>CP092089.1:48797073-48949573 GCA_029203775.1 Neoneuromus ignobilis
ATTTATTTTAACAATTTCTACTACATAATAGAATTAATTGGTGTCTTTTGTATTTCTTTTCTAATAAATATTATATTTATTATTAATTAAATAAAAATTATTTTTTTAATTTAACAACTTTATTGAATTGTATCAATAAATTGCTTATGTTACCCGTATGACGAATACTTATGTGTGTCATTGCATATATATTTATATATATGTATATAAACAGTATAACTATAAATGGAGGCAACTTATAATAATAAATATAATTAGCATTAACCATATGTTTAAAAAATAATTAAATACTTTTATAAGCCCTGATCATTTATAAGAATATTAATAATTTTTTATAAAAGCATCGCTGTGCTAACAACATAATACGTTTTACTGTTTATTTGCATTCTGATTACCTATATCATAATGTAGACTTAAAATAGTGTTTTGAATATTTTTAAAAAACTTTAATATCAAATTATAATTTTAATATTTTTTTAATGTACTCTAATGTCTTTCAATTTATTATTTTAATTTTCTTATAATCAATTTTCAACACTAATGAAAGTTTAAATATATTTTTTTTCTTAAAATTGCAACTATTAAATAATATATTCATAATATCAATTTAAAATATAATTTTAAATTATTAAATATTATGTTCATATACATACATAAGTACATGTATGTATGCATGTGTGTGTGTATGTATATATATATATATATATACATGTATAGAATTTAAAATAATGAATTGTTTTTTTTTATATTAGTATTGTTTTACAATGTAATTATTATTGCTATGAAAAATTCATTTTGTAGATTGACATTAAGCTTATAAAGGATGAGTATAATGGAAAGTATTTTATTACCAGATAATTATTTTTTAAAAAATTTATTACATTACGATAAACATTTTACAAGTATAAAAATATAAAGTCATTGAAATATTTTAATTTTTTACAATGATCTTTTACTGTTTACTCACATACACATCTCAAAATATGTATGTGTTGAATAATTATAACTAAAAAGTAATGCACAACATTAAAAAAACACATTAAAAATATATATCAACACAACAAATATATGACAATAAAATGAATATAAAAAATTGGTCACTTTAATCCCTTGAAAAATAATACTCAAACCTATATATTTAAACCGTTATAAAAGCACACATATACTTCAGATATAATTTGAACTTTTTCGATTTTCAGATACCCTATGTACAATAACGGTATGAAAATAATTATTATTTTATAATAAGGCACTAAAATGAATAACATATATAAAACTATTAAAAACCAAATATTTTTCATTGTAACAATATATTTTTAAACTTGTACATTGCACGCCATGATGTCATGAGGTCGAATTTTTACTCTTAAAAAACCAGAATTGACTTCAATGAATCTATAATATAAAAATATTTATTTTGAAAAAAAAAATAAAGCGATATAATTGTACATCAGTAATAATATATTATTTACCGTAAAAATCTTTGTTTTAATCTTTTTATCACAGCTGGTTTAATTACTGGTTGTCCATTATTACTTCTCAATCCTCTACCAGTAATAAGATACAAGAATTCGTATTTCTTTTGTTTAGCAGCAAGTAATGAAATATGCTTATCCAAAAACAAATCAAGAGCTTCCAAAGCTTCTCCTTTAAATAAATAATGTAAATCAAGTACCACTGAATTAGAATTTGCTTGCGCATGAGCGCTTAAAAACGAAGAAGCAGCTAAAGCATTAGCTTCCTCAAAGTTTCTTTTATGCAGTGAAGCCACTTCTGAATAATATAATGCAACTTGTGTTAACCCTTTGTTATAAGCTGCTTGAGCTCTATGTATACAAATGGTACGTAAACTCAACTGATATTGTGCTTCAGTACGATAGTAATCTCCTAGCATCATTTTATATTCCTGCTCTGACATCTTTGTAGATGAATTAGATGAGCTAGTAACTATTATAGTTGGTTTAGATTGATTTGATTCTGTTTTCTAAAATGCATATGATATACATTTATGTATATACTTAAATAATAATTGAAGAAAATTTTGAATTTGTAAATAATATATATATATATATATATATATATATATATATATATATATATATATATATATATATATATATATATAATATATATATATCAACAAAAAATAACTACATATTTTTAAACACAGTATGATATTTATAATCGACTATTACTTTAAATCTTCCTATTTATTCAGTACGCTCAATTATAAATATAATTAATATTCTAAAAATGAATAAATCAAAAAAAGCCTCAAAAATCAATTACAATACACATATGAGATAACAAAAACCAGTCATTTAATACTACCACTTTTACCTATTAACTGTGAATTACTTTTAATTACATATTTTTAATCAAATTACATGAAATTTAATGATTCTAATATAAAAATATTTTTTTTATGCAATTTACTATACTTTTAATATGCCACATATGTAATATTAACAACTACTTTTTATTTACTATATTCTTATTAACTTTCAGATAAGTAAAAATAAAAATATATAATTACCGACATTGAATTGAAATTAAATAAACTTTCTCAAATCAATATATTGTAATTTATAATTGAAATCTAATCGAATATTTTTTTAAAAAAATAGCTTTAGAACAAATCTTTTATACTGCGTACAAAAGAATTCTTCGATGAAATGAAATAGCTGTGGTAACACTGTATAATGAAAACGATAACTACGTCATACAGTTATGACTAATTTATGATGACAGTATGACTAAATTAAAAATAATAATAAACAAGTGTTCATTATGTAAGTTATTTCTGTCAACAAACATATCAAAAAAATAAATAAATTACCTGCACATTTGCTTCTTTTATTTTTATTAGTAAATTTTGTTCCTGTTTTAAAATATCTTCTTTACTAAATTTATAATCGATATTACTTTCCCCTATCATATGTTTTCTAGTATATGACAATACGTCAATGGTTTGATCAAATTTATTATCATATGCTTCAAGAATATGGCAAATACTATCTTTATCTAAATCAGGAAATAATTCATACAATTTTTCTTGTGTTAATTTTAAACTAATTTCATTGAAATTTTCTTCACTTAAATATTTTTTATCAGACTTTGCAATAGCTAATGCTATTTCCATATCTAAAATTTCTTGTAAATCTGAAACCAATGGTTCTTTTCCTGCCATTAATAATTCATTTTCTTTTTCTTGTAAACGTTGTGCAAATTCTTGATCTTCCTTTACCATTTTTTCAAGTTGTTCTTCATAAACACATAGCTGCTCGATTGCTGACTCTAACCAAAAAGCATGTAATTGTCTAGCAATAGACATAGGTAAATGAATAACGGGTCGTAGGTTTTCAACAAATTTTGATTCTTTAAATGCACTACCAAAATTCGATTCTAACTGTTTTATTAAATTAGTTCCCAAATCAAGTTCCATACTTTCCTCCTCCTCTTCTTCTACACTTTCTGTTTCAGTTGAATCATCATAATCATCCTTTTTTGGTTCCTCAGTTAATGGCACTTTATCAAAGTCTTTAAAATCAGGCTCTAAAATACCTTGTCGCATTTTTTTAATTTTTAAACAATGTTCAGAATAAAAATTATCTGGAATTACAAATTGCTCTTCTAGCTGTTTTTTTAACTCTAATGAAAATTCTGATGGCGATTGTGATTTTTTTGATTTTTTTTTAATAACATTATTTAAATGAGCTGAAGAATTTTCTCCTGAAATCTGTTGATTGATGAATGATATCTGTTCTTCAACATAAGGCTCACAATAATTTGAAGATTTAAGTTCACAATTAATATTTTCTTCTATTGTGTTCTTTTGTATTATTTCGTCATTAGGTATTTTTGAAAACTCGTCTGATTTGTTGGAAAAAACAATTTGCTTTGAATCTAATAATAAATCAACAGCCCAATCTATGTTATTTTTACATTTATCAAATATATCTCTTAAATTATCTTTTGGAAAATCAGGAAATAGTTCTACTAATGTCTTAAAATCCCTCTTAGATTGTTCATCAGATACAAAATCGAATAATACATTTTCATTTTCTGTCATTGAACTTTTATCTAACATAAGAATTGTAGGTGGATTTATTTTTGTACTGTTATCAAAAGTATTATATTCATTAATATTGCGGCTATATGCTTTTAAAGTACAAATACCTTCTAACTCCATGTTAGTATTACAATCAATCAAAACCTTAAAGTCACTGTCTGCAGTATTTGTACTCATTTCTTTTTTATTAATTTCATCTTTAAGTACTTCTTCTAATTTATTCTTTGCATTATGCTGTTTTGTATCAGGCTCATTTTTTTTGTTAGAATGAAAAAAGGGAAATTTGAAAAAATCTCGAATCCATTGATTCTTTTTATTCTGTACATTGTTGTCATATAAAGAATCTGTACTAGAGTTTTTATTTACACTTGATGAACTATCAGCATTAATTTCATAATTACTTTTAATGCTGTCTTCATTTAAATTGCTGATGTTATTTAAATCACAAATATTATCATTTGATTCTGATAGTTGACAAGAATTTTCTCTATTCTCAACGATCTGAATATCTAAATTAATTAAATTATCAGATTCTTTCTGATTCATCTGTGAAGATTCGTCTTTAAAAATATCTTGTTCCTTTTGCACAGAATATTTGTCTGTAATTTTTTCAAATGATTCACTTTTTTGTAATGTATGTGAATCTGAAATATGTCTGATCTGAATTAATGGTTGTACAAAACAATTATCTTCCATGCTTAATGGGCTATCTAATAAATTACTATATTTTTGATTATTATCTGTTAAATAATCACAAAATCCTGATGTCGGATTTTCAGTATTATTAGACATTTGAGAATTAGAATTATCCCATAAATCTTGTGGAAACACATCCCAATTTATTAAATCATACGCATCTCTACTTTCATCATTTTGTTCTTGTTCTGATTTAGTTACAACACTTTCAGTTCTTTTATTCTTTACTCTGGCTGGTTTAGGTGTTGCACTATATTTTAAAATAGAATCAATGTATTTTCGGTCATCCTGCTTCAATATATTAAGTAAATCATCACAAGTATATCTGATGATGTTATCAGAATCACTTAAATTATTTTTACATTCATCATATGAAACAGCTGATGAAGATTCAGAACTTTTCATTACTATATCATCATTCTCAAAAGAACTTACACTGTGAATCAAATCACCATTGTCCATAATTAAAGTAAACTCTCTACAATAATTCACTTTATCTTCATTTTGGACATTTGAATATAAATTTTTCTGATCAAAATCAATAGAATTGCCAATATTTTCTAAAGTCAGATTAGATAAATCCGAGCCAATGTTAATTTTTATAAATGGAATAGATTTTTTTGGTGCAGTATTTAAATGTAAATTTGTTTGCTTATCACCTACATCCACATTACTAAATAATTTATCATCTTTTATTTCAGCTATTTTTAAAACACTATCCATTTCACTTAGGTCTTTTTTTTGTTCGTATTTTTCATCTATCATTTTTTGTACTATTTTGTTATTAACTCTACTATTTTTATTAATTTTCGTTTTATTTGGTGAAGATGAGTGAAAAGCTTTTTCTGCGCCAGTTTTTGAGGAAATATTAATTACAGGAAACTTTCTTTTTTGAGGAGGTTTGTTATGAAGAGAATATTGAAGACTGAATATCGATAAGAGTTTTTGAGGCGTTAAATTCGGTTCATATCGATTAATCATTTCTTTAACGGTAGCCCTCGGAACATTATGTATACATCGATTCGACAATTCACGATCATTAAAATTCCACGGAGTTTGAGGCTCTACGACTTCAATAATATATCCACCGTACACAGCTCCTATAACATATGATCGCATTTCCCAGGCCATTATATTTGTATTGTCTATTAAAATAGGACTAATTCCTTGTTGCATTGCATTATACACTCTCTTTTGATTCCAATTATGAGCTTCACTAAGAAGTGTAGGATTAAAATTATAATGTCCATTTCCATTCAAAACAAAATAATCGTCTGTTGAATAGATGTGATATTCTGGTTTTACATTTTCTAAATTACTAACAGTCAAATTATAAATTTTCTTTGAAAGAGTAGTCTTTCCACTACCAGGTAAACCTCTAAGTAAAACTAAAACCTTGTACCCTTTGTTGATTTTATCAATACAAGAATTGAAATCAGGCTGCTTTACATAAGGTACTTGTGATGATCTCTTTTCATTTGTATTTTTATGTGGTATTTTGATATTATTTATTTTATTAATTGATTCACATTTAACATTATCATTTTCAGACATCTTCAATAAAATGTCTACAGAAGAAGTAACTAAGAATAAAATATAAACAAAATGTAAATGTAAATTTTATATATATATATATATATATATATATATATATATATATATATATATATATATATATATAATATATAATGTATGTATGTATATGTGTGTACACATACACTATCAACATTTATGTAATAAAATATATTAATGAATGATGAACTTCATAATATAAAAATAACAATTTAAATATTCTTATAAATTTTTACTAAGAGTTAAAATAGAAGAAATATTTCTTAATGTCTTTTTATATTTATATGTAATAAATTTAACTCAACTGTTTTTAAGAAAAACATACAGAAAACTTCAAATATCTTAATAACTTCATTACATAAATACCTTATTTCTAATACCTTCATTAATATTTATTGACATATTAAATATTATTTATAAATTATATAGAATCTATTTAAGAAAATTATTTTTGTATTCAAAAATAATACATAAATAATTCATAATTTTATTTAAATCACTTATATTATTTATGAACATATAAACATATACTTACAGTCATATTTACAACTTTTGGCAACAGATGCAATAGCTTGTTTATCAATTACATCTTCAAACAAATCATTTAATTTTTTAATAATATCATTTTGGTTGAATGTTTTTTTGTAATGTTTTCGAAATGCTCCTGTTGATTTTGAATTTTTAGATGCCATCGTAGAAATTATGAGATTTATTTAATTTTTCAGATTCTTCAAAAAAATATTAAACATCAAATAATTTCTGAGTTTTCAAGTTAAATTATTACCTCTAAAAAATGTCATTAAATTACGTTTAAAAAATATAAGTACATTATTTTTGAAATTTATTATATAATTGAAAACTACATTTTTGAAAAACATTCATTATTTACATACAATACAATTTTATAACATTTATAATTACTATGAAGACAATAAGTGACAAACTTCAAGGTTAGATTTTCACCATCATATAATTTTACACACACATATATACATACGTCATATATGCTTTATGAAAACAAACATACATGCATGCACGTATATATATATATATATATATATATATATATATATATATATATATATATATATATATATATATATATATATATAAATAATAAACATAATGTAAATTACACGTATATGAATCGTAGCTACATACCTATTTTTTCCATCATAATTATCTCTATAAACTGCTCATATAGCAAAATATTCATAGAATAAAAAAACAAAACCTGTATATATTATCATTGTACATGCTGTACTTTTTATTATATTATTGTATTTGTATATCAAATAAGGTATAACAACACATTTATATTTATAAATAAACAAAACTAGAGATTAATTTTATTCATAATGATTTCATTACCAATAAATTTAATAATTATTTTCAAATATTTACCAACAGACACATTCACGTTAATTATATATTCCTTTCCAATTATTTCCTACTACTATTAACAACACTAAATGATAATATTTCAATACTTTTGAACGTATAAATTTAATAAAAACTTGCAATCATATTGACTGAAAATAAAATAAATGATTAATAATTATTTTGTATATGACGTGTTTTTACTTGAATTTATCATTTATTTTATACACAATACAAATCAATAATTCTAATATTGTTATGGAACATATGTAAATTGTGCATATGCATATGTGTGTATATATATATATATATATATATATATATATATATATATATATATATATATATATATATATATGCATACATACATACATACCAATTGTGTAAATCAGATAAATTATTATCTAATCACAATATAAATTTAAATACTGATTATCTTTCAATAATGAGAATAAAAATTATTGTAATTTAATAAAATTAATTTTTTATTCAATACACTAATATGAAAACAAAAATAATCTACATATAAAACTTATTCTAAATGAAAAATAAATTGTTTATTTCCACATTTACATAATATATGATTAACATCAATATTCCATTCTTCATTAGTATTTTCAATAAAACTATTTAATAACAAATTAAAATAGGGCAACATATTATTGAGATCAGCAACTTTATCACCCAAACACCAAGCAACGCTCATATGAAAAGAAGCTTCCTATAAAACATACATAAAAATACTTATAAGTATTTAATAATACTAAATTAACATATAAAATTATTTTGAAAGCAAATGCAAGCTATAAAATCACCTTATAAAATTCTGGTAATTGAAACTCCTTCACGCAAGTATTTATTTTTTCAACAAGATTTATTAAATGTTCTTTACCAAGACCTACTTCAAAACCAACAAATGTTCTAGTTTTTTCTTCATTAATATACACTTTTAAGTTTATAAATTCGATTTTAAACCTAAAACAATTTGTATATGGAATATAATAATTCAGTAAATCTTATATTAAAAAGAGATGTTAGAAAAGAAAATTTATATAAAATTATCAAATTCGTACTTTTTTATTTCCTTCAGTGATTCTCGGATACTATCTACAAAAGAATTTATCCAGTGAAATTTCAACACTAATGTTCTTGTTAAACTTACATGCAAATCATCTATTGGAATAAGATTTATTATTGGAAAACAGTGTTGAATAAATTCTTTCAACAGTACATTAATACTAATTTTTGGTACACCTAAAATACATAAAATGTAAAAAATTAATTGAATAAAAAAACATTATTTCTACAATACATCTGATAAAAATACAAGTTGCCCAATTCCCTCGTTCATGAGCAAAACTTCGTATCCTGCCATCATGTGTATTTGGATCATTTTGAAAATCATCTTCCTCTACTGATTTAGCATGAATTTCTACAGGTAGTGGCAATCTATTATTAGAGAAATTATTTACGGTTTTAAAACACAAATGAATATTGTCAGAATTTAATATCAAAGTTACATTTTTCAAAAGATAAATTGAAATGTTAACTCTTAATTATTTAAAATATAACTAAATTATCATTATACACTAATTATATAAATAAATAAAACATTTATATATATATATATATATATATGTATATATATATATATATATATATATGTCATTTTTATATACCTACAAAACTTTTGTTTTGTTTCAATATAATTTTTATCATTTATTTCTTCTTCATCTGTACTTTCATCCGATGAATAAACAGAAAGTAATTTTAGAGAATTTGTACCCATAACTTTTAAAAGATAATTTGAATGTCAAATGACACTACACATGTTACTAGTAAACAAAAATAAAAGTTCCTATTCCTGCTTACACATATGTTTATACTCACGAGGATGATGGATTGGGAAGGACTCAGGGGCCATATAAGTAAAATAAATCTAAAGACTCTTCATCTAAATTAAACTTCAGCCCCCTCAATATATATATATATATATATATATATATATATATATATATATATATATATATATATATATATATGTATGTAGATCGATAATTATTTGTCAAAAACTCTCGATGACAACAGAGATAAATAAACCTATGATTTTGCAAAAATGGTTATTGGTATAAATTTATAAAAAATATAGACTGGCATTTGATTTAACATTCGATAAAAATTAATTTAATTAAATTCAACACAACCAACTACTTTTGTTTAATTATTCTATGTAATAAAATTGAAAACACTCGTGGGTTTTGATAAAACATTCATTTTTACACAAATTAATTAATCAACCAACAATGCCAGATTTTATGTGTTTAATAATTCTTTTTCTAGAACACAGATTTCGTCTGTTATACTATATAGCATCATTAAAATGTGATATAATAGTTTGGTGATAATGCTTCTACCATCGAAATATGTATTATTGAATACTTAAATGATTGCTATATTGCACTTTGATAACTATTGATTACTTTTATATAATCTTACGATGTTATGAAAAGATTAATTTATATTAAAATATAAGAAAAATATATAAATTCGCTATTTTCTCATTTTGAAAAGTGATGCTTTATTTTGAAAATATAGAACTGTAAAAAATATCAATTTTATTTTTTTTTACTTTATCCCAATAAAAATTTAACAGGTTGAATGCTTAGATATCACTGATGATCAAAGCTCGACTTTCTGGTTTGGTCATATTTAATTCTATAAAAATGCATGAATTATGTACACAATGACATTAGTAATTCTATGAATGTAATAAACATTACCTTAAATAATAAATGTACTTATGAACTATATTTTTTTATTTTTTAAAAATATATAAACTCAAATATACATATGTAGATTAAATATACAGCGACTAATAAGAATACTGAATTTTGTTCATCGCTCAACGTGTGAATTAACGAAGAATTGAAAAGTTGATTACAGTGAAATAAAAAATATCAGTGAAGTTATTTACATAATATTGAACATTAAGCAATTAAAGCACTTCTAAAGAGCTCTCTGACTGAAACGAAAATAAAAAAATCGCAAGTGGCAACTTTTGTAGTTATATTTGACTTTTCATAAGACGGTTAAAAAGTTAACAGATGTAAGTCGACGAGATAGGCTGAAAACAATATTCAAGTTTTAATCTTTATGTATATGATTACTTCATATCAAATTTTCCATTGGATAAAAATATAATTGAAGCTGAAATGTTCATAAATAAAAACAGCAACTACACTGAACATATAAATTATTTATTATAAAAAAAATGGTGGGTTACATCTTTGGAATAAACACAGAAGTCATTGATTTAAGATGAAATTACAATACCATTGTCAATCGTTTTATTGTATATAGCACAATGAGACCTAAGACTAGAATATTTTAGGTACTGAAGATCAAACTATTATATTAAAATTATAGTGCCTGTACTGAAATGTTGCAATTGTTGAACAATAAACTGCGTTCATTATTTGATGTACTACAATATATACTCGTATATATATATATATATATATATATATATATATATATATATATATATATATATATATATAACAAATTCATTTAATATTGATAATTTATTACAGAAAACCTATTAATGATTCATAATAGTTTCAAAGAATATATTTTTATAATATAATTGCTTTATAATTATTATAAAAATACAGATATATTAATACGTAGCTCAATGAAAAATAAATAGCATTGTATTTTACAGTAAGTTCTGTAATTTTTTTTTTGAAAGACATGTACATGATAAATAAAATATTATTGACAATTAGTACTACCGTGTAGTTAATAAAGTTGTGCGATTGAAAAAAAAATATATTTTGACCAGCGTATACAAAGCAATTGAACACGTTCTTTCGAATGGTTGTTATAGCTAAAAATACATGCTTTATTTTTAATTCGATAAAACTTTTGCATATTAAATAAAATAAAATAATTCTAACCATTAACGAAACTGAATGATAAAATATTTATAAATATCTTCAATCTGTGAACGCGAACTAAGTTTCATCGGCTTGAAATTAAAACGTGTAGTAATTTTTTTAATTATAACAATCTTTTAATCGCGATTTTCACGGACATTTTTATTGCAGACAATATGCTTCTTTATATAACTAAAAATTTAGTTAACTGAAATTTTAATTTCACGTCCAACTTGAATAGATTTTTCAAAGTGTCAAAATAAAATGTTTTTTTATTTTTCTGCATGTTTCAACGATATTAGAAACGTTGAATAAATGTATCAGCATTAAAGTTCAACATTAGAAATGATCAAAATACAAAAAGCGTATAACTTAATAATGTGCAATAAAAAAGTAGAAACGTTATACATCACATGAACGCTCTTTTATATTCAAATATATATATTGTAAATAACATTAATAATTAGCGACGACTTTTCTAAGTTTTTTTTTAATTTATCGTTATTCTTTAATTTAGTACATCAATGAATAAACAATTATTTGATAATTGCAATGACTCAATTAATAATTATTACGCATTGAAATTAAACTGATGTCACAAGAATATCATGAAAATAGTTTCGTCAATATTTCTTTATATAGATACATTTACCTTAACTTTCATTGCACTTTCCTTATTCCTCGCCAATACCTGTCTATTCTAATCGCTAATTAATATTTTTATACATATCAAATCTGTTTATATATATATATATATATATATATATATATATATATATATATATATACACATATACTCACTCTGTATGTATGTAAGTTTATATATATATATAAACATATATACGTTTTATCAGCACCTGTAAGTGATTTGGTTGCTATAAAAATAAGTTGTTATGTCTACTACATGAGAGAAACAAAATATTACAAATTACTACATATATAACTCTATATAAAGAAGTTTGTGTTATAAAAAATAAAAATTAGTGTGAAATAGGCTATTAATAAATTGTTCATGCTTTAAACTAGGGGTCTTCTATATCACCATCACCAAAATTTAGAGATTTTAAAAGTAATAATCTCATCACCAATGCTAATTGCATATACTAGTAAGATTCAAGAATTGAGAAATCTATAGAGGAAATTTATTTGCATATCATATATAAAATATATATACTTACACTTTCTGCAGACAGAATCTCTCTTAATATATATATATATATATATATATATATATATATATATATATATATTTATATACACATATATACATTCTATTTTAATTGAGGATAAATTGAAAAAACTTTATACTAAAATATGATCGATTCTGTTAAAGATAGATATAAGACCCCTACTTTAAAGTAGAGCATTTATACAAAAAAGTTTTTTTTAGAAAATAAGTAGATATAATAATCATGACGTTAACTCTTCAAGAAGTTCCTCAATTGACCTTTGTTCAATTTTAAATTTATCCATATATTGTTTCGGAACTGTCCATTCCAAAAGAATTCGGACATTCTCTTTTAATCTTTGCGCTTCCGTAAGTTTTTCATCGCGACATGACGTTCGTCCAGAGCCTTCGATCGATTCACGCAACACGTCGTCAATTAATCTTTTATCGAAGCCGAGCTCTGCCAGTCTCTTTTGAGAAGAGATTTTTTTTAACAGCACAGCTAGTAATAGCCTCATACGTTCGATCGGCATAGGAGGTTCGACAGTATCGTCTTGAGCACGTGGCTCTAGTTCATCCACGCGCCGTTCAGGACATTCTAGGACATGAGCATCTAAATCGTTTTTAGTTTTAAAGAATTTTCGACAGCAAATACACAAGTATGGTTTGTCTGTCTTGTGAATGCATAACATGTGCTTTTTGAGATGAGGTAATTGTGTGAAAGCGGCGTCCTCGCACAGTAAACACTTGAACGGTTTGACTCCGGTATGACGGCGCGTATGTAATTTCAATGCCGTCGAATGTGCAAACGCTTTCCAGCAAACGCGGCAACGGTACGGTCGCTCGCCGCTGTGAATCCGTTGATGGACCGTCAACTGCGATCGTTGGGCGAACCTAGCGCCGCAGTCCGCGCATCCGTGCGGCTTTTCCCGCGCGTGTGTACGTAGATGCTGCGGTAAATGGCCTTTGAATTCTTTGTCGCACACGCGACAACGAAAGGCCCGAACGCCGCCGTGAAAACACGTTAGATGTTTCTTAAGAGCGTCGGGACGCACGAACGCTTTACCGCACACATCACAGACATGATCTCGGACATCGAGATGCCGTTTCGTGTGCAAACGTAAATTCGCGCGACAAGTAAACGTCGCCGAACAATGCTCGCACGCATGCGGTCTCGCCCCCGAATGTGTGCGTATGTGCTGGGCCAGTTGACCACCGCGGGCGAATCGTTTACCACATTCGGTGCACTCGTACGGCCGTTCTCCCGTATGTATTCGTAAATGTAATCGTAATCGCTCTTTGACTGGAAATGCTTTACGACAATGGGCACACGAATAGATCTCGTTTCCAGCTGCATGTTGTGCGGCAGCGTGGGTTTTTAGACTCCCGGCCTGCCGAAAGCGTTTACCACACTCGCCGCATTCGTACGGACGTTCTCCTGTATGGATCCTTAAATGTTTCCTTAAATCGTTACGTTCGACGAATCCTTTACCGCACACTTCGCATCGATGTTTTCGGGCTTTTTCTTTCGTGTTCGTCATACCTTACCTTTGTCGTTTTGCACTATTACGATATATATTTATACATATTTCGATCTTCTAGTTATCACTATTAAACTACTAATATTTATACCTACATCTGACACACATAAATATTTCTATCTTTGGTAAGAATCACAGTTTCGTCAAAATTAGACATAAACTTTGAATAAACTAACATAGATTAATTTTCCAATGTAACATTTTGCTTAATTAAATTCTCTTAAAATACAGAAGTTCGAAAAAGTGTCATATACACCACCACCGACTATAATGCCAGCGCATGCAAATTAAACCCATGCGTACCAAATTTAAAAGTAAAATGTTATTATAGTCCATCACCAATCAGCTATTGTTTTTACACAACGATATAATTCTTCCCAGGAGTGTAGAAAAAGATAGAGAGTATTGACGATGTAAGCATTATTAAACTGTAGGAGTACATGTGATTATCACAGTGTACGACTCCATCTGAAAAAATGGTCAGTGTATGAATTTATGAAATAAACTAACCCTGATTCATACTTCAACAGAAAAAGATTATACAACATCATTAAGACGCATGTATAGATTCACATGCACGCATATTCTTTACATCCATGCATACGTACATAACACGCACACACCATATATATGTATACACATACATATATTCATTTTTAATTATTGAAAAACACAGTTCATTTCACATTCAACTTTCATATTAATTTAATCAAATATTTCACAGTGACCTGATTGATTGACTCATTTAAATATCACTTTTGAATGCTCATATAAATATTAAACAAAAGTCTGATCTGAACCTGAATAATACATTTATTGCAAAATACGACTGTCTTCTTTTAAAAATAACCAGTCATTGTCAACTTGAATTTGAATATATTCAGAATAACTCAAACTGATTGAACTCTTCACTACAATATTTTAATGTCATTTGCATATAATACAATTATCTATTATCAACGCTGCCTGTGTTTTTTCTATTTATAATTAATTAAATACAAATTGATTTATGTCAAATATGTCAATTTAATATTGAACAGTACTGATTACAGAAATAAATAATAAACAAATAAAACATAATTTTTAGTAATGAAAACTTGATAACACTTTTCGTTGACTGATTTCATTTTTTTGCCACAATAAATTTCGACATGTCATCTCTAAGTACTCTAATATTCGTGTCGAATTAAAGGTCGTTTATTAAAAAAAAATTATAACAATTAATAAACAGAAAAAACAAATGGTTTTAATTATAAAAATGAAATGAAATCCTAATGAATTAAAATCAAGATTTCAACTTGCTAATACTGAATTGATAATAAAACAAAGAAGAAATAAGACTAATAATATAAAAAAATAAAATTATTATGTAAATGACAACTTCAGTCATTTTGATATATATATATATATATATATATATATATATATATATATATATATATATATATATAAAGGCTAATAATATACTATTTCTTTCAATTTAAATTTTAAAAAGATGACAACTTAACCCTTTATGAATGAAGGCGTCAAATAAGCAGCCATCATACTTCTACTTACTGGGTCGATGACGGCAAAAAATAATTTCGTTATTATTATTTCATTACTATTGCTTTGATTATTCTTGATTACAGTGTGTTTTCTCTGGAGTCTATGTTTTTATATGACTGAATTTATTTTATTATCATATTAAACCCGTGAAATATGTCTCAAAACAAGGCAAAAAATATTTCATTGATGATAATTTTATTAGCCGCAATGAAGACGAGTTTGAATTAAGGATTTCAGACGATAATATACTAAATAAAAATTATAGAAACGTCAATCAGAAACTCGATTTTATTGCGATACTTGCACTTGTAAGTCAAGTATGCATATTGGGGACTGCTTCGAAAACTATCACACTTTGAAGGAATACAAAAACTACACCATACTGTTATATATTATTCTCGAAAATATTTTCAACTTACAAGTGCTCCACTTAAAAAAACTTCTTGTCCACAAACGGTTGAAAGAATTTTAAAGTATAAAAAGTGTATTTATTTTTAAGTTTAACAAAGACACATCTTTATCTAAGTTTAATAAACAACTGAGGTTAAAATCTAATGTTAAAATTATCATTTTTAAATGCTTAGTAACTACATTAAAGCGAATACTATTAAAAAATGCTAATTTTTAAAAAATAAACATTTTAATACAACATTATGTTATATAATTAAAAATTAAATGATAACAAAATTAAATACCAAATATTTTTTTAAAAAATCGACTAAATTTTATGATATTAGATTATAGTTTTTTTAAACATATTTTTCTAAAATATTTTTAAATATGACCTTAAAAAATTTAGTAAACAAAATGAAATAAATTGGTTATAAAATATGAAATAACGAAAAATATTAGTCTTAATTAGAATTATTTTTTCATGAAACAAATAAATTTTCGACTTTCGATACTATTTTTTATTAAAGGAAAATGGTGCAATAGAAAACTAAAAATGTATTTTTAATGTGAATGATTTTTAATTAATGATGACGCGCTCGTAAATCGATAATTGGTATTAATTAATACAAAACATACCTCTAAGTATTAAGAAAAACATTAAGAATTTTAAAGTATAATTATTATTATAAAATTATAGAATATAGAAAGCAATATAAACTACGACGCACACTGTTAACAAATCTGATATTGTGGTTAATTTTCTTTCACATATTTATAAAAACTCATGATTTTACAAATATTATAATAATCATTATATGTCAATTTTTTCCCTATTGCAATTTCTGTAGTTGTAAATAATTTTATATATATATATATATAAATATATATATAAATATATATATATATATATATATATATATATGTGCGAGTATGTGTGTAAACTTTTTCTAGAATATCAAAGGTATTCCCTGGTTTATGTAAATAAAGTTAACCATAGTCCCAAGCTTTCACTTTGAAAACTATTCATATTTCGTTAAGTGAGTACTGTACGAAGTCATTTTATTCGCCTACAATTAGGGGGAATAGTGAGCGAATTTACTGGTTTATTGTTAAATTCTACGCTTTTTTAAGTTGTATCAAATAATAGATTTTTCAAGTCACTCATCAAATAATTAACATACCGGTAACTAGAGCAAATATTAAATGAACTAACCGACCTATTGTACGTAAATTGAAAAAATTCGCTACTCACCAATAAGTCTTTTTTTCTCTTGATTAATCGCATTAGGCTTTTGATTAATATATATATATATATATATATATATATATATGTAAGTAGGTATGTATATATATCATAGTTTTGTGCAAATTATTTCGTTATTCATATTTTATAGGAAACGAATTTACAAACTAAATAATAAAAGCACTGTGCACTGAATGGACCTTTTCACACTAGTCAACATGCAATACAGTATTCACGCCCATTACCGCTCGTCTCACACCCTCTTATCGTCAACCTCCCCCACCTAAAAAAAATAGTTTTCGGGTAAGAGCGTATGAGACGAGTGGTAATGGGCCGTAAATACTGTATGCATGTTGACTAGTGTGAAAAGGCCCAATCAAATTGAAGAATTTAAACATCACTCATTCAAAGTTATACATCTTAATAAAAAAAAAACACACAGCAAAGCCATTTCTTATCTTTTTTTAAACTCTGATAGTTCACTATCAAATGACAAGAAGAACGAATCTCTCATTATGCACGTGTAATAAAACCGGTCAGTTTTACTCGTTAGTTGCTTTAGCTACTGGCGTGTAAATTACTAGCTAATGATGTCTTCGCGTTAAGCTAATTAGCTTATTTGATTATAGGCAAATTTAATAATTGCTAGTGAATTTGCTGACGAATAACAGGCAAACTCGTTCAGTGTTTTATTTATTTAATCTAAATAATTTTCGAAATCTTTGAAATACACATTTTTTTAAATATTTTTTTTGGAAATGTGCTTACATATTGAAATAAAAATGTGTGGTTATAATTAAATAGAGTAACATATACTTATTATCTACAAAAGGAAAATATTTTTTCATAAAAAATATGATAATTGATAACATCAAAATTGCAAAAAAAAAATGTACATATATATATATATAACCGACTGGGTAGCACAGTGGTTTGCATCACCACGTGTCATGCGGGAGATTGCGTTCGATTCCCAGTCAGAGAGTCCCTCATTTTCGAGGGTTGAATATGAAAGCCGACAACCTCATCTTGTAAAAAATAACTGTCAAGAAGGGAGTAAACCCCGAATAAAAAAATCTTCACCAATCCGCCTGGTCAACGTGGTGAATATGACTAAATACCAGTGATTGGTAGCATTCATTGAAGCTTTCGTCCAGTAGTGGATTGATATGGGCTTTATGATTTTATGATGTGATTATATATACATATACATACATACATACATATATATATATATATATGCACATATACAAATTTATTACAGAAACATAAACAGTAAACTACACAATGCATTAAATTTATTGAACTTTTAATAATCCAAAATATGTGAATTAAATAATTATAAATATCCGTATTGCTCTCTTTCAATTGTTATTGGAATCATTCACTTAATGCTAATAAATGATTGTATTTAGTGGATGGTAAAATTTTAACAATAAAATAAAAAACGATGTTAATACATGATTTGAAAAATGTACAAACAGTATATACTTAAACACGTAAAAAATGCACACATACTGAACGATCTCTAGGTAATGAAATGTGAAATATACTTGTTAAAGTTCAGTTGTAATATAATAATAAATATATAGATAATCATACGTACATTCGAAATGTATGGCTTTATTATATGCAGAATTGAATTGTCATCATTCATAATTTCATTACATGCTTGAAGAAAAACCAAACGTCACAAGATATAATTTACATACCGCCATATTGAATTTAAGTGCACACACATTACTACTAGCAGGGTTACCAGTAGTAACTATTTGTAAAAATATTCTTTAATGCGTAATGAAAATTTAAAATAATCATTTTTTATAATAGAGTTTTATATTGTATATTTCAATAATAAATTATTTTTAGCGCTTAAATAAAATGTATTAAAATAAGAATTGTATATAATTAGTAGCAGTACCTCTCAGCCCACATTTTCATTGAATATCTCAGGAAACAATTGAAATATTGGATAAGATCTATAATTTTAATTATTATTAATGTTTTTATAATAACAATTTTAAAATTATTAACAATGACTTTCAATAGTAATTAATACCACGAAGTATACAAAATAGTATAAAATAAAATTATGAAATATTTTTGCAAAAATTATCTTTTTAATTATTTTAAAAATGCAATAAAAATCAATAAAACTTAAAGTAATCCAAAATGATAAAGACACTGAGGACGTACTAATTTTTATTTTAATATAAAATAATTTTTAAATAAAAATATTTCTTAATATTTTTTTTTAAAAAAATACAAATCATGCAGAATAGCTTTTTTCTTTCTCTCTCTCTCTCTCTCTCTTTATATATATATATATATATATATATATATATATATCATTATTTCTAGGAAAATGGTGAGATTTTTCCTCTTTTCTAATAAAAGTATATCTCGTGAAGAACTAGAATAAAAAAATAAAATATGTGGTATATATTTGGTCCCCCGGCAAAACTGTGAACATATGACCTACGCTATAGAAAGTCAACCTTACCAACGGGTAAATAAGAAATTTGTCACACCACCACCCTTAGATTGACCTGTTTTCCATCTTCGTTTTATAAACACCTATATAACCACCCTTATTTCAATTCAAGTATGAACAGCATCGTCTATTGTCGGATTTAGTCGGAAATTAAAAATAACATTATTTTAGTATCATTTTCAAATAAGTAAAATATCAATAATGTTTTTAAAAAAGATTTTTGTATTACAACTTCTGCCGATTTAACTACAAAAGTGTATATTTTTTAATTTTCAGGAAAATTCATAAATATGATTAAAAACATTCGTATATATATATATATATACGAGGGTTGTTTGATAAGTATGTTAAATTTATTTATTGTTTAATTTAATAATTTAATTAATTTTTTTAATTTAGTTTTTCTTACTTTTTTACCATACTTATCAAACGACCTTTGTATATATGTGTGTATATATATATATATATATATATATATATATATATATATATATATATATATATATATATATATATATATAAGCACATAAATATTAACGTTCAAATTGTAACTTAGCTTTAATAAAGTCAAATAAAGCTGATGAATAAAAACAGTTTTAAATCTTGGATCTTAGATCAAAATGTATCTTAGTATTTTTATACTAAATAAAAAATTAGAAACAATTACAAAAATTAAAACCTAATTAAGAAAACAGATTCAAATTAATATTACATTACAGTTTTATTTCTTTTTTAAAATTCTAATTCAACTTGTACATTTTATTTTTACGAATTTAGCATTTATTTTATATCAATGATTTAAAATTAAAATTTAATTGCACTTATTAATGGAATTAAGTTTAAAATAAAATTATTAATTGATAAATATACAGCTTACAGTAAAAATTTTAAGTAAATTTATTTAGAATAGGAATGAGAAATAATGGTATAAATGTATAATAAAAAATAATTTTAAATATCATAAACTACTGAATTTAATACAGTATTAAACAAAACAAAAAATCTAAAATACAAACATATATTGCAAGATGTGTGAATTTATTTATAATTATTAATTGCGTACTGATTCGATTTTTTATATTTTTTCTGAACTATATTTATGATATATTAATAATAAAAATGATATAAACAATATACATAAACAGCGATATTTAAATACGAGATTATTTATAAAATATGATTTATAATAGAACTAAATCCTATCTTATCATGCAAAACCGATTTTTGCCGATAAATAGCGATATTGTACGACTACAAGATGTGATGGTCCATTAAAAATCGGATTCTGTAAATGATTATTGAATAAATTGTTGCATTAAGAGTTAAAATATTTATTGTGATATTTAAACACGGACAATTTATATTTATTTAAATATATTTTTTTAATCGATGGACTGAGATTAATAATATGTCGTGTATGAACATAAAATATTATTTTAACAGTACACCCTTTTACGATATACACATTAATATATTAAGAATTACAATAATATGTAAATTTTCGTGATAATATTTAGTTGTTTGATAATAATTTCAAGAATGTCTTGGGAATCTATAGCTTCTAGAGAATATCTAAGGTAAGACGACTTCCACATAGAACATTCATTCGTAATTACTTGTAATGTTTGTATATTTTAATATCTTTTTCATACAAAATACAATGATATAACATTATTCATTAACATTTATTAAATTAAAAGAATATTTATTTATTTAGATTAAAAAATAATTTTTCGATTGCGAATTTATTTTGAGAAAAATATTCGAATGTTCATTTCGATATTTTTTTTTATCTAAATTAATAGATTTTTTTGTAATATGAGATTAGAAATTTGAAAATATTTTAATATTATATATATATATATATATATATATATATATATATATATATATATATATATCATTTAAAATATAACTACTTATTTTTGATATAGTTTAAAATCGTATGTAATTAATAATAAAACGTATTAAGATAAATTGTATTTGAGATTCATATATTTATGTACGTATTCATTAATTGTACATTATTATTTTAAAAGAATGCAATGCGGTTACTATATATATTCTTAATTTTCTTATATTTTTTTAGCAATGCGGTTTCCCATCAGTTATCAGCAACGCGTTTATTACCCTCACCTGATTGTTCTCGTCATCCCCTAGATGACTCTTTACCACGAACACGTTACAATAGTTCATTAGATTCGCTAGAAGGTTCTGAACTCCGCTATGAACGGTATATTGGTAATAGCAATTCATTGTTGGGAGCGTGTGCCGTTGATGTTCAACGAAATTATGAACGCAATAATTGGGGATGTTTTGGATTATGTAGAAATAAATTTCAACAAGCACTTGCAAAGAGAAAGGTTTGGATTTCAATATATTTTAATATTCATATAAAATATTAATATTAAGTAATACAATGAACTCCAGCAATTTAACAAAAATATAAAGTGTAATTATAATAAATTACAAAAGTTTCTTTTGTACAATATGTAAATGTTATATATATATATATATATATAACAACTGGTAAGTATATTTAAATTTTACCAAAATTTTAAATAAAAAATATCCACATAAATATTTATATTTCTTCTGTTTTCTTTTTGTTATTATTGAAACACATTTATTTACTTATAGATTGATCAAGGACTTAAGCTTTATAATCAACACAAACAGCAAGCTGCTGTGAGAAAATGGAAGTCAGCTTTAAAGACAATCAGAAAACGTGATGATAAATTTGTTTTATTAGGATATCTATATCAGGCATACATGGATTGGGGAAAATATAGGTGTTTATTGCCTTTTATAATTTTGCTACATGTAATTTCTTTCATTTCATATAATTGTTTGTTTCAAATTTTAGAGAATCGTTAGAATTTGGACACAGACAGTTAGGTATTTCTGAAGAATTAGATTCACCAAATATGAGAGCAGAATCTTATTTAAATTTAGCTCGTGCTCATGAAAGACTCGGTGCTCTAGAAAGGTTTGTAACGTTAATTTAAAATTTAAATAATTATACTTCATTAAATTATATATTTATAAAATATAAAATAAATTTACTATATATTTTAGGGCTCTAGCATATGCAAGGCATTCACTTTACAATGAATGTGATATATGTTTAACAGCGGGGCATGTTCATCTTACTGTTGGTTCTGTTTATTTAGAACTAGCAGGTTTTTGTAAAGCGTTAGAGAGTTTCCAAAGAGCTCACAAAATAGCACAGGGGATTCATGATCCAGCTTTAGAATTACAGGTATGATGAAATTTTTGAATAAAACATTTATTAAATCCAAAAATGTTCAATGTAATCATATATAATTCTAAAGTTAAATAATTTAAATAATAAAAAAATAAGTATTTTAAAATTCAGGTATACGTTGGACTCTCCGAGTTATTCAACCGTCTACAAGATACTGATAAGAGTGCAAAATATGCATCTAAAGCCTATGATTTATCTCGTTCACTACAACTGGGTGATTTGAATTCACGACATCATAGAGCAGCGCTATTACAAATGGCATCGGCTCTTCGAAAACAAGGAGAATTAGGAGATGCACATGACTATTGCTCAGTAATTAAAAAAACATTTTAATATTATAGTTGATTAATTTTATATATATATATATATATATATACATATATAAGTAAATATATTTAATGTAAATTATTCAGGAGGCTACCAGATTGGCACTTGTATCAGGTGATCAAGCTACTTATGCTCGAAGTATTAGAATAATGGGAGATATTTATAGAAAAAAATGTGATATTAATGTAAGTAGGTATATATTTTTGTGTGTCGGTTCATTCAAATTCTATGTATAGTTTATTTTATATATTAAATAGAAAGCGTTCCGTCAATATGAAACTGCTATGGGTACAGCTGCTGCAATGGGTGACCGTGTTGCTCAAATGGAAAGTATGGACGGTGCAGCACGTTGTCTTGAAGCACTAAGATTACATGGAAAAATATGTAACTGTCGACCATTAGAATTTAATACAAGACTTCTAGAAGTTGCTAGTTCTGTTGGTGCTAAAGTAAGTTATATTTATCATATAAAATATATATTGTTTTGTATTCAATGTGGTATATTTCAATTTTTTACAAATATTTTAATAAAGCACAAAAATGAATCCTTTAATAACATTTTAGTTATTGGTTCGGACAATACGATTAAGGCTGTCTAGAATTTATAGCGCATTAGGAGATAACGAGCATCAGTTGCATCATCAACGTGTGGCTGAATGTATAGAAAGAGACCTCGGATTAACATGTGGTGCATGTAATAGCCCTCTAGGTCTTGAACCTGACTGTTTAGAACCATTGCCCTGTGGTCACATTTTACATGCAAGGTATGAGATTGAATTATTTTTTTAAAAAAATATCGTCTATCTGTGTACGTGTATATTTTTTTAGATGTGCTCATGATATTCTAAGAAGACGGGATAAGAAAAAAAAACGAAATTGTCCCGATTGTCATCGATCCGTAAGTTCTAAATTGTACCTGTATCCAGAAGATCAACATATTCATCAATCAACTTTTAGTCTTGCATCTCTTTCACTGAGAGCTTCAAATTCAACATTAAATAGCAATTATCATGTAACCAGTTCTGTTTAACCTTAACAAATATAGATTAAAAAATTACAATATAAATTAATCAAATATTATGTGATTGTTATTGTTGATAATTTAATGATTAAAAATTAACAGATTTAAATTATATCTCAAAAATGTGCAAACATTTCATATATCATGCAACTTATTTATTATTATCAGTTTTCATTATTTTACACAGAAATTTCAAAAAACAAAAGATTTCAAATAATTAATTCAAACTATAAAATAAGAAACACCCATAAGCAATTATGTGATTAAAATGTTCACTGCCGATAATAAAATTTTAGAAGAAAACGAAGGCTTCTTTCACCGACTGATTTTTGGCAGATACTACATAGGGATTTTATTCTGTATGTTTATAAATAATGAAGCGATAGATAAAAATTATTTTCTATATGTAATTTTGAAAACAGTTTTTAATTTTAATGAAAAAATATTCAAATAGAATATAACACTACATGAAATTAAACTTGCTCTTAAAATTTCTTTTCTTTTAAGAAGTGATTTGATGATTTTTTTGTCATAATATAGTTAATATACTAAATATTAAAATTTAAATTACAATAATTTTTTCAATGTGTTTATAAATATGCGAGAGTGACTATTTCAAGTATTAATTTCGGAAAAATTAAAAAGTATAGTAAACATTTTTTAATTTTACCAAAATGTAAGAATTTCATCTTTTAATTAACTTGTAATTTTTTTTTCTCTGTAAAAATTAATAATTTCTACTTGTTTCAACTATAATAAAGAAAGACACAATTTGCACACATAGTCAAAATTTCTCGCACAAACGCATTTAACGTTGCACTGTGTACTTAATCAATATGCAATTAAAATTCACACGCATATGCAAATTTCTTACATTTATTCAATATTTTAAATAGTATTTAACTACATTTATACAAATGTTCTTTACAAAAATATTTACTATTTCTGCACTTTAATTATAAGACCAAAAATTATGTTTATCACACTGTTTTACTTTTATTATTGATTAGTTAAAATTAAAACTTTGATTTCAAAAACAAATATTTAAATAATGCATCTTGTATTGAACATTATTTCTAATACATTTTTCTATTAATCAATCATAACTATTTGTTAAACATTATTTAACATTTCATATCACTCATATCATATTTTATATCATTATTCAAAAAATTAAATAAACATTAACTTTTATTTGGAAAATTTAATAAATTATAAAAAATATTTATCAAAGTAACCACTACTATTTTTTATGAACTCGTACATAATTTTAAAATTTTAATTCAAGTACAAATCACTTAGAAACTGTAATGTCAAATAAAAGTTACTTTTTGTCAGACAATCTATACATTTTTTAATTCTTTCACGATTAATAGTTATTAACAAATTAGTCATTTATTACATATCTATATTAAAATTAGAATTTTATTAAACTTATATATAAAACGAAAAAATTAAAATATTGTTTATAATTTTCAGAAATAATTTTGTTTAAGACGTCATTAAATTATTGAATTAAATAATGTATAAATATTTATATATCATTCAACAATTATAATTTTATGATGACATATTTTCATCCTAGTAAAAAAAAACACAAGAAAAAACAATATACTTATTTACATATATTCATGTTATATGTATATAGTTAATTTTATATTTATTATTTCAGTAATTAACAACTAAAACTCTGATGATCTACTCAGCAATTAGATGAAAAGAATGATTTAGCCAAAAAATGTAACAAGTATAAACTAAGGCTGAAAATATCACATATTTAATAGAAATAAATTAATGCAAACTTTTAATTATTATCAATATTACAACTAATGAAGATAATTTGAATTAAGGATTACTTATTTTTTTATTATTATTGAAACAATTAAGCACTATAATTGTTTTCACTTAACTTTGTTATATTCTCCTGCCAAAACCATAAAAAGCAAATACTTGAATGATATAATAAAATAGATCTACAATACACTTTGGAATAATAAAAGCAACTAAATTTTTCATAAACATAAAATATATGCTCAATTGAATGACTATCATGCACGTTTAAATCAAAAATTAATATTAAACTGCACTTTAATATACACATTTAACTTTCATGCACACACATACTTTCAAGTATAAATTCCTCACATAAAACTTATATAAAAGTGTGTATGTGTGTGTGAACATATACATATATATATATATATATATATATATATATATATATATATATATATATATATATATATATATATATATATACATGAAATGTGAGTACACACAAACATGCATACATATTTTATCTTATGCACTTATAGTAGCTTGTAGAAAAACGTGTCTATACAATGATAAAAAGAAATTCTGATTGTAACTAAAAAATTACATTCCTATGTTAATTACTTTTATGAACACTGACATTTGAATAAATATGTAAGTATAATAAGTACTGTTTCTTCATAAAAATTCAACATCATTTTACTAAAAATTAAAATGTATTTTAATGGAAAAATAATGGGCCATTGCCAAATGTATATATTTAGGTAAATTAAACGATGTTAAATACCAATGTATAATTTACAACATAAAAGTATTAGCTAAAAGTTGAAAAACTTTTCCTATAAAAATATGTTATTGTTGCATAAAGATATTTGTAATAAAAATGATTTATCAAAGTAATTATTGTAATGAAAGGCAAACCTTTCACAGTATTACTTTCAATGTATAATGTATGTTAAAGGATTAAAAAAAATACAAAAAAGTATGAAATACTTTAACATTTTTTTAATACAAGTGTACTTTTTAAATATAAAATTTTTATTTTTGTTTCAACAAATATGTGTATATTTATATATATATATATATATATATATATATATATATATATATATATATATATATATATATATATATAATTAGGTGCACAATTTAAAATTTGTGTTAATACTTCTTACATTTTTAATGGAATGCCATTATGTATGCAGTTAAAAATCAATAATTTTAATATTATTTATATATATATATATATATATCAAATGGAATGAACACATTTTTAGAAATATTTTTTTATAATTTATAAAATACATTATTTTTCAGCAAAAAAATATGTTTGTTGTAAACTTTATATAAAATCTATTTTTTTATAACATTTTTTTATATATATATATATATATATATATATATATATATATATATATATATATATATATATATATATATATATATCTTTGTTGAAAACATTATTTTTTCTGCTGAATCTTGTTTAAATGTAATTACATTGTTGAATTTATAAAAAATATTATATTCTTCTTTTATTGATATTATTTTTAATAATAAAATATTAATGTATAAGTGAGATTCTAAAAAATAAAGATTGAAATATTCTAATATACAAATAGACTTACTTAAATTATTTTACATTTCATTACACAATTATACAAATATACAATTATTTAATTAAATAGAAATTTGTTGGTCTTTTAAGTCGAATATTAAATTAGTTTTAAAATGTTATGTAATGATTGCCAAATGTTAGTAATATTAATACATAAACAAGAATAAAATAACAATTTTTTTTTTTAATATGAGTAAATTACTAGATTAACTGTTTGTCTTGAACTATTTTTTAAATATGTACAATTTTTTTACATTTTTGCCAAAAGAAATACTTTAATAATAGCATCGATATTTAAATTAAAATATATAAATGTTTTTATTTTTAAAATACTCAAATTTTAAAATTAATATACTCTTATATATATTTATATTATAATACTATTACACAAAAATGAAAGATGACTTCTAAATTCACATTTTTCTCATGTACTAATATAACTTATATTCTTCATCTGAACAACAGGTAATACATTAATAATTCATATAAAAATACTTTATTACTTGTAATTAAAAATACAAAATTAATATTATTTACAGCTCAAATTTGATTAAAATTATACAATACAATAAATAATTGTTTTTTTTCTGTTCAGAAATATTTCTGAAAATAATATTAAATTTTTTTATATTTGTAATTCAATTAATTGAGTATCTTTTTATATATTCTAATTCTAAGTAAAATTATTTTCATTTTTTTTAAAAAAAAACAAGCACAAATATATATGTGTATGTATATATGTATGTATGTGTATGTATATATATATAATATATATATATATATATATATATATATATATATATATATATATATATATATATACATATGTATGTATGCATACATATACACATATCAAATATTACAGATTTTACTAAAACTATATTTAAAGTTGATATTATTGTATTATTTTATCAATATACTAAAAATTCAATTATTAGTGTATTATTATTTATTGCCAAATTTATATTTAAAATAAATTGTTTTTAATATTAAATTAATGGGTAAAAAATAATCATTTTACACAAGATTGAAGATACAATCTTTTACATGAAAATAAACGGAATTATTTGGTATAAATGGTATATATTTCACTTTTCCAGTAGTGACTATGTGTTTTTGATAAATACTTGTTATATCTTAAAAGTATATTTTAAGTTCTTACTTTCTTTTTATAGTAAGATAAAAATGACTGTGTGTAAATAATACAAATAAATTAAGAGGTTTATATTATTTTCAAATGAGTAGTTCTCCATTCCATTTAAACATAGTTCTGATAGTTAAATAGACTTTTCATTTATACATACATTTGCTTTGGAAGACTTTTTTCATTAATATACAAATGATTATTTCACAAGTACGTTCCATATATTCACATAAAAAAGATTTGACAATCACATTAAGTTAATATGGACGGTTTAATTAATGTACTTTTTCTTTTAAGTTGAAATTAATTCGCTGTTGAGAAAATAAAATACTATTAACATTCTTTCATATAATATATTTTATGTAAATTTTATACATACACATAATATAGAAATATATGTATGTACAATACTTTTAATAAAAATTACCTGGATAATTCTCTAGTCAAACCACTTGGACCTACTAAACCAGACCGAGATCTACTACGATTTAACTGTGCTCTACGTTCAGCTAAAAGTGCAAAAAAATTAAATATTTACAATACAAACTAATATAGATCATAGTAAATTTATTTTTTTTATTTAACTGAAATGAAAAAACATTATCATAAGCTTGTGCATATATATATATATGAGTATGTTACCTCCAGCTATTCTTGGTCCCCGCTTTCTTTTTTGTTCTCTACTAAATGCTGAACCAGTTTGTAATGCTTCCAATAAACTGTAAATTTACAATACAAGTTAAAAATTCTGGTATACGTGTAAAATATTTTACATAAATAAAACATAAAGCCAACAACTGTATTATATATGATGAATAATTAACATACCTATCCATTACACCTTCTTGTGCAGCATTCATATCTACTAACTGTTTTTTTCGTAAGGCTCGTTCATGTTTTTCCTTTTCTGCTAATTCTCTCGATAATTTTGCTCTTTTATTTTTTTCTTCTTGTTCTCGTAACTTAATGTTATCTTTATGAGCAGCCTATAAAAATCATACATATACTAGTAAAAAAGTCTATAAAAACAATAGTTATTTAACTCAAATTACTTACAGTAAAAGAATCTTTAAATGTTTTAATGTCTGTAAAGAATTCCTCTAAAGTATATTTCTGTTTATCAAATGCATAATATTCTGAAATATCTGTGTATAATAAGTCCATTTGTTTAAACATATTTTGTAATACACTACACTGCATTCTTGCTTCTTTAGCAAATAACTAATATTGTAATTAAAGAAAAATACATATTAAACTACAATAAAGTATACATTATTTACTATAGAATTCATTTTAAACGTATTGAAATCAAAAAAGTATTTTAATTTTATTTCATTAAAGGATACAGCCATTATTTCATAAAATTTATCATCATCCGATTGTGGTGTTTTTGAATTTGTTAAATCAGTTTCTAAATTTTTAATACTACTTTCCATTTGGCGCAATGTTTTTTGAATATTATCTAAAGATACTCTACTAGCTCTGTAATACGAAAATAAATATTTTTTTCATAAGATATAAAATCTACATTTATATGTTATCATTTATATAGACATGTTTACATCTGAATCTAAATTTCCTATTAAATATATATACTTTCATTAAATTATGTCACTTACTTATCTACATGTGATAATTCATCATAGAAATTTATTATATCAGGAAATTTACTTTCAACTGTTTCTACTAGATAATGTAATAATGTTTGCTTATTTTCAAAATCTTTTGTTCCAGTTAACTGAAATAAATTATTAGAAAATTATCTGCACTAAAATTATATGACATATAATATAAAAATACTATACAATTTTCTGTACCTTTGTTAAAAAGCTAATTTCAAATCCAAATGCTTCACCATTTTTACTTCCTGAATTCATATAATTACCAACTAATAAAATCAATTCTAAAATTTTTGCAAATTTTTTACTAGACTTTATTTCTTCACATGCTGCAGTGCCTGCAACAATATCCTAAAATATATAAAAAAAATTATATATAAAAAAAACGTAAATATTTTATTGTTATCATTTTATAATTACCGGTTTAATGTCCTGAACCATCTCAGCATAATGTAAACGAAAACTAAGAGATTTTAATCGTGGTAGTAACCTTTTAATTTCAGATATTATAATACAAAATTGTTCTGCACCTGTTAATTCATTATATTTATCTTTATATTCCTGTAATTTCTTTAACTGATCTGGTGGTGGTAAATACTAAAAATACGAAAGGATATTATTTTTACAGAAACAGTTATATATTTTTAAATAATAAGAAATAAACCTGTATTAACTGTTGTAAAACATTGTCACTAAGAATAGTATCATCACAACGCAATATGCATGTTTTAATATCATTATAGCTCAAGTGTTTTAAGGAACCTCCTAATAAAATAGATATATTTTGAGCAGCTTTTCCATCTAATACTTTCAAGTCTTTAATTTTTTTCATGGTTCCACTTCTAAAATACAATATATAAAAATAACAGATGTTAATTACTGATTAATTAGAAAATGATTTCATATTAACATGTATTAATCATTGTACATTTATTATATGCATAAATAATAAGTAAATTAACTTACTTATCTACAACGTCCTCTATTTTTTTAACAGGTGGTTTTGAACTAAATCTTTCTGCAAGACCAGTTAAAATATCAGGAGATGCCAGTTTATCCTCTTGACATTTTATCCAAAATGCTTTATCACTCATTTTTTGTGGAATTATCTAAAAATTTTTTTTTATTTATTTTACGTAACAAAATAAATTAAAAATGTATCTAACTTACAGCCTTCCAATTAGCTCGTTTTAATGGACCGTTGGTATCCCATTTCTTTTTTGGTTTTAAACCATGTGGCAGAACATCTGGAGCTTTCATTGCAATTAGAGGGGGAGCTCCTGGCATTCCTGGGAATGGTGGAGGCAGAGGCCCACCCATTCCAGGCATCGGTGGAGGTGGTGGGCCCATTCCAGGCATCGGTGGAGGTGGTGGACCAATTCCTAATGTACATATATAATTGTGTATTCGTATTTATATATATATATATATATATATATATATATATATATATATATATATATATATATATATATATACAAATTATGAATAATTTTGAAACCATATTGAATATATGACAGAAATTCAAACAAGTTATATAAATTACTGTTTACAAAACAAATACCTAACATTGGTGGTGGAGCTGGTGGTACAGGTGGTGGTGGAATTGGCCCACTCATTCCAGGCATTAAAGGTGGAGGTGGAATTTTTATATTCTGTTGAAGTAAACATTAGTGTTAATAAACAATTTACTATAAATGAAAAATTATACATACTTGAGCTATTGCAGCAACATTGTTTATTACTGGTATATTTCCAGCCCCTAAAGCTTCCAATCTACTTTCAGCTTGTGCTAGTTTTGCTTCAGTTTCTTGCCGTAAACTGATTTCTTTTTCAATTCTTGCTTGCATATCTTCAAGCTTTTTACCTTCTTCAGCTTGAAATTTTTCTTTCTCTATTTGAAAAGAAATAATTATGAATTAAACGTTTTTATTATAGTATTTTTATATGGTATATAAATTTGAACATAATTGATTTAATTTTATTTTTTAAAATCAAAATAATTACCTACCAACTAAATTGTCTATAAGTGGCTGTATATCAATTTCAAACTTTTTTTTGTACTGAAAATCAGGGTCTAATCCATTTTTATGTAATACAATTTGTGTAACAGCTTCTTCAATAAGTTTAAAATATGCAGGCCTATAGTAATTAAAACAATGCATGTAACTTATAATTATTATTATAACATAATTAAAACAATTACCTAACATTATAATCATCTCTTATAAATAACAGATGTTGTAAAATACTAAGAAAATATGGTTCGGCTGGTGTTTCGAGTGTTAAATTTTTAATGAGTTCAAAGCAATCATTGATATCATCTATTTCAAGACGAACATGATCAAATCTTGCACAAAATTCTTCTAAATCATCTTCTTTTCGATCTTCAAAAATAGTCAACTGTACAGTTAGATCAACTGAGGCATCTTGTTTTAATGTTTCTATATAAATAAAATAAAAGAAAATCGCATAAATTATGCATGAACACACAATCAACTTTAATAAATGTAATAAAATTACCAAAAATATCAATAAGTCCTGTTCTCATTAACTCATTTCGAAGATGTAATCTAAAATCAAGATCGTCTGTTTGCAAAATTAATGCGTTTATTAACTGAAAACTTGCTGTTCGCAGCTGTTCATTTTGTTTCAACATAAGAGCTTGAACAAGCGATTGAAATCTAGGCACAGATCTAAGTTCACCAACAGCAGTAATTGCTTCTAATACTTTTTCATGTCCATCTCCTAGTAAAGATATCGCAGCAAGTATCTTAAAGAAATTATTATTATATATTCGAATTCAATTATTTTTTCAATATAACATTTTAAATATTTACCTTTAATGTTTCTGTCATACAATTAGGTTGGCTTGGATCTAATGATTTTGCAACTATATGTAAAGATTCTTTAAGCTTAAATATTGTTTCAACTCCCTTAGTGTTATTCATTAATGCTGTTACACATTTAAGACATTCCAATTGAACTTTGTGATATTCACTAAAATGCAACTTAATCTTTATAATTTTAAATAACAATACTTAAAATTCTAAATATGTATCTAATTTATATTTTTGTTATAACACAAATAAATACTATATATAATCAATACTTAATTTTATTACTTTCTATAGCAATCACTAAGCACATTTAAAACTTGTTTAAGGCCTTGGGTACCAAATTCTTCAGTCCAACTTAATGGATTATTTTTAAGAGCAATGCGCAACGACTCTATACATGCAAATAATTTATTACTCGGTTGTTCTTGACCTAAATAACTTATATAATCAGCAGGTTTATCCCATTTCAATTTATTTTCTTGAAACTAAAATAATTTGAATTTAAAATAAATATTTATAAATTAATTACACAAAATAAAAATTGTACTTTAAAACCTTTTTTTTATATTGATTTATAACCATTTTTCTTTTATTATCCAAAGGCTGTAGTCTTAAGGGTTCCTTTTTTTCTTCAGATAAATTCATATCATTCTATAGAAATGACAAATATTTGTAAGAAATGTAATAGTTACAATTTTTTTTATACAAATAATATATATTGTACATGATGCATACACACCAACATATTCTCAAATTCTTGGCATAATGCATAATCATCAAGTTTTTCCAATATTGATAAATGAGAATCTTCACTTTCAAAACCATATTCTGAAGGCCCAGTTGACACTCCATCTGTATTGACATAACTTGATGAATTCCCACTTCCAGGAATTCTAACACTGGAATAACCTGTTGTAGATTTATTTCTTGGCCTGCCAAACCATGTATCCAACTATAAATAAACATTTTTAATTTAAAAATTACTGCTGGAAAATAAGAGTACATATTTAAATTTAATTCACATTTATATAAACATATATTGTACATTCAAGTGTGTATGTGTGGCTATGTATGTATGTATATATATATATATATATATATATATATATATATATATATATATATATATATATATATATTCACATACACACACACAAATAGTAAAATAAATAAAACAATATGTTAAATAACAATGAGGCAGTAAAAAAATATTTTTTATGTGATTAATTTTATAAAAAACTAATGTTATATTCTATTTTTATAATAAATTGCAAAAAAATATTAAAAATACACCTTGATAATATTAACTTCAAAATTACTAAATTATTTTTCTTAAAATAAAAAATAAATGTTTATTACTGATATTTATTACACGAATTGTTTTTTTTATAATTTCTTTATATGTTAAATATTTTTTAAATTTTATATACAGCAATGAAAATTATTTTATTAAGTAAGAATATATATCATTAAAAAATACTTATTATTCTTTAAAAATGTACTTACAGCCCATTGATACATTGTAAATTACAAAATATAATTAAAATAAATAAATAAATAACTACATATACGAATAATTATCAATTTTTAAACAGTGTTTTCTTTTCACCAACACCGAAAGTTCTGTCAATAGAACTTATTTGAATCGTTCACCAACCTACACACACAAGGTTAACATGTGCATGAAATCATTCTCAAGATATATTTTACGTGACATCATTATTGTGCAATTCACAGAATAAACATGTGACCTAAACATTAGTTTGGCACGTATATCAATAAATGTTATTTATTTGGCAAAATTTATATGCATTCAAATTTTATACCTTATATCAACGAACACCTATAAATGCATATGGATGTAATTATACACCTACCTTTATGTAACTACCAGTACAAATGTGTATGTATGTAAGTATGTCTGTGTAAGTATATATACACTGATGCACATAAGTCATGGCACACATGAGAACATAAGCAATTTATTGATATAATTCAATGAAGTCGTTACATAAAAAAAATATTTAATTGAAAATAAATATAATGAATATTATATAATGAATCAATTTAATGAATACTATATTCATTTTCAATTAAATATTTTTATTTATTTAACGACTTCATTGAATTATATCAATAAATTGCTTATGTTACCCATGTGTGCCATGACTTATGTGCGTCAGTGTATATACATATACAATGTCGTGCAAAAGTATTCGTCATATGGGTAACATAAGCAACTTATTGATATAATTCAATGAAGTCGTTAAATAAAAGAAATATTTATTTGAAAAGAAATATAATGAATATTATATAATGAATAAATGTAATGAATATTATATTTATTATCAATTAAATATATATATATTTTAATTTAACGACTTTATTGAATTATATCAATAAATTGCTTATGTTACCCATATGGCGAATACTTTTGCACGTCAGTATATATGTAACAAAATGGGTCCATCGATGGACAAGGTTCAGGAAGAAACCCATGGATGGGTGAACCAGAAATATAAGAAAATTCGTTGTAATAAAATGGAAGACGAAGGCAATGGATCGATCGAAGTGGAAAATTTTATGAGAGATCTTCATTCAGCGGTGGATACAGAGAGGCTAATATTATATATCTTTATATGTATGTGTGTGTGTGCATACGTACGTGCGTGTATGTATGTGGTTGAAAATACCATCGATGGACAAAAAAAAAATGATATATAAAACGCCTAATAAGACCCTCATGGATAAATAGGGCATGGAGATAAAAAAAATCGTTAGAATGAAGAGAAAACCACTGTCGAAATGAAAAGATCTGGAAGAAACCTTCATCCATCATTTGATAAAAAGAGGTTAATAATGATAATATACATAGGTATTATGGTAAAGACGACACGACAACATGAACAAAATACCTTATCAAAAAGAAAAATAATTAACTTGTATCAATAAAATAAATCATGACATGAAATAGTAAATATGATGTTGAGGAATCTTACTATAATTTCAGATATAATTAATTGATTTAAAAACAATAATTTTGAATACTGTTTTAGATTAGTAATTAAAAATAAAATTGATTGTCTTATTTTTGAGAATAAGAAAATTTACTCAATGTATTTTCTTTTGCAATTTTAAAATGTATATACACATATTTTTAGAAATGTTGCTCATTTGTATATGAACGTATATACTTATAAAAAAGTAAAAATAAATCTTGGTACAAAACTCTAAATTGAAGTCATTATGATATACATATAACAATACATACATACATATATATATATATATATATATATATATAAATATGTATGTATGTATGTACGTATATAGTACCCCTCGATTTAAGTGTGCGTCCCGAGAAATCGTCTCGTAAGTCGAAACGTGTAAATCGAAATTGCGTAAATGCTAAAAATGAAAATAACGCGGCGATATGCGTTATTTGCGATTATGACTAAATGTTTCGTGCTTGAACACTTTTTTAGAATATAAAACATTAAATTATCTAGTTCATTTTCATAGCGGTTTCAAAATGTTTTTGTAAAAGAAACCAACAATATATGTACAGTGGGTCAAAGTGAAACTCATACAACTAACAAATTATTTATTAAATTGAAATTTACAATGGATTGAAAACTTCTAAATGTTTCCATAGATTTTCAATCGCATTTATATCAGGTGATTATGGTGGTGTTTCCAGTACTTTGGGGCAGTTATATAACAACCAACTACGTGTTTTATAAGCTTTGTGCTTGGGGTCGTTGTCCTGATAAAAATTAAATGTTTGTAAAATCTCAAGTTTTTGAGCACTGGTTTTCAAATTTTTTCCTAATAGAACAATATAAACATTTTACTTCATAATGCCATCTATAAAATTACATTTCCAACCCCTCTCGTAGACATACACCCCCATACCATAACATGACTGCTCTTATGTTTGACTGTAGAATGTAAGTGCTTTAAAAACATTTCTGTATTTGGTTTCTGCCATACATTAATTCTCCCATTGGATCCAAATAAATTATATTTGCTTTCGTCCCTAAATAAAACATCTTTCCAATAATCAAAACTCTTATTAACATGTTCCCAAACGAAGCTTAACCTTTTGTTGCGATTAGCTAGATTTATGAAATTTGTCTTCCTGGCAATACGAGCATGTAACCCATTTTTATTTAGTATATTACGAATTGTTTGGGGGATTACTTTTTTATTTAGATACTTTTCTACTTCTAAAGTCAATTTGGGCGCACTAATTTTCGAATTTTCTTTAATTTTTCGTCGAATCCAACGCTTGTCATGGTCATTAGAAATCTTGCGGAGACTCTTTCTGACTGTATTGTCAACATTTTGGCCGTTTTTAAATCTTTTTATTGCAAATTGCACTGTAGTGTGGCTTCTATTAACTGTTTTCTCAATTTCCCGTAGAGTTTTTCCATTTTTGTAATGAAAAATCATTAGCTTTCGCTCGTCCGTCGATGATTGTCCCCTTTGTCTACTCAATGTGAAAATCCAACTTATATTTTTTACAAAATGATTATAAACGACTTAACAATAGGTTCTTTTTTATAACCAAAGTGACCAAACACATATTTGAAGAGTATAGTTCTTAATACAGCAGTTTTCAAGCGAGAATAATTCGTTGTATGAGTTTCATTTTGATGTATTTTTTGTTCATTTTTCAGAAATTGTTACTTTTTCTGAAGTAAAAGTATTAATTTACGATTGAAATTTTCAAATATAATAAAAATAACCTTAATAAAGAAATTAAGCAAAAAAAAAATAAAGAAAATTGTTATTATATTAAAATATATGTGTAAAATTATTGGAAACATAACTCTGTATGAGTTTCACTTTGACCCACTGTATGTACACGTTTTATACCGAACACAAGACTTGTAAATCTAAAGACAATAGTGAAAACAAAAGCAAATATAATATGTAAAAATATTTAAATTGTGGATTTACTGTATATATTAATATAAATTATATATATGTATATATATATATATATATATATATATATATATATATATATATATATATTTAATTCATATGAATAGACGCCTAAAGAATACATAAATTGGAAATAGTGTAGCTTCATTTGATTCGTTTATTAAGCCATTTAATATTTTAACTTTTTTTATCCTATTTCAATTAAAATAAACAGATATGTTAATTTTAACAATCGAATTACTTCATAACATCGTAATATTTTTTAAACCTTCAATAATGGTCAATTACTGTTCATTATTTTTCTTATGGACATGTGATGCCGATTCTATTATCCTACAAAAATTATTTATAAAACCTATGAATTCTTTTATCGTTTGCCGCTCTGGGACTGATATCATTGAGATATGCATAAGTAAAACAATTAATAAAAGTTTATTGATCTCTATAAAAAAATCTGTGGTGACAGGGACTAATTATTTTATTAAAATTAAACTAAACGCGACTGGGACAAATTTTAGTCAATGTAAAATAGTCTAATAGAATAAACAAATATTAAACTATCGACGAAGAGGACAAAAACGGAATAATGGGATATTACTTTAAAAAATCTTAATACTTTGAGACTGTAATCCTATCATTTATGTACATATATTTTTATTACAGATTTTTTTAAAAAACTGCGTTTTTTAATAATATATATTATTATCGTTTTCTTTTTAATAAATCGAAATAAGATTTATAAATAATGTTATATAAAAACAATACCAGATTAATAAATGCAATGTCGACGAACAAATAGGGAATATTTTGAACTACAATCACAAAGTATTAAGAATGTTAAGTATCAATGTAAATTATAAGTAATTTTTAAAAACTAGCAATACTTTGACTATGACTGATGAAGACCATACAAATGACCGAAACGGAAAATTAGATAAGAATATTGATTGTTATGAAAATCAATGATTAAGGATGTCATTTTTTGGACAATTTTTTAAAAAATAAACTAAACTATTAATTAAAAGTAAACTATTTTATAAATAATATTTTTCTTATGGTCTAAATTAAAAAAAAATCTTATAAATGTATGTATTTATGCAATATTAAATAATAGACTCATTAACTTTTTATGGGAACTATTTTACTTATTTTTATTTTATAAAAAAATATTTTTGTACTGGCGTGTAGTTTGATTTTTAAGTGTATGCAAGTCGTAGTTTATCAATGGCCAGTATGGTAATTAATGTTGAAATTAAGAAGTAAATTATTTTGTTATCAAAAAATAAGTGTTTTTAAATAGTCTTAATTTTAAATAACATTCACACATATACATATAATTTTTTATTATAAAAGTTTTAATATCGCGTTACTATCTAAATATATATTCATTTATTTACAGTTATAGAAACTATTATCTGTTATTTGAAACATTCAGGAAAATATTTATGTTTTAAAACGACGTTTATAGGCTTTTATCGGATTTCACTAATGACGGTAGGCGACAATTCGTAAACAAATTTATATTTCAATTAAACTACAAAGAGAAAAATTCTTTGATTTTTGGCGAGTTTATTTAAAACTTATTTTTAAGACTCGCTGTTATTAATGTAAACATTGATGCATACAACGCTTTAAATAGCAGTATACAAAACATTTTGTATTATGAATATAATACTACATTTTAACACAAATGATTTTTTATCACCAGCACCAATTGTGGTGTTGGGGATAAAAATTCATTTGCGTTAAAGTGAATCAGCCACAGTTCCAAAACAAACAATAAACTACATTATTAACATTTTTGCTACTATTAAAAAAATGACAGAAATGTAATAGAAAATTTCATTTTTGAATAATTTGTTTTTGTATACCATTTGTGATATTGATTTTTTTATAAATTGACTGGTCTACTTTTAACAATATTTCTTTATTTATAATAATAAATTTAAATTCTTTTATAATAAAACTGCCTACTAAAATGTTAATTCCTGAGTAAAGCAAATGTTCAAAACTACAAAATTACAGACAAATAAGCTAATAACTACACCAAATATTTTTCTAAAATTAAAAAGATTACTGTTTTACATCAACAATTACATTTAAGTTAATAATGAAAAATTGGACATTAAATATTTAAATTAATGTACAATCTTACACTATATATATATATATATATATATATATATATATATATATATATATATATATATATATATATATATAAATGTATATTGGCCCATATGGGCCTTTCCACACTAGTCAGCATGCATACAGTATTCACGCCCATTACTGCTCATCTCACACCCTCTTATCGCCAAACTTCTCCACCTAAAAAAATTAGTTTTCGGGTAAGAGGGTTTGAGACGAGTGGTAATGGGCCGTGAATACTGTATGCATGTTGACTAGTGTGGAAAGGCCCAATGAGATTGAAGGATAATAAAGAATAGTTAATGATAGTAAGTAAATGTCATAATATATATATATATATATATAGTCATATAGAAATTACTTAAAAATAAATACCTTAATAGTATTCCGAAAAGAATATGATCGTTTCTTTGGTTTAGGTTTTATGGTAAAATTTTCATTCATAATTATATGCTTATTGAATTATATAAAATTACAAAAGTGTATATTCTTAAACTGAAACTAACTACAAAAATAGACGTTCCAATAACTGATAACTTGATAAGATATAACTATCTTTAAGATTATTTTATATTATTTATGCATGCATACATATATACACACACACACACACATATATATATATATATATATATATATATATATATATATATATATATATATTGTAAAACAAATACTTTCCAAAGAAATTCATCATGAAATTAAATAGCTTTTTCTTTGGTACTTACAAAACCTCCAGATTTGGCCTTCTCTACTCGCGACATTTTATTTTGTGACGAATTTTCTCGATACATGATTTCGTTAATATCTAAAACATTATAGTTGTTTATTATTAATTCTAACACGTTGTACATAAATATATTTTAAGAAACAAAACATATTTCCCTAATTTAAAGGATATAAAAACAGGTGGGATGGGCACCTAACCTTAAAATGTTAGATATTTTGATACAGAAAACTGTTGTCCATTGCAGAAACAATTAATTGTTATAATTTCATTCAGCGTTTAAAATACTCAACGATAAACACTTCAAGGAAAAATATTTTTTTCAGAAAACTGAAATAATATGAAAAAATGAAAACAGAAACTTGTTGATTTGAACAATAGAGTCGCTCATTTGAGTTTTGACATTTTTGATATTATACTCATTTACATCCTTTGTATGTGATGTTGGGTATAGAATAATATTTAATAGCAATAGATAACATTATGAATGTCATGTGTACACGTACAACATTTTTGTATAACAAATTTATATAAAAATATTATATTTTAAATGTATATATTAATAAATAATGATTAAATATTTTAATTTATATGCATACATCTACATTATATGTAGATATTATTTCCATATTTTAATTGATCTACATTATTAAATTATATTCTTTGCGTTTAAAGATGTTATAATACTAATGAGAAAACATTTTAATTATAATCAACATTTGCACTATAAATAATGATGAATCATATCTGATTAGATAAGAAAATAATATATTTTTTTTAATCTGATTTCATTTCAATCAAACAGATTTGATATTCATATTATTTACATATATATATACATATGTATGTAAATATTAATATATATTAAAAAAAAAATTCTTAAGTATTATTTTAACACTATTTTCTTAAAAAAAGAACACGTAGCATTTACTTCAGTAGTATAGAAATACTATATAGTATAAATAATTGGAGTATTTTTCATTAGAAATCGTTTCGTTATTAATTATATCCATTCTTTTATAAACATTTTTATACTACACAATAACTATTTATTTTCATTTTTTACACGTACATTTTACAATTACATTTATTTATTTTATTTATCATTATCTGTAATTTCATAAATTGATGCAAAATCGGTTGCTTGGGATGGACCTTGTCCCCCTGGACCTAATTTACTTCCTTGATCTGAAATAACAAAGTAATTGTTTGTATTGCAAATTAAAATTGTAAAAATATCTATTGGACTAAATTATTGTTTAAATGTTTCATTTTGAAAATGACAATAAAAATTTATCAAGAAAACCGTAATAAATAACCTTGAGTGAGTAAAGCTAATAAAGTTTGTGCTTCCTCGACCATTCCATTCAACCAATTTCGCCAATATTGAGTTGTCTTAAATGCTTCTTGTAATTGTTGAATAATACGATCGGAGGCCATATCCTTATTTGAAACATTCTTTTTCTTGCAAATGTCACAGGCCTGGACACGCGTATCTTTGAAATGACTTGTTATTTGATCTGTTAGATCTTGGACATGATCATTGTAATGTTTCCATAAATTAATATCCTTATTTAATTTATTTACAAAATCATCCCATTGCGTTTTCGATAATACAACTGTAGTACCATTTTTTTTCACTTCTCCTAATCAGATTCATATTTGAATTAGAATGTTAAACGATCGAGTACAAGATAATACAAGTAATCAAGAACAATTTAATTTTCATTGTTTTAAAACTACTATACATATGAACAAATACGATTTTACCTCTCATGATAGCTGCTAAGTTATGCATTTCATTTATTGTTTCATGAATCCATGCAGACCATTTTTTAGCATTTTCTGCTACTTCCATTACCCATTTTGCCCAGCATTTAATTGAAGCGCAGCAAACGATTTTTGGATGATGTGGCATTATATCAAGATTATAAGTCACATCTAGTTCTTTCGTTTGCATTTTTGATATGAGTTCTTTTTTCTTTTTCTCGATGATGTCTTTACAGCTGCATTGTTGCATCATTTTCCTTCTCAATTCCTCTTGTCTACGTTTCTTGTCTTCTGCTAATTTTCTTTTAAGTTCATCTTCGCGTTCTTGTTGTTCTTTCGCAGAAACATCTTCTTCGCATTCACCTCCTTCTTCCTCTTCCTCCTCCTCTTCTTCTTCTTCTTCTCCACTTCCTTCTTCCTGTCCCATACAAGCACCACCTTCCAGTTCATCATCTGTTATTTTTTCATCTTGACCATCTTGCTTTCCTGCTGCTCCATCTTCCAATTCAGACCTTTTAAAAAGAAAACAAACACAATATATTAAAAAGAAAAATTAATTATTTATCATACGTATTGACGCCCTCCGCCGTTAATAAATCCTTTCCATATTTTAATGCAAGTTCATGCGCTACACAATTTACGACTTTTGGCATGACTTCGTCCATCACATCAGGCTCTTTTTCAACAAGCCTTCCTGATAATTTTTCATCAAATTCAGGCTGTAGTGTAATAGTTTCAACTTCCAGAGATGTGATCTAAAAACGCGATTTGTATGGTTATCATGTTATTAATTGATATTTAGCATTTTAGAACCTTTAACGTCTTAATGTCTTCTATTAACTCGTTTAAAACAACGTTTGGAAGATCACAGTTACTAAATACTTGTTTTAATTTAATCTCGTCCGAATGAGAAGACAAGATTCTAATTATTCTTTGTAGATAAGATTCTATATCCGATGGCTAAAATGTATATTATACATTAATTGCATTTAATACTAAAATATTTATTTTATTACCTGAATATTATTTAAATCCACAATTTTTTTTTGATCAGCAGCTCTCTTTTTCTTTACACCTGAAAATAATTTAACATATTTTTTAATATAAAATTAAATATTATTTTTTTCAAATGATTAAATGTTTGTTTATAATAATTGCATGTTAAAATACGTATTCAAAGAGTATTTCATTTCATACCTTCCGTTGAATTTTCGTCTTCACTCGATTCCCCATCTTCCATATCATCACCAGATAAATCACTTGCATCAACCATATCTAAAAATGCATTATAAAAATTAGATAAAAGGTATATTTAAGTATATAAAAATATCAAAACTAATTGAATGAATTTATTAAATTCTACATTAATAAATATTAAATGTTAATAATTATAAGTGAACCTGTTAGACTCTCAACACTGCTAGTACCCATACTCTTATCTCTCATCTCTGAATTTTTAAGAACTGTATCAATAAAAACAGCACATTGATCTGATATTTCAACTAAACATTGTTTATATAAACTGGTGGGGTTTCTTGACAGTTTTTTAATTTTTCTCGCTAAATATAATTGTTTCATAATCATATCAGATAGTGCTTTTTGATGATGATTTAAATGATATAAATTATCGTTATAGATAAAGTTCCCTATTATTTCAGCCGTTTTACCAGCAAACTTTAAAAGCCATTTTCTTTCTCGTTTTTTTCGCAATATTTCTTTTCTTTTTAATTTTCGCTGTTTAAGTTTTTGCTCCCTTTGCATAGCCTAAAAATTAATTACTCCAATTTGATTGTTAAATGTTTAATGTTTAAATAGTTTCGTTGGCGGCAATTTACATTGGCCAAAATAAAACACGTTTGAAGTTTATATACTTTACAAAGTTGTGCTTTCTGTAACATTACATTTTTACCTCGAAACATTGTTGTGCATCGCCGATTTCCATATTCGTTGCTGTATTGAACATGTCTTTTAAACATTCTATTTTTTCGGAAGGTAATAAGTCTTGAAAGGTTTGCCACGTACCAAGTATCTTTCGTTTTTTGGGTATAGCCAATTGTAACGTGCGAGGAGTTGTTGGTCGAAAGTGTGCAATAACTGGTATTTTTTCCTGTGGTACCTGGAGGTTTCTGAGAAATGGCGATATTTTTAAAGGAGTTTATTTTCTAGTTAACATCAAATTAAAATAATATAAATAATTTCTACAACACACAGTTCAAATGTAAAATATATTCTAAAGAATATATATATATATATATAATATTACTCTTTAGGTGTAGCCAACATATTCAAATATTGTTTTGTTGTTAACGCATCTCTGCTCATAATTTTTTTTATTTTCTTTGCTGTAAATTTTGGCGCTCTCCATACTATTAATTTTCTTGCAGGTTGTTTTTTACTTCTGGGTGTCGATGTCGGCAATAACTCTTTGGGAAATTCGTCTTTTTCTTCTCCTCGATATGATATACCCCATTCTATTTCTTTTGTAACCTTTGCTGCAGCTGTTATAATTTTGTGAATAAGCGTTAATATGGGAAAAAATATCTTATTTAATATTTACCGGGTGGAAATTTTAAAGGGAGGACAAATGGATCTGTAAAACAAATACTTTGTTTTTAATAACATAATGTTTTAGAAAACCTCAAATACTATACCGCCACTCAATAATTTAAGAGCATCATCCATTGTTACTTTTTTTTAATTATTATAAAATGAAAATTTCATTTTTACACTACAATTTATCCATTTTTTAGAAAAAAAACATTTGTATGTTTCGAAATTAGCTACCCAAGATATTTTTTACAAATTAAAATTTGTAGAACAGCCTTCTTAGTCCACCTGACATTATTTATATATATATATATATATATATATATATATATATATATATATATATAAATGGGCCATGCAAATGTGACGCCTAGATTTGTGTTTTATTAAAAATAAACTATACATGTTTCCCTATACAAGTTTCTTTTTAATAAAACACAAATCCAGGTATCACATTTTGATGACCGATTTATAAATATATATATATTTATATATGAAAATTTATAATTCAAAAAAACTTTTTATTGTTTTAAAAACCTATAATAAAAAATAAACAGTTTGGTAAAATGTAATAATAAATAATAAATTAATTCATTAAGATAATTTATTAATAAATACCTTAAAAGAATTAACAATTGAAAAGAGTATGTATTGATAATTATATATTTTTATGATATCTAGAAATATATACATAATATTATAAAACAAACATTTGATGATTTATAACAAAATCTTGAAAATTAGTATTATAACATTATAATATGTGAAATAGAAAATATATAGCAGATAAGTCGTATTTGATGGTGCTCATATAGTGAAAACATCACTAATAAAGCAGAAATGAATATTATACTTAAAATACTAGACAAAAAGAGTGATTGCAAATTTTGTTACAAACACAATCAACAATTATTTCATGTACGTTAGTCATAAGATACTTTTTCACAGAATACATTTAATAACAAATCAAAATTTTCACTTTTATTATTTAGTACTTGTTTTAAATGGTTTTCTAACATTGGTCTTGAAATTAGTTGCATGGGTACTTCAGGTTTCATGTCGTACTGCAAAAATACTTCTAATATACTCGACAAAAAGTTTGGCCACTTTTGATGATCTTTACATGCACTCGTATACAAAGATTCTCCTTTCTCGATTATCTTTGTTATACAAGAAATTCCAAACTGAAAATAAAAACATTTTAAATATTTAGCAATTTACGTTAAAAGTAATCTTGTATTCATTTGTGTACTTGAACATACTTTATTACACATTACGTAATATAAAACAGGCTTTCCGTGAACAGAATGTTGTACGGTATCGTTTTTAGTGTCTGTTAAACTGGATACTAACGAAAGAATAAAATCAAAGTTGGCATATCTCATGCACCTGTAAGACGTTTTCATTTATGTACAAATACATTTTCGTCATATACAAATAACATTCATTTCGCTATCTTACCGATCAAAATGGTGAAAGAATTGAGGAAGAATATTATCACCAATCAGATCTCTTTTACCTATTGTAGGGATACTCAATAACAACCTCGACCATATTTCTAATAATTTTTGAGAATAACAAGAACTATCTAAATACGGAAGCAAACGTAATAAAAAAACCTGAAAGATTACAATAATTAAATCGCACACTTATATGAATTGTAACAGAGAATAAAGGAAAATTTTTTTTGCGAGTACCTTTCCTTTTCTAATTGCTATGTAATTCTGAAATTTATCTTCATTTAGTAATCCAAGAAGTAATTTATTAAGAAGATCTTCTTTACTATCAGTCCTTACTAAAGAATCTCCTTGTAACTGTTTTAAAATGTCTTCTTTTTCTTCAGGTGTTGCGTTTTCCAATTGTTGAATTTTTTGTTTCTCCTTGATTTCACGTAATTTTAAATTATTTGCAATTGCTAACGGGTTACTTAAATCTTCCAATCGCAAAATTAAACCAAATAACGATTCTAATTCTAAAAGAGTCTGTTTAGTTTTTCGAACATCTCGTTGAGTATTTAGAGATAATTGACTTAAATCTGAATCTTTATCATGGGATACTACATCCATGTCAATAATTTTTCGGGGGGCTGTTACAGATCCACACTGAAATACAAGAATATAAATACAAGTGAAAAACTTAACAGAGTAAAATACATACGAGCATTAAGATTAATAAATATATTTATAAAATTTATTTTTATTTCTTGTAAATTAAATACTAATTAATAATTTTTATAAATAATTATTTTACTTGTAATTTTCCTAACGAATTTTCAAATTGTAATGGCGTATATACACGATTAATTTGAGTTTGATTACTGTCTCTATCGTTTCTTGAAGAATGATTCCTATCTCTTTCACGATGTCCAATATTTCCATCTTTGTGAAAATATCCTGTGAATCATTAATTTACATTCAATAAGAATTCATTCAATTTGTAGATATATTGAAAATTAAACTGAAAGTTTTGAAATTTGTGAAGTCATGATACAGAATTATACAAAATATCGTGTATTTATATAAAATAAATGTTATTTCAAAATGAAAATAACTTCCTATCAGAACTATTTAATCTAGAGAATTGTTTACCATCTTTTCGATTATTTTGGCTGATATTGTATCGATTATTCTGATTGTAATTTCTGTGATTTGGATACGTATGTTCTTGAAAGTTAGGTCGATTTTCTTTTTCTAATTTTGCTTGTCTATCAATAAATACCTACAAATATACAATAATTAGTATGTTACTTCTTGAAGTACATCTAATAATATATTTATTATATAGAAAAATATCATTTCAAATGTAATTTAAAAAAATTAAAAAAAAAAAAAATACAAAATAAACAAAATTTTGTATTACTTTTCAAAAAAGTAATATAAATATAATAAATATTTTACTTATCATACCGTATAGTAAAAATCATCAAAGTACGGTGTACCAGTGTCCAATTGCAATAACTGGATATTCAATAACCACTGTTTTTCTTTGTTGGTCATTAGTCCAGCATATTCATCTTGTACTTCAGTAATTTGAGGTTTTTGAATAAGATTGCTGCGATTATTATTACTGCGATTATATAAATGCTGATTGTTTAAATGAGAATGGTATAGCCGTACATTTGAATTAAATGGTTGAAAATTTGTATTTTGATACTCTGGCCGAAAGTTATTGAAATTATGCGGATGTCCCTATAAAACAACATAAAAATTAAGTAATCGATTTAAATAAATTTAGACTCATGCTATTCTATATATTTTTTTTGAAAATTTCTGTAATGAGAAAATAAGATGTATTTTGTTAACATTAATATTTCACAAATTACATAGATATAAATAAATACAAGGTCAACATCACATAATAAGAAAAAATTACTATTTGGAAACTTATTCATGTAAAACATAACATTTATAATTTCTCAACTATTACAATGCTATTAATTCGAAATTGTTTAATTTAAATATTTCTGGATGTATTTTTCAACCTAAATGTAAAATTTTTGGAAAGTCGAAAGTCATTTTCAAAATTATCAAAGAAATATTTTACATATAATAATCGTACAGGAACGTGACACTATTTTGTTCTTACTCACAGGATAGTTGCCTCGAATTCCCGGTAACGTATTGTTTGTATTGCTGATTAGATTTTTTTGTTGAAGATTCATGTTAGGCATTGTTTGTGACAAAGCTCTGCTCGCTTGTGAAGACGAATTATGCGGAGGCAGCGGCATTCCGTGTTGCATCAATAACGGATGTGGAGGTAAAAACCGTAACATATTAGGAGGGACGTGTGACATTCCTGCAGGTAAATAGGAAGGAGGTAATAAGACAGGACCGAGGCCGGGGGGAAAACGAGAAGGTGGATTTTGAGGCTGAAATGAATAATTCGTCGTCTTTTAAAAACTACGGACTTTACAATTCCATTGAAATATTTCTTAACAGAAATAAACTTACCCCTGGTCCATAATTCGGAGGGAAAGTTTTTAAAGGAGGTGGTGGAACTGATGATTTTTGATTAGTTAATAATCCACGTTCAAGTTCCTCAACAGTACAAACATTTTTTGGTAATGAAATTCCATTTGTCTGAATTCCTATTCAGAAAAAAATTTATAAGAAAAATACTTTATTTAAATATTATTTCATTGAATATTTAAAATAAATCGGGCGATAGTTTTATATACGAATATCCATATTTTTTTAAATATCATAAACAACAAATTACCAATTTTGTTTTGGTTGAAAACAGACACAATGTTATTTTCAGTTTCATTATGTAAATAATTCTTTTCTATTTCATCGGATTTCGTAGCGGACCAAATCGAAAGATCGACTTCCGACGGTTTATCTTCTTCTTCCGAAACTAATCGTGATATAGAATCTTCTAAAAAAATTCAATTCATAAAAGAAACGAACGATAACATCGATCGATTCGACGTTCGCATACCTAATTTATGATTTCGTCTCGCACTTTCTGCAATTTCTGCTAACTGTTCGTGCTGCGCTTCCCAGTCATCCAAAGAACCATTCGTATCTTCGACACATCCGAACGTTTCATCATTAAGAGCATCATACTCTTGCTCATCAGGGTCTAATTCTTCACCACATTCTTCTCTCTTAACAAATAATTAAAATTATATTTCAACATCGGCAGACTTGAACAGTAAACAAATTCCAAATAATTCTAATAAATTATCATTGATTGCAAACAAGAAATCAAAAATTACTATATAAAAAACAAATCATGAAGTCAGAGTATTACAAATTATGTACTTTGATACATAGCAACTATAGAGTACTATACATTAGGTAACTAATAAAAATCTAATGTTTATTATTGTTTTTTCAAAAAAAAATTAGTAATTAATTTAAATACATACAATTGCAATTAAAAAAATATCTTCATAAATGTAAATAATACTATTAATATAAAATTGTACGCTTATAAATAAACGATAGAAATATTGTTACAGTGTGCAACTCACATTTAAAGTTGTATCGAATCCAAAAAATGAATCTGCCATTTGATATTAAATAATTCTGTTCTAAATATGTTCATGTCAACTTCCACGCAAAATGCTTAACTGCTGATGCTGTGGCAGACATATGCATTACTCATACAATACGAATTCTTTTATCGGCTGAGCTATATGTATTTCAAAATTACAGAGGACACTACTATCTCATATTGACTGATAGTGACATTTCTCTCTCTCTTTCCATCTATTTATACACACACACACACACACATATATACATATATATATATATATATATATATATATATATATATATATATATATATATATATATATATATATATATATATATACATATAAAGAGGGAACAGAAAAAGAAACAACATATAAATAGTAAGAGCAATGAAAAATAAATTTATGAATCCAAAAATTTCATAATTTGTCCAATCTTAAAAATATTCAGAATTTTTTTTAAATTATATTGAAAGTGATTAGATGAAAGTAATATGAAAAATATAAAGTAAATTTATGATTTCTATCAATATATAATAAATATGTTGATATATAAATCATTTGTTATTAGTAGACAAGCAATAGTTTAGTAAAGTGTAGTAAATAATAAAATTAATGATTAAATTGTTATTGAATAATAAATTTAAAATACACTTTAAAAACAAATAGAGAGCAATTATAAATCAATGTATAATATTATTTTCAAAATGTTTATATATATATATATATATATATATATATATATATATATATATATATATATATATATATAGAGAGAGAGAGAGAGAGAGAGAGAGGAGCAATTGTAAGATCAATAAATGTGAAAATCTAAAATATTTTTAAAAAATTGTCTTTTTTATAAAATATTCAAAAAGACAAATTCAAAATATACACAATGATTAAATACAATTAATGAATAATAAAAAAAATATATAGAAAATCTATGATTTTGGTCTATGCATTAAGAATATATTGATATTTAGACCATTCAGTTTTAACAGGTAAATAATAATTTAATAAAGCAGTCCAAAAACGAGTAGATAATAAAACTAATAATAATGTTATTATCGAATAATAACTAGAATACATTACCAAAAAAAAATGAAAACAGTTATAAGTAGCTGTATAGGGTAATTTCCAAAAACATTTTTAAATATTATATATATATATATATATATATATATATATATATATATATATATATATATATATATATATATATATATATATATGTAATTGTATGGATGTATGAATATTAATTATTTGTTATTATTTTCAATGATTTTGTTGTTAACATTCAACCTGTAATACCGTGGTACGAATACGAGAATGGATTTCGTTTTTTATTTTGAAAATAAGGAAACGAAACTCACCAATATTTTACATGATGCGAGATAAACACTAGATACATTTTTTCGGCACATGTGTTAGTTGAAACGCGATGTCACGTGGTATTTGTGACATCCAGAGATTCAAAAAGAGCGCATTGGGATCGGGAGCCTAAACACATGTGAGTTCCCGTCCGCTGTCTCAGTCAGTGTTAACTATAGTCATACATTAGTTGAGGGTGATTTGAGTGTAAATAATTACCAGTGATAGTTCTATTTAATATGTAATTTTTAATACAGTCTTGTAATTGTCATTTACGTAAATAATATTACAACTGGAAATTATACGAGTAATAAAAAAATTCGAAAAAAATATTCGAGTGTGTAATTTTAAAATATTGATCATAAAAGAATTTAAACAGTTCAGTTTTTAATAAGATTATTTTTACACGAAATTAAAAATGTTAAATAATAAATATATAGGAATAAAATCTAATAATTATTTATAATATTAATGTTGAGAATTTTGTATTCTTTTTTGTTTTCATTAATGAATTTCGAATTAATAAACTATCGTTGAGAATTAAAACTTGCAACTTTGCAGAAAATCTTAATGTAAAATTAATGCTGTGTATTATTTTGTTCTTTTTGAAAAAAAAATGATTTAAGTTGCGAGGGTGAGAATTGAATTAAATATCAGTTTATAAATATGTGAAAACAAATAAAAGAAATTTAATAAAATTTTGTTACAAATATATCGAATATTATTATTGAAGAAATGTTTAACAATACTATCAATTCATATAGGTATATATACAATATAGTGTCAATAATTATGCGTGAAAAATATTTAAATACATTAAATGGAAATCTGTTTAAAAAAATACAAATTTATTTTTTTAAATTCAACCTAAACATTTTGCTTTTTTTAAAAAAATTGTATTAAAAAATAATCATCATTAAATTATGTCTTATTTCTGTGAATTTATAATTTGACATTATCTCGATTAATTTCTTTTAGACATTGCTAAAAATCCGTATTTGCATTAACAATATAAAACAGATTGTCTCAGTCAAATTTGATAGAAATATTTAATAAATTGAGAATATATTTAAATAATTTTCAATTATCACAATTAATTATTTGCCTTAAATTAGTTTAATAAATAATTGTATGAATTTAAACACACGGTATTCATTTTTAAGCAGAAAATGTTTCATTTCAAATTCAAAACGAAATTATCTGAAAGTACTTATTTGATGAACATTTTTTTCACATTTTAATTTTTAAAAAGGTGTTTATTTTACTTATCACGAAATAATTATTAATTTAATAGAGATATTTTTTTAAAAAAAGTAGTCATTTTATATTTCTAATATTAAATATATATATAAATTATTATTTATGTATATAAAATAAAATCTTATATTTTCTAAAAATTATTTTTTGTTCGTATGAGTCTTATTTTTCAACAGAATAGAAATATCGTTACTTAAAAAAGTATATAACAGTTACTAATAATCAGTTTATTAAAAGAAGATAACAGATTCAGATTTTCGATTTTTGACTTAAAGAAAATTAACCAATAAAATACCCAAAATTAATCAAAAATATCATTTTTTTCAAAATGACTTCATTTGAATGAGAGTTTTGAAAAGTTTGTCAAAAAAATGAATAATAAATAACAAAAATCCAATTTAAGTATCAAAATGTTAGAATTCTATAATGAAAAAGTGTTTTATTTTTTTTTTTAGATATTCGATTTATCAATGAAAATATTATTTTATACTTTTATTATTATAACGGTATTGGTATCTAAAAACGTGTAATGATCTTTTTTGGAAACTAGATAAAATTCGTTATAGAAAAACAGAAATTGAACGAATTGGGCTAGGAATTTATACAAGTCTCATTGCTTATCATTAGATTTCAATTTAATCAGATCATAGTAAAACTTGAATCATTCCTAATAAAAAAAGTGTTTGATGAAAAATGTATTTCAAACAAAAGAATGATTATTTCTTTTCTAAATTTTAGAATTAAATGCACACACACACACACACACACACACACACACACACACACACATATATATATATATATATATATATATATATATATAAATAGATAGATAGATATTAGAAAAAAATTAATTAAACAAATTCTCGATTTCATTTTTTCCACAAAAATTATTAAATTTATTTTTAAAATTTATAGTTAATTTTTCAGTTATATATATAATACAATTTAGTTTTATAGACAAATAGAAATTATATAAAATATGAAAGAAATTGATATATTTTAAAACAAAACTTAATAATTTTTACAAATTTTTTTCAATATATATATATATATATATATATATATATATATATATATATATATACAAAACTTACAAATATACAAATTTCTTATACTAACAATAATAATAATCGTCGGCAAAATTATATACATAAATCTATATGTGTATATAAATATTAAATTTCCTTTATTTTAATATGAAATATATTAAAAAGTATAATTAAATCCATTTGGCATATTTAAGATATAGTTTTAATTTTTAATTTTTTTTATTATATATATATATATATATATATATATATATATGTATATATAAGTATATAAATATTGCAATAAGATAAACAAATTAAAAATATACTTTTTTGAACGAATATGAAGTATTGTGCTTTTAAAATGAAAAAAATAAAAGATTTTTTCCAGAAAATGTAAATTATTATATATATATATATATATATATATATATATATATATATATATATATATATATATATATATATATATATAGGGTTATCCAAATGTGACGACTAGATTTGTATTTTATTAAAAAGAAAAATGTGTATAGAGTGCTGTATGGGTAAACATGTGTACAGTTTCTTGTTTCTTTTTAATAAAACATAAATTTAGGTATCACATTTGGATAACCCTATATATATATATATATATATATATATAGTCACTTAATTTTCTTCAATACACTGCTGGATGAAGACGTTTTAAATTTTTTTATGTGAATTACTCATTAACTATTTTTTTCACAAATTTTCAATAAAACTCTTTATATTCTTATTTCAACTACTGATTAATATTTTGTAGCTTTTACACATTCTGTTAGTATGATTTCTGTTTATATCTGTTTCATCAGTCTATATATATATATATATATATATATATATATATATATATATATATATATATATATATATATAATACAGAAAAGTGAAGAATTTATTAAAACATTTATTAAAAGAAAAATATTGAAAATTGATTAATAATAATATTTTTTCCAGTAATATTCAATCTAGTTATAAGTTAATAAAATAAATATGCAACCGAAATGAAAAACACTTTTGTGATATTAAAAACAATCTTTGTGAATAAACTGTGTACTGAATATAGTGACTAAAAAGTTAATTTAAACAATGTGCTAGTGTAATTAAAACAGACATACAAGATGTCTAACCGTCAATTAAATTTAGTGTACAAATATGAAACGAATTATCTTAATTCGACAAATAGTCCCAAACAGAACAATACTTTTTCCATGTCTGAATTGAAACAACATTTACATAGACCTGACACAGGATACGAAAGTGGCAGTGTAGATAGTGGTTGTGAGGGAGAAACAGATGTCGACGATGTACGACAAAGTTGTGTACTCTCTAACGTCGGAGTTTATAATAATCACAATCAGTATCAAATCAGTGGCAACAGACATTTATTGACACGTTCGATAAACAAGGTGTCTCAGCAGGTTAATCAGGGATGTTTAGGTGATTGGTCTAAAGAGCCAGCGTTGAATAGTCAAAGGTACGCATATCAGCCGTATAATCAATTCAATAACAAACAGTTTAACAACTGGCTAAACGAACACTTGCCAACGGACAATGAAACGTTCGGCGCGAAAATCGCGAATAGAAATGTAAAGAACACGGACATAAAATGGCGACTAGAAGATGAAACGAAAAAGTTGAAACTCTGGCGAAATAATCTCGGACAAAATGCGATAAACGAAACGAGATACGATCATGTCGCGAATAACAGTTTTCCGAGTATTCAAAACGATATAGACGACCGATTCTTCGACGAACAGAAGAAAGGGAAAAGATCGAACTCGACGGAACACACGAACGAGTTCAGCTGTAGTAAAAACAGTAACAATAACAACAGCAACAATGTTTTAAAGAAAGAACATTCTGGAAGTATTTCTTCGAGTCCGGATTCGACGATTTGTTCGGAATCGTCGCGTCGTTCGTTTAACGATGCCGGTAAATGTTGTAATAACGGTAAGGTTGCTGAAGATGATTCGCAACAATCGAAAATAAATGACGACGATGGCCATATTATGCATCATATCTTAGAACCGTCGTCGCCGAAAATGTGTTCTGGTGATGGTGATATAGTTCCAAGAAGATGTTTGGCATGGGCGTGTAAAGCATGCAAGAAGAAGAACGTGTCGATTGATCGAAGAAAAGCGGCGACGTTGAGAGAACGACGAAGATTAAGAAAGGTAATTACTATTTTATCACTTTTCATAAAACATGTAAAATTTTAATTATTATATTATTAAATCATTGTTATTCCAATCATTTATTAAACATAATTTTAATTTAACGGTGTTTACATTAATTACTTTTTTTATAACATATTACCAATATATAAAAGGATATTTCATTCTATAAGTTTATTTTTAAGATATTTTTTTGTATACATTTAAGTAAATTTTTATAGTAATACTTCGTCTCTTCTCGCATTCTTTTTCCAATGATCTGAGATTTGTTTTGACGATTTTTCACGATAGGATTTTTTTTATAAGTTATGAAGTGCAAACTCATTGCTTTCATCCCCAATCTAGATAAGCATGTTAATTCCTCTTCAGGTATTTTATTTTCCTGGTACCCAATCATATTTCGATCCGTCATCTAGAGATGTCCCCAATGAGGATTAGTAACACCACACAGGATGATTTTTTATATAAAAAAATATTTACATCATTTTAAAATTCTATTTGAATATTTATTGATATTTTAAGCAATTTCACTTTTTCCAAATAATTAAACATATTCTTTATAAGTAAAACGGACTAATATAAAGAATACATTTTTTAAAAAAATATGCAGATTAATATATATAAAAAATAAACATTTTTTTAATCTATATAAGTTTGGTTATCATCATTTGGTTATCACAAATGTATTAATTAAATATAAAAATGAAAAAAAATAATTGCACTTTAAAAATGTATAATTATTTTAGATTACATTTTTCATATTTTGAACAAGCTTAAAAAAAATAATTATTTAGATTTTAGTTTGTTACCGACGATAGTGGGATATTTATCGAAGTTTCGTGAAAAAAATCAAGTTGATCTGACAATTGGTTTTCGAAACATCATAGTCACCAGTTCGAATTATATACACATAGTTTTGAGAAAAGTACGGTTAAATTTTTAACCTGTATTGGTTTTTAAGTGTAGGATATATATTTTCAGGGCTAATATTAGTAAACTATTAGAATTTTAACGTAAAATTTCAGATGTATATTTTTAAAACTATAAACATTTAGAAAATATAGAAATTTTTTTTGTATCATTCTAAGTAGAATACATACTTTAAAAAAATAATACTGCAAATAGTATTTACATTGAACAAATATTTATGGAAGAGTGATTTTTTGTAAAAAATAAATTAATCACAATTCTCAGCTTGATTATCCTTTTTAAAAGTGTTTGAGAGTTTTCTACAATTATTATTTCGATATAAAACAATTCATTTTTTACTTACAAAATTTGATCTTCATTTTCATTGAATGCTCTTCATAATAATAAGTAATCTATATTGAATTCTAATATGAAATTGGTATCTCTATTTTACATAGTGTATAATATATATATATATATATATATATATATATATATATATATATATATATATATATATACACGAGAGTCGTTTGATAAGTATGATAAATTTATTTATTGTTTAATTTAATTAAATTTTGCAATTTAGTTTTTCTTACTTGTTTACCATATTTATCAAACGACCCTCGTATATTAACAATTTATGAATGAAATATTGATAATAGAAAACATTACTATTGTTTTTATTTTCTCTGCGAGTACCAATTGATTTTTTAATTAATTATTTTTATAATCATAAAAAAAATTAATGTACAACTACAAATAACTTTACATACATACTAATTTATATTATTGATCATTATTTTCAAAATATTTTATAATGTTTTTTAGTGAATAAATATTTAATGATTATATATATATATATATATATATATATATATATATATATATATATATAATTATGTATAATCTTTAAATATTTATTCAAAAAAAAACATTATAAGATTTTATGTATAATATATACATATATATTTATATTGTGATAATTTTTTTTTATAAAGCAATCTTCTTAAATGAAATTTTATTTAGTTAATAATATAAAAATAATTGACTATAATTAATTGTTATTGTATTGATAATTAATTGTTCTTGATTATAATCAATAACACACATTTCAAGTACTTTTGTTTGTTAAATATTTTTATTTTCAAATATATATATATATCAAGTAAAAAATATTGTAAATAAGAATTAATAAAATAATTATGTTAGCAAATTGTAATTATATATTAATTGCCATTTTTTAAAATGTGCAAAAAGTATTTTTAACATTTTATGCAAAAAAACTGAATTATAAATAAAGATCATTTTGACAATAAATTTTAAAATATAATTTTATTTTTTGATCATCCTACATTAATATTGAAACCGTCGGTATTTTTAACATATATACATACATCATAAATACATACATACATACATACATACATATATATATATATATATATATATATATATATATATATATATATATATTATATCACATCATAAAGCCCATATCAATCCATACTGGACGAAATCTTCAATGAATGCTACCATTCACTGGTATTTGGTCATCATGCTGACCAGGAGGATTGGCTCATTTTTTTATTCAGGATTTACTCTTAATTTTTCGACAGATTTTTTTACAAGATGAGGTTTCGGCCTTCATGATATGGGATTTATGAATGACATATATATATATATATATATATATATATATATATATATATATATATATATATATATATATATATATATATATATATATAGGTGTATATATTGAAAACAATTAAAAATATGAGATTTAATATGCTTTTTATTTGTATCATCCTGAATTTCAATTTAATTTCGTAGGTGAACGAAGCATTCGAATTATTGAAAAGGAGAACCTGCTCGAATCCTGGTCAACGGTTGCCGAAGGTAGAAATATTGCGCGGAGCTATAGAATATATCGAATGTTTGGAGGATATGTTGCAGAGTGGATCCGGACAAACGCACAGTTCTGGAGATAATTTACCGAATAAAATATTGGTGAGTGGAACATGCTAATATTATAAATAATTTATTTTATTACTGGCTGTATTTACGAATGATCTTTATAATAACTTTTATTATATTAAATAAGTAACATTGAGTATTACGTTGGTTATTGATAGACAATATCAATTTTTTTCTAGAAACTAGACCTTACACAAGTACTAAAACAAATAGTCACTATTAATTATCATTTTTAAACAAATTAATATATTTTCAAAATTATTGTCTTATCATAAAAATCAAATACATAACTTATACAAAGAATTTAATATTGTAATCAATTTTTGTATCATTTTTTATAAGTTTTCAAAAATAAATTAAATATAATAGAGAATACATAAGGTCATCCAAATATGACGCGTAGATATGTGTTCTATTAAAAAGAAACATGTGTATAGGGTGATGTGTAGAGAAACACGTGTATAGTTTCTTTTTAATAAAACACAAATCTAGGCGTCACATTTGGATGACTCTATATAATTAAAATTTCATCACAAATTAAATATTTTATTGTTTATTGAAATAGAAGAATAGATCGAATTCAAAATGACAGACTAAATGAAAATAATGAAATAGTAAAAAAATCTATAAAGAACATTTCTGATATAGAATAAATAACAATGTGTAAAAAATGTTAGAAGACAGATTGTTAAAAATCGTCATGAATTGGTTCTAAAAAAAAAAGAAAAATGAGGTTGTTTTCTCTACAGCTGGAATAAAGAAGTAGACAAAACAATGAAAAGATATTTGGTACTTCGAATATAAATAAATACACACGAATGGCTCGTAGGAATTGAACATTGATGGGAATTGTTATAAAATCAGTTTTTAGTACTAATTAAAAGTATCTCATAAGACTTTTATTATTATTTCATGTAAAATTATAATCTGTTAAAATTATAATTTTACATACTATATTTTTTTAATGAAATGATTATATATATATATATATATATATATATATGTATGTATACGTGTTATTTAAAATTTCAGTAAATCTTTCAACACGTGTGTACGAACAGAAAAAGTTCATTATTATTACTATTCTTAGCTGAAGTCGTTATATCAAACACTTCAAAGAATCTACTCGGTTATGATGCATGTCTTTTAAGTATATGATTTGTAAGATAAATTTCGCCTTGCCTAAAAACATACCGGTGAAAGTATCTATGTGTTTTATTTTATCTGTACCAATTTTTTATCCCAATTCAATTAATCATGGCAACGTATGGTTGCTACAATGACTTTTAAAACATATCCTAAAAATTCGTCGTTTCAGTGATCAATACTTGAACAAAGTGTTATACCTTTTTAAAAACTATATTTTGTATAGTGATTATTTTTTTATGTTGAAGAACAGTGTTAGGTTTCTATTTCAATTGCATGAAAAATGTATTATTGCATTCATTTGAATAAAAATGATTTTAATTACATATACAAAAACATATATGCATATGTGTGTTTATATATAGGATCATTCAAATGTGACGTCTAGATTTGTGTTTTATTATAAAAAAACATGTGTCTAGTATCTTTTTAATGAAATACAAATCTAGGCGTCACATTTGGATAATCCTATATATATATATATATATATATATATATATATATATATATATATATATAAAGGGATGTTAGGAACTATCTTTAGAATTTTTATACAAGTGTAAAGATACATTTCGAACATACGTGTAATAATTCTTTATCGCTCCATTATTGGATAAAACCTGTTATAATTTTTTATTTCTTCATTTCTGATTTTTTATAATTTTTGATTTTCTTATAACAATTTTTTGTTAATTTGTTGCTTTATTTTTTTATAAAATAAAAAATAATACATCTGTTTAGGATTTTTTTGTATTTAAAAATATGCACTGAAAAAATCATCGATTTTAAAATATTGAAATGTAAAATAATTAAGTACCTGAATAGCTCTATGAAAATTTAATATTTTTTTTTTGTAATCTCTAGATTTATTTATTTTTTAATAAATGATCAATTCTGATGTAAAAAAGATGTGCTTTTCTTTGCTTAGAATTCGTTTAGACCAGATACCTTATGAACATCTTAAAAATACAAATCAAAATCACAAGTTTCTGTTTATTTTTTCCTATAAGCAATTCATTCATTTCAGTGAAATTATCTATCCAGGAATGTTCTATTTTCATTTTTTTCTTTCGTATATTTGCATTTTTTTGTTTCTTTTCATATTATATATCTTCAGTTATTATTTTTAATATGTATGTTTCCATATTCATCCGCTTTCTCTAAAATACTTACATTTTTTTAGTACTTAAAATTCTTTTCATTTTCTTTAAACAATTCAAATAGACTATACATTGATAACATATTTTTGTCTTTAAGCAGTGTACATTTCGGTTGAAATATTGAAAGATTTATTTAAATAAAATTCATTTCAATTTAATTATTTATTAACTAATTGCCTTTCTCATAAATTAATTCAAATATAGTTTATATTTTGTAGTTTTTGTTCTTTTTATTTAGTTTTTCTTTGAGTAAACATAATCGATATTACTACTTCAGTTTTAATGATTCATTTCGATAAATATTTTTCATTTGGTATGTTTAATTTTTCAATTATATCGTCTAGTTCCTAATAATTTTTCCAAATTTATTTATATATATATATATATATATATATATATATATATATAAGTATATCTATTTATATACAAGTACAAACTGTTTAAATTTATTTCATAGATTAAAAGTCACAGGTCATAAACAAATATAATTACCTTGTGCATTAAATGCACAAATCAACAATTAATAAGAGCAGAGTTAGTAACTCACCGCTCATCAAATAAACATCGTTTACAACACTTTAAGTCATGTATGAAAACAAATTTATTTTACGTTTTGATGAAAACATGCAACGTAGCTGAATCGTGAGTTGCGATTATGGACCGTAGAACGGATGAGCAGAGGTACCAGGGCCGGCCTAACATATTGGTTTAATAATTGTCGCGCGATGACATGTTAATTATATGTAAACATGTGCCCGGCACATGTTGACAGCACGAAGAAACTGCCGAGGATGCAATAAAAAAAGACAATTCGATACAAGTTAAGAGGGCACTACGGGTGGTAGCCGAAATATTTGTCCGTCTCTGTCGTACGTTTTTTTCATTTCAGTTCGATGTACTTTTTTGTAGAATTAACTTGGGATTAATGTGGAATCGTCGGCCTGTTTTCGAATATTCGATTTTTTTTTAATGCTGGATCGTGAATGCGATTGTGTTATTCTCGTGGATTATAATTTCTGTTTACAGAAATACACATCTTTAATCCATTAAAATGAGAAAAAATGATCCTTTTACTAAATATTTCGTGTTTACTTGATCTTACCTCGTACATAAACATTATCAATTTATAGTGTGTTTTGAAGAATATTAACAATTATTTTTTTCCTCTATCAAATGGGTTTCCATATGTTTGTCGTATCAAATAAAAATATCTATTAAATAAATAATATCATAAATATCATTTTCAAATTTATAAAATGTACATTTCTATTTAGATCGTACTACGTGTTAATTAAGCAAAATCAGATAAAACACAAAAACAAATTGTTTTTTAGTAAATTATGACAGTTTGTTCGATATTTCTTTTTATTTATTATTTATATATTTTTGTAAATATCTCATTTATTAAGTAAATGTTTAATTCTCAAGTTGGTATTGAATACATTTTATATTTACATACGATAAGAAAGTAAACAACTAAAATAAATAACCTTGATTGAATATCGAATAAACAATTATAATCTTTCATATTATTCTAAAGCAAAATACATGAATAACTAACATAGATTAATTATTGATTTTATTTCATTTTCTACAAAAAATAAATGTTTATAGTTAAATTCAATTACGTATCTCATCTGTGATTAGTTGTTCTCTACACTCCAGATAACTGAATGTTGAAAACACAAAAATTATCTAATGCAAAAAGTAATTTTAATTAATGTCAAAAGTGATATGTATAGAAATACGTACAAGTACAATTTATATTGAAATCCTAAAAGAAAACCTCGAGACATGATGACGGCGATAGCTGCTGACGTTGTACTTCTTTTGCGATTCGGATGGCACGCAAAAGGTCGCGACAACAACGGCGACAGTAACACGGCGCGGTGGCCCAGTGTTCTCGGGTCGGAGATTAAACGGCCGGTATCAAACACGCGACATCAGATTAGTTAGGTCTATTCTCAGTACGCGGTCTATGGCCGATCGCCAACAACCGAGCGAATGTGCAGTGACGGCGTACATATTTTTGTTTATGAAATTCACAGTTTATACAAACAACATTAAATTGCACTAAAAATGTATAAATATTGAAATGATAGACATTTGATCGTACACATTTGTTTTAATAATATTTGTATGTTTATCGCGATTATAAAAGATTGTAATGCCAATAGTATTTCATCAAATAAAGTAACATATATATATTAAGTGATCTATATTTTAGCGAAATTAATTTACTTTTAAATTTCAGTTTCAAATATATATATATATATATATATATATATATATATATATATATATTATTGAAATGAAATAAAATATTAAATTCCAAAAAAATATATGTATACGAGGTCAGACAATTAAGTAATGCGACAAAATTCAAAAATCGAGTATATTTAAAAATTAAGGTACATCGCTGCGATCCCCTTCAAAGTAGTCCCCTCCCGCATCTATACACTTATTCCAGCGAGTTTTCCAGTTTTCGTAACAATTCTGGAACACTTCTTGTGGGACCTCTCCGAGTACCCTCGTCACAGATTCTTGGATATCTTCAACGGAGTCAAAATGTCGACCTTTGACGAATTTTTTCATATGGGGGAATAGGAAAAAGTCGCAGGGTGACATGTCCGGTGAATAGGGCGGTTGTGGTAACGTTGCGATGCCTTTAGACGTCAAAAACTGAGAGACACTGAACGCACTGTGACAGGGAGCATTGTCGTGATGCAGAACCCAAGTCTTCGCGATCTCTGGACGCACTCTTTCGTAATTTTTCGAGCACTTTGCGGTAGAATACTTGATTTACGGTTTGTCCAGGTGGTACGAACTCTTTGTGAACCACCCCTTTGCTGTCGAAGAAGCAAATCAACATGGTTTTCACTTTGGACTTGCTCATTCTCGCCTTCTTTGGCCTTGGTGCTCCAGGAGACAGCCACTGTTGGCTTTGTCGTTTAGTTTCGGGGTCATATTGAAAGAACCAACTTTCATCACCAGTAATAACTCGATCGAGAAGAGTAGGATCACTTTCAACCTGCTCGAGACAATTTCTCTGTTCCATTTTCGTGACATGCATCACTCGCGCGTTGTTACAAAACACTAAACAGCTGGCGAAGAAATGATCGTACGAGAGTGGTCAAGGTCTCAATCGAGAGAGTAGGGATCTGGTATTACGGTGGCGGAGTTACAGGTTCGCAGTGTTACCACAGGCCGAGAAAAAAAAATCGGTCGCATTACTTAATTGTCTGACCTCGTATATAACATTAAAATAAAAATCCTCAAAATATACAGTCTCGAGTTGAGTAGAAAAATAAATTAAAAAAATAATGATTGAATTAATTGAATGGACACCTATTGACGGCCAACGAATATATTTGTGTTTCTTTAAACAGGAAAAACTGTTTATAATTTTTTCATTTTCTATGATCTGTTATGATTTTGATGATCGTAATTTAATATTTATATCAATTATCGTTCAAAGTGTTAAATAATTTAAAATATAACACTGAATTATATCTAGTACGGAAAAGTATTTGTAATTTATAAATGTAATAAAGCAACAACAACGTTCAAAAATTGTTGACGTGTTCTAAGTAATTAATGGAAGTAAGTTTTGAAAAAAATCCTAATTCACAGTAAGTCAAAGTGAAACTTATACAGTATATGTTCAATAAATTTTTGTATATAAATTTTTAAATAGAAAAATCCTTTTTATATTAGACTTAAAATTGTTTATTAAGGATATTGTTATCATATAAAAATAAATAAATCATAAAATAATACTTAAAGACCAAAAAAAAGTACGAATTCTGAAAAATCATTCAAAAACACATCAAAATAAAACTCATACAACGAACAAATTATTTACTAAATTAAAATTTACAATGGATTGAATTATTTTAGTACTTAGTAGAGTAGCCTTTATTAATTTTTATAGCCTTTAAACGATTCAGGATGGATTTAACTAATTTTTCACAATAAGCTAGATCAATTTTTTTTCATTCTTTTAACACCCCTTTTTTAAATCATTTTTATTACTAATAGTGTGTGTTCTAATGGCAACTTCTAAGTGATTCCATAGATTTTCAATCACATTTATATCAGGTGATTATGGTGGTGTTTCCAGTACTTTGGGGCAGTTACATACCAACCAACTACGTGTTTTATAAGCTTTGTACTTGGGGTCGTTGTCCTGATAAAAATTAAATGTTTGTAAAATCACAAGTTTTCGAGCTTTGGTTTTCAAATTTTTTCTTAATAGATCAATATAAACATTTTGATTCATAATGCCATCTATAAAATTAAATTTCCAACCCCTCTCGCAGTCATACACCCCTATAATATAACATGACCGCTCTCATGTTTGACTGTAGGACGTAAGTGTTTTAAAAATATTTCTGTATTTGGTTTTTGCCATACATTAATTCTCCCATTGGATCCAAATAAATTATATTTCCTTTCGTTCGTAAATAAAACATCTTTCCAATAATTAAAACTATTATTAACATGTTCCTGAACGAAGCTTAACCTTTTGTTGCGATTAACTAGATTTATGAAATTTTTCTTCCTGGTAATAGGAGCATGAAACCCATTTTTATTTAGTATATTGCGAATTGTTTGGGGGATTACTTTTTTATTTAGATACTTTTTAACTTCTTAAGTCAATTTAGACGCGCTAATTTTTAAATTTTCTTTAATTTTTCGTAGAATCCAACGTTCGTCATGACCATTAAAAATCTTACGGAGACTCTTTTTGACAAACACTTAAATCTACTACTTTATTGTCAACACTTTGACCGTTTTTAAATGTTTTATTACAGATTGCACTGTAGCGTGGCTTCTATTAACTATTTTCCCAAATTCCCGTAGAGTTTTTCCATTTTTGTAATGAAAAATCATTAGCTTTCGCTCGTCCGTCGATGATTGTCCCCTTTATCTACTCAAAGTGAAAATCAAACTTATATTTTTTACAAAATGATTATAAACGACTTAACAATAGGTTTTTTTTTATAACCAAAGTGACCAAACACATATTTGAAGAGTATACTTTCTTAACACAGCAGTTTTCAAGCGAGAGTAATTAATTGTATGAGTTTCATTTTGATGTATTTTTTGTTCATTTTTCAGAAATGGTTACTTTTTCTAGAGTAGAAGAATTAATTTACGATTGAAATTTTCAAATATAATAAAAATAACCTTAATAAAGAACTTATCTAAGAGAAATAAAGAAAATTGTTATTATATTGAAATATATGTGTAAAATTATTGGAAACATAACTCTGTATGAGTGTCACTTTGACTCACTGTATATATGTATATCAAATCGTATAAAATTAAAGTTTTCGACCAGCAAACAATGCGACGAGACATAAAAACAAAACGTGGATCATTTATTTGAAACGTACAAGAAAAGAACAAACAGTTTTGACATTGTCTACTCATAACGCTTTGTAATAAGTTATGTGGCGTTTCTATATAATTATTTTTGACATACCTCTATTATTCGTTTTACGAGTCACTACTGACGACGCCAGTGCAATTGTAATAGATAATGTGACACTCGAATGCATGCGACATTTACGCCAGAAAACACAAGATGTAAAATTGTAAGTCGTGTTATTTGATGTTAGTAAGCGACGACTACAAATTTTCTGCACGTAATGAATGAGTGCGACACTTCAAAGTTCACGTGCAAAGATGTTCGTTTATATTTTTTGGCGTGCGAACGTACGAAATAAAAACTAAAAACAAAGTGTGTTAATAATAATGAAGTATCTATGCTTATGTACATACACACACACACACACACACACACACACACACATATATATATATATATATATATATATATATACACTCGCTCGAAAAAGTCTGAGTACGCCTATCTATACCGATATATTTCACAATAAAACAAACTCATTAATGTAAATTTGAAAACAAATATATTTTTGTCAATTCTATAAACTACTAATTATTTATATATGACAAATCAAAACATTTTAAATTTATAACAAATAAACTAAAAAATAAATAACACAAGAGTTCATACAAATTGAGCAGAAAAAGTCTCCGTACACATTTTATTAAACGGTAAATCATCTTTTTTTGCAATATATTTATTGTTGTTTTAAAATTATCACAGTTTTATGTCATAGTTCGTATGTTGCAATTAAAACGTTAAAATATCATTTTTAGTAACTAATAATAATGTTTTTTGCAAAAAAATAAATAAGATGGAATTCAAAAAAAGGACATTTCTTTTAGTGAATGTAAAATTATTTTAAAGTAAAAAAAAAGAGGAAAAAGTTTTCGTAAAATAGCAACGGGTGTTGGAAGACAGCAATCTTTCATTCAAAAGATAGTAATCAATTTTAAATCCACATTTGAAATCGCTTTCTTGTCAGGCTTCGAAGTTAACATTTAGATAAAGACGTAAGATTTTGGCTTCAGTGGAAGAAAACCTCAAAATAACTGCACCCCAAATTGCAAAAGATATTAAAGTACTATTGTAAAAAAAAATCTGTGCTGATATGCGAAAAATAATAAAACTGGGTGAGTATCATGAACGTGTTGCGCGTAAGAAATTATTTATTTCACGTATCAATAGATAAAAACGGATTACATATGCAAATGAACACATTAATAAACTAATCCAGTTTTGGGAAAACATGGTTTTCTCAGCCGAGAGCAAATATTGCATTTTTGGAATAAAAGGACTCAAAATTGTATGTACATCACTGAATAAAAAAATCTTGTTCCTACTGTGAAACTCGGTGGTGGTAGAGTAATGGTATAGGGGTGTATAATAAGTAAGGGCGTGAGACAAATGGAGTTTTTAGTATCCACGATGGATAAATATGCGTACTTAAATATTTTAAAACTAAATATAAAACAAAGTGCTGAAAATTAAGTCTAGGTCCCGATTATAATTTTTTGCATTACAATGATCCGAAGCACACGGCAGAAGTTGTTGAGCTATAGATATTATATAACGTTCCAAAACAGATGCTTGCATTTCACAAATCTCTAGACCTAAATCCTATACAGCATATTTGTGATTTTCTTAAACGTAAAATTCGCCAACATGACATAATTTGAAAGAAAATGGTGAAGAAAGTTATAGAAGAAGAGTGGAAAAAGATTAGTACTAAAGAAACTACAGAAATGGTATATTCCATGAAAAAACTATTATAGGAGGTTCTTAAAAGAAGAGGCTATCCAACCAGTTACTAATTCACTTGAAAAGTTCATTTTACTTTCTATTATTTTCGATTTTCATTTTCTGTACGCAAACATTTTCTGGTCAATTTGTATGAATTTTTGTGTTTTTATTTTTTAGTTTATTTGTTATAAATTTAAAATGTTTTGAATTGTCATGTATAAAGAATTAGTACTTTATAGAATTAATAAAAAAATATCTGTGATTTCAAATTTACATTAATGACTTTGTTTTATTGAGAAATATATCTGTATTGATAGGCGTACTCAGACTTTTTCGAGCGAGTGTATATACCAAATATGTTACCTATTTGTCGTTTTTATTTAATTTGTTTGATGTTTCTAAATTTTAAGAGGGTATTCTAGTCTAGAATTTCGAAAATATTGATTTTTTGCATATTTTCAAAGTTTAGACCTTTAAGAATATGTCCTTAAGAGGATTTTTCGAAATTCGAATTATTTTCGGAGTTATAGCTATTTTTGTGACGCGCCAACCAATCCTGTTTGGCCGGAACGAATCAACTTTAGACGCGTTTTTCTCGAAACTACTTTTTTCGGCACGGTTGACGTGATATCTCAAGTTTTAATGGACCGATTTACTTGAAATTTGGTACAGAGCTTCTCAATATAACAATAATTGCCTCCACCTAGGATTTTTTGAAAATTTTGTTTTTTACTATTTGTAAAAAATTCCGAAAGTTGAAAAAATAGGGCAAAAAATGACTGTTTTTTCACACTGCCGCCATTTTGCGAAAATTTTTTTTTTAAATTTCCCTAGGCGGGAATACTACTACAACCTTCTTTTTCAATAATTTCAAAAAAAATTTTGTTTCAAATGACCAGAAAGGTTGGAACCACGTCAACCAGGAGACACCTTTTTTTTCGAGCCCCCCCTTTGCCAACCTGTACCTTTTTCAATTTTGAATTTTTTGTTTTTAATAATACTTTTTTATACTCTTAAAATGTCAATAAATAACTGATAAAAAATGGAATAGTAAAAATATTTGTTGTTTTTTTTATAGCGCCTGAAAAAACACCTAAAATTCGTGCGTCTAAACTAGAATACCCCCTTAATAAATTTGTTTTCATTATTCACTTCTGTTTGATTGGATTTTGCTATATTTTTTCTGTTCATGATATTTATATTATTTGCACTTATTACATGAATACGATTTGAAAATATGTTGTTGATATCTCTATACATTTTTTTTAATGTCATAAAAAATGTAAATATACAAATTACAGTACAAATGAATTTGAAAACGTCATCTGAAGTAAACAATCGAATTGTTTTCTAAATAATATTGTAATAAGAAATAAATAGAGGGTATTTTGTTTTTAAAAAATGATAAATGTTTTGTAAAAATAAATATTAGAAATTATAAAACTTTAATATTTACTTCGGATCCGATTTCAGATTATGATACAAAAAAATATAATTTAAAAATATTTTCAAAAATATATATGTTGACTTTTATACAAATGTATATTATTTATAAAAAAGTCGATTTAAGTTTTTTTAAATTGTATTTACATGTTTCATATGATTTGGAAATTGATCGATAGTTAATGCCTCTGTTCTTTTTATTTTTATGGTTATTTAATTTATACAAAATTAATGAAAAAGTCCAAAATCAGAAATACAAACGTATGTAAGATAAATAACAATTATTTAAAAAAATGTTTGAAAACATCAAACAAAATATAATTTAAAAAGAAGAAAGGTGTATAATAATAAACATTGAATAAAAGTTTATTAATCACCAAACGAAAAAAAATTTGTTTAAAATGATGTAAATTGAGAAAAAAATATAAAAACAAAATCACATATTTAAATCGAGATAACAGCACGCCACTGTAATTGGGAAGATAGATTTATTTGCCTTCAGATTTCAAGAATCGTCTTAAAAATTCAATAGATTTCAAAAACGATCCGTTTAAAACAATCTTATATATTTGATAAAGAAAAGTTCGCTAAGTTGTGGCATTTTTATTTAACACTCTTCGAGAAACTGTCTTTTAATGAACGCTTTTAAGACATTATCATTTATTATAAAGTGTTGAGATACGTGACAGATTTTTTTCAATTTGTAAATGTTAAAGATCTATATTAGTAATGATCTAGTACACGAACACAAATAAAAAAATCAATAACAGGAGATAAACGTAACAACAAGTTTCTAAAATAGCTCGAGTAAATTTTTTGACAGATTATTATTCATTTATTTAGAAAGAACACATAATCATATTTTACATGCGGTTTAATGAGAAAATATTAAAATACACTGAAGAAGTAGCTAATGTTGTTGTACGTGACTGTTTTTAATGCTAGGAATTTTAAAAACTAAATCATATAACGAGCGACACAAAAATGTCATTTTATTTAATGTAATCAACAATTTTATTAAGTTAAAAAATCTGTACGATATATACTTTATATTGGCAACAAACCGAAACGCATCCATATATCACATGTTACGTTTAATATAAAAAAGTTACTTACGACTACGCTACTGAAATATTTCCTATCGAAATATTTAAAAGTGTCGTATCTAACACTATGATCTATTCATTTTATAGTAATTTATTGTTTTTTTGTATCGTAATTAGATTCAAAATATATAAAGAGAATTATAAATATGTCACGCCAAAAATATTACGATTTAATTTTTTATTTTCTTTGAAGAGCTAATCACAGGTTTCAATAGGACATGGCTAACATATGTTTTGTTTATTTATAAATTATATACTTCGTACGCAACTTTGTTTAATGTCAAAATCGGCGAGAAGTCGACGTCGTGCAAATAAATGCGAATAGTTTGTTAAATAAATTTGATATTAAAATGAATAAATCTACAATATACTAAATATAACCACTTAATATAGATATACGACTTGTATTTATGGAATAGCACTAATAATCCTTTATCATTTTTTAATTTAGAGAAGAAATAATGTTTCGAGTTGTATCATTATTTTTCGAAAACATTGAAAATTAATTGGTCTCGGAAAAATAACGATATATATATATATATATATATATATATATATATATATATATATATATATATATATATATATATACAAACTCAATTTATATTTATAAAAATAAATACTTATTGTATATTTATTTTTATTAATTATCAATAATTAAAATTTTAGTAAATGACTATATATATTTCTGTACTAACCTTAACACTTAAAGTATATTAATATTGTAATTATTTATTTCAAGAACTCAATTTCAACGACTAACATAGACACATCTTTATTTATTTTTGTAGTCGTTATTTGTTTTATAATTTTAAGACAATAATTACAATATATAGTATTTTTTAAGTGTTAAGGTTGGTACAGAAATATATATATATATATATATATATATATATATATATATATATGAGTTATATGAAATACATGTAACTTTCCCAAGGTTGTTCCCACGGGAACAACATACATAATTCAAACGTTAATTACTAACGAATAAGTCCGTTAGTAATCATTTAAACCTATAATAAATGCGACAATCAATTTCTGATTGTCGATAAAATACCACGATAATGAGAACTAGAGGTTTCTTTGTTACTTGTTACAATTAATAAAATCAGTTCTCGAGTTGATTGGTAGAAGCAACATCTAATTCTAGCAATGAAATGGAAGAACTCCTCGAGTCACAGTTGTTGGCTGATGGGTTGATTATTTTATTGTGATTGATTGATAGATTGATAAAAATAAATGTTTTTTTTAAAAAATCGTACTTTCGATTATTTAAAATAAAACTTATGGTCATTTACTAAAATTTTAATTATTGATAACTAATAAAAATAAATATACTTTGTTTTTCGTCAACAATAAGTATTTAATTTTATAAAAATAAATTGAGTTTTTGTATATATATACATACATACATATATATATATAATAGGGGTACTGGATGAAAATGTCGTTTTTGACATCGTCCTTTTCATTGGTCAGTTGTGTTTCGGCTGTCGATCTTTTAACACGTATTTCTTTTGCTATTGATTGGTGGACATCTAAAGCACAACTTTCAAAAGAAATTACATTTTTTTGCGCCCTATTTTAAATGGAAGGATTTGTACCGGATAATCAATTTTTACGAAATTGCATGTTATACGAATTTCATCAAAAAAGTAATGCAACGACTGCGACAAAAAAAAAATTGGAACATTTACGGGGACATATTGACTATTCAGCAGTGTCAGAGGTGGTTCAAACAATTTCGAAGTGGAAATTTTGACTTAAAAAATAAACCTCGAAGTGAAAGAGTTGTGAAAGTTGTCAATGAGGTGTTACGCATTGAAGTTGAAGCAAATCCGATCAAATCTATTTAACAAATAGTAGATTACACTCGGATACTCTTGGTCTAGTATGCAAGAACATTTAAAAATAATTGGCAAGATTCATAAACAGGGTGTGAGGATACCGCATCATTTAAGTGACGAAAGCAAATCTGTACGGGTTCGAATGTGCCAAAAATTAATAAAATTAGAGGAAAATTCAACGTTTCTTCAATATCTTGTGACAGGAGATGAGAAGTGGGTTATGTACTCGAACCAATGTCGCAAAAAACAGTAGCTTTCTAAAGGGTAGGTACCACTGGCAACGTCGAAACCGAACTTAACAGTCAAAAAGGTCCTTTTGTCTGTATGGTGAGATTGTAAAGGAATTATTCATTATGAAATTCTTAAATATGGCCAGACAATAACGGCACAGTTTTATTGTGATCAGCTGGAACGATTAAAAGAAGCAATCCGTGTAAAAAGTCCTAGAATATTCAATAGAGGAAACATATTTTTTCAATACAGTAAAGCGAAACCTCATACAGCTAAAATTACTCGGGATAAATATAAATTGATGGAATATGAAAGAAATATAATTATTCATCCACCATATTCACCCGATCTTACTCCATAGGATTACCATTTATTTAGATCAATGCAGCATTTTTTATTCGACAAAAATTTTAAGAATATCGAAGAAGTGAAAACGGGTCTCGATATCTATTTTTCATCCAAATCAAAAGATTTTTATACAAATGGCATATGAAAATTACTAGAAAGATGAAAGAAAGTTATAGCTATCGAGGGAGAATATATAATTAATAATTGATATGGTAATATGTATATATTTTTTAAGTTGACTTTTTATTTAAAAAAACGACATTTTCATCCGGTACCTCTAATATATAAAGATTTTATTTTTTTATTTATATATATAATAATTTTAATATCATTTTTGTGTTACTAGCCATATTTGATGAAATATAAAATCATTGACTATAAATATTAATACTGAAAAATGAACGATCAAAAGAGATGCATTGAAGATATTTAGAGTAAATATATTATAACGTAAAATTAATTAAAAGACTATATTTTATAATTTTGAATTTAAAATGAGTATAAGTAAAACAATAAGTGATTATTAAACATTTTAATAATGTCTTATACCGTTGCTAAGTAATTCCTTTGTTATAAGTAAATTAGCTACAGTGCCAAATTAAATTGTGACAAATGTACTATTTTTCAAAATAATAATTCAGTTATTATTCGAGTAAAATACAGTTGTAACGAGTGTGAAAAAAAACTAGATTTGTTTAAAATCGGCTTACAGAAAAGGTTAGAGAAAATGTATATATTAATGTGTCAAAATGTAGAGCAACAGAACATATTTTACTAAGATTGTTTTGACTACCACATCCGCCTAAATGTATTCCAACCGTTTGGCTTCAATGTTCTGCGGCAACGGTACGTCGACAAAGAACAAGATCTACAAAAATTAAAGATGTCTATAGAATTTGCGAATGTGTTCTTTTATATGTGATTTTATTATTTAAGTTAAAAATCTGTTCATGATTAATACACATTTAAAATAATTATAGATAAAATAGGAATATTTTATATAAATATATATAAATAAATTATACAATTTAAAAAAAATATATTTTCAATAACATTACTATTTTTATATATTTTATTTGCACATTTAGATTTTTCAAAAACTATATTTTTTAAAAGAAGATTTTTTTTATGAAGATCATTATTTAAATTATAATAAATAAATATATACAGGTCGATAATAAAAATTTCAAAATGTAAAACTTGAAATCAAAAAATATTAACATTATTATAGTAATGGTGATAATTAGGAAATTCTTGTTGATTTTTAATAAAGAAAAAACGTATTAAAAGAAGAAAAAATTACATAGAGAAATTGTAATAAGTGAATATTAAATTTATAAAATTGCAATTTTAAATGTAATAAAATTTGTAATTTTAAATTTGATTGTTCTTGAAAATCAATATATAAATAAATTGAAATAAAAATCTTACTTAAATATTCCTTGAAAATCAACAAGTAATACGTGCTGAACTACAAGATAAAAAAAATGAAATACTTGAGTTTTGATTCTTTATTACTCTTTATTTTGGTATTGTGAAAATTTATTTTAATATAAACAGATTAGTGACTCCAAAATTATAAAATTTTATAAAGGTTCAATAAATCACTTATTGTTCACTTTATTAGCTTATATGCATTTTAATGACCATGCATTTTTTTAAAATTTTGTAATATTGAAGTGAATATTTCATTTGTGTTATTTGTTCTTTTTTATATTATTTTTATAATACAGAAAATATATATTGAATTTTAAATAAATAAAAAACAATACTTCAAATATTCATTTATTGCATTATATTAAAAATATTCTTAGCTATTACTCAATATAATCGTTGCCAACATTGAGACATTTCATATATAGATGCAACACTCCGATTCCCACATCGAAGAAGTCTATTGCCAAGAAGTGATTTTTCTTATTGATTTCATACTTCGAGGAATAACAATAAACGTGGATGTTTGTTGTGATGAAATTTTAAAGAAATTACAAAATATTATTCTAAATAAAACATAGTGTATACTTAAATCTGGAGTTGCTTACAGGATAAAAAAAAATTACATACTGATAAAACAAATGTCTTAAGGGGTTATACGCAGTTAGAAATTTCAAAAAATCGATTTTTTTTTGCATTTTCGGAATACACATATATTTGAGTATATTCTCTGAAAATTTGAAGTAAATCCGATAAATATTTTCGGACATACACCTAAATTTGTAAAAAAATTTTAACTATGTGTAAACTACTTCCGAAACTTCAAACGCGTTTATCTCAAAACGGTGTTTTCATAGTCGGTGATCTCGATATCTCAGAAATGGCTAAACCGATCGGTCTCAAATTTTCACACAATCTTCTCAAATATATTCCTCAGGTATTGAACGAAGGAATAAGGTTTACACAAATTATTACTATTTTTTTTAAACAATTTGGAGCGAAAATTTTAGCAAAAAAACGAAAAATTTTTTTCAAGTAGACGCCATTTTGTCAAAAATGAAAATTTTTATTATTCCTTCGTTCAATACCTGCATTAATCTATCCTTTAAAAGAATTGACCATATTTTTTGATTTCGGATAATCCAAACCGCCGATATGGAGATCACCGCCAAGCGCCTTTTTTTGGAAGTCGTTCGGGACATCGTCTGCAGGAGCGGTGCACTTCAATATTTTTTTATGATCGACATGCTATTTTATTCTTGAAAGTAGGATCTATTCAAATAACCATAATTTGTAATTGCAAAATAAATACTGTTTCTAAAAAAAATTCCTAAAAAAACGTCGTTTTTGCGCCTCGCAAGTGCGTATAACCTCTTAATTCTAGAAATTTTAAAAAAGGTTGAAAGTACGTTTGATTTAATGTCCTCAAAACATTTTTACAGAAATGTTATGTTTTTAAATATATATATATATATAAGAATAAAGTTGATTTCATGTAATATTAAATTTAAAAAAAAATCCTGGCTGAATATAAACCTTCTTGAACCATTTAAATGAAATGTCCGAATAGATAGCATATGTGTATATTATTTTTCGTTCAATTTTCAATGCTGAATCTTTATATAGATTTCAATCGTTCTGTAGGACATCTGTGTGTATATTGTTCTTTAAATAAGCCCATAAAATAAAAAGTTAAACTCATTTGAATCATGTTAGTAAAGGGCATTGTGTCAGAACGAATTTATTTCGATTAATAAACTTAATTTATACTGAAATTATTCTCGTTTGAAAATTTATTGCAAAACTTGTGACAGTTTATATGCATCGACGTAATATTTGAATTAAATTAAATTTATTTGTGTTTTGATGTACAGGAATTTTAACGAGGTTCTTTAAGAGGCTATAAAGTTTACCGGGAAATCATTTTCGAAAAGATTTTCATGATTAGTTTGGATCTCTTTTTTCTCATCCATATACACACACACTCACACACACACATATATATATATACATGTGTGTATACATAAAACTATGTATAAATACCTACAACTATGTGTACGATGTTAGTTTAGAAACACATATTTTAAAAATCGTTTTGATTTTTTAAGTGTGGTCATTTCCTGAAAACCTACATCGGATTTTAAAACCTCAATCTGTATTTTTGCGTTTATGCACAAACGTAGGTGTCACGACGAATCATGTCGTCCACAAAACAAACAAATCTCGCCTTTCGGTTCTTTTACATAAATATTAAATTAGCTACTGAAACACGTACATCTTATCTGTTATGTTATTCAATAACAGATAGAGACATTCCTACTCTGATGTGACAATATTTTACAGCGCCTATTTTTAATTTTATGTGATTTTTTTTTCGGTCGCCACAAAAAGAGCTGAATGTTTTTGTAGTTAATATCTTCCTCCAGAATTCAAGAATAGGACATTTATTTCGTTTTATTTATGTGTTGTGAGATTATGTGACGGCGAATAATTAATTTTTATTGTGTAAGATGTAATTTATCGTTTCGAATTAGAAATATGCAATAATTGAAAAAGAATAAATAGAATTGTATCATACATATATATATATATATATATATATATATATATATATATATATATATATATATATATATATACATATGTATATTATTTCCAAAAAAATTTAATCGCACAACTATAAATAACGATATGTTTGCAGGAAATGTACATTTTATTTATGAAATCGTTACATTTCATTACTCTTCGGCGTACAGTGTTTGCACATATGTTTAGTACGGAGATCGGTCTATCTTTTTTCGAATTTTAGACAGTCTGACGCTTGGACAGATGTATTGTACGTACGCCAACGGTAACAAGCAACCTGAGAATCGCGGGATAAAGATGAGAACAGCGTTTAAAAAAATAGTATTTATAATCAATCATCGTTTAATTACTTGACAGAACATGCGAAAAAATACTAAACGTGTTATTTATTATGTTTTATTATGATTTCAATTTACGTTTATATACAGAACAGACTATAATAATTAAACGTGAGGCTTTTGTAGATTTCTCTCTCTCTCTCTCTCTCTATATATATATATATATATATATATATATATATATATATATATATATATATATATATATATATATATATATATATATATATATGTATATATATCTAGTAAAATATATTAATGTCAGATTTAAATAAGGAATAAATGAAAACAAATCTTTAGTAAATATATTATTTCATTGTTCTACATGTTGTAGAAAACACAAACGAATTAATGAAAAAAATCATTTTAATGTTTTTTGAAAAATTATGATTTTAAAATGTAAAGTAAATTTTTTGAATATATATATATATGCATTGATTTAATTTGTCATTTTATTTATTTTTTTATTTATTTAATAAAGTTTAAATTAATTAACAATCATATTTATTACAAAAAAAATATGTTACAAAAATTACATTAAGAACTAAAATTCGATATTTTGTTGAAAAATTAAATGAATTGTTTAGACATTTTCAATTTTTTAAGGTTTACATATATATATATATATATATAGGTGTTTTTTAAACGTGATAGAACTTTAATTTGAATCCCTATCGAAAGTTCTACCTAACCTAAAAAACACCTTTATACACACACATGTTTAAGAAGTTTTTTTAGGTTAGGTAGAACTTTAGATTAGGATTCAAATTAAAGTTCTATCGCGTTTAAAAAACACCTATATATATATATATATATATATATATATGTGTATATATATATATATATATAGAGGTGTTTTTTAAACGCGATAGAACTTTAATTTGAATCCCAATCTAAAGTTCTACCTAACCTAAAAAAACTTCTTAAACATGTGTATATATATATATATATATATATATATATATATATATATATATATACATACAAGTTTTATTTAATACACCATCCTACCGATTGCGCCAGTTTTATTTAATACACCGAATGTACAATTTTTAAAACGATATTTTTATTTATCAATCAGCTACAGCTTTTTACAGCGTTTAAAAAGACATTCTTTATTTATCAATCAGCTGCAACAGTGACTTGAGGAGCTCTAATTGTTGTTACAATTTCTATTATAGAATTGATGTTACAATATCTTTATTAGAACTGATGTTGTTCCAACATCCAGTTTAGAACTGATTTTACAAAGTATTTTAATGAACAAAGAAACCTCTAATTCTCATTATTAAGATATTTTATTTACTTCAAAAATTGATTGTCGCGTTTTTTATAGTTCTCTTTACTTCCTTGTACTCGCAAGGGAATTATTGTTCAACAATCAACACGTGGTTATTATGTATGCTGTTCCTGTGTGACTAGCCTTGAGAACTAAATATGTGTTACATACAACTTATATATTAGGTTGTCAAATATCTCCGTTCCGCCTTTTTGTCTTTTGAATTTCGCGGCTATGTACAAAAAAAAAAAAAAAAAAGCGGAAGGGAGATACTTGACAACATAATATATATATATATATATATATATATATATATATACTGAAAGAGAAAAAGATATAATACATAATATTTTATATAATTACATTAATATACTTCATATAACATAATTACTCATTTCTATATAAAAAAAATAATTAATTTAAAATAAATTCTAGGAATCTTAATTATTTCCATTTTGTAAACAAAAAGTTTAATTTTAATCAAATTTAAGAATAGGTCAGATAAAAATTTGTTATCCATTAATTATTTTCTATGATTTTTTTAATTTTCAGAATGAAAATTGTGCGAATTACACCCACCATCGGTTAGGGTTTTCAAATAACGGAGATAGGTTTTCACCAATTAATGGTGGTAAGTATATTAAAATGACACAATTTTAAATTTAATTTTTTATTTCTTATTTCGAGTATATTACTTATTTATTTATCTAATGTTAGTGCACTAAATATTATTTTTTAAATTAATGTTTAAGATTTTTTTAATACATAAGTGACTAGTCTCTTCTTGAATGATATTCGTCCATTATTTTGATCTTTCATTTGTTAGTAAAAGAATGAAAAACTAAAATAATGGACAAAGAAAAACAGTCGATTTAATATACAAGAAAATTCATGTAATTACAGAAGAATAATCTTAACAATGTACTCTAAACATGCATATGTATATATATATATATATATATATATATATATATATATATATATATATATAAAAAAAAATTGTTAAAAATATTACAAAACGTTAAGGAAAATCGAAAAATTCTAATTGTTTCAAAGTCAGTAAAAGAATAATATTAATATTTAAATTCAGAAGAATTTTTTCAAATTATTATTTTTTTAAACCTTATATTATTTTTTTGTAATATATATATTTTTAAATAAAATGTATTGTAATGATAATATTATATTGTATAATTCTGTTTATTCGAGTGAAATTTTAGTCATTGTAAAGAATAATTTTCTATGCGTATTTTTTATTTGCGAATACATTCGAAGAGGAAATAAGTGATGCACTCATGCAATTTGCATTACTTTCAATCAAACGTCACCATACAAGCGCACCATTGTGCATTTCCTCGTTCGATAAAGTTGACATTACGTGGAAGAATCGTATTCTTCTAAATTTACAGTTGGCACCGACATCAACACATTCATCATATAAATTGCTTTACGGCCAACTTACCTGTCTCTTATATCAAAGGCGATGCGTTGTTGCAAGTAAAAAACATAAATAGCTTCGAAGGATGCCATCTTTTCCTTAATGTTTTATCGTATTCTCAAAATGGCCGTAAATATTCTGTATCAAATTTGTTTTGACACACATAGTTTACAGTCGAACTTTGAGTGTTGCCAAACGTTTTAATGAGTATCGGCCGGCCAACATAAAAGTATTCAGAAAAATTAATAAATGTTTAATCTGATAAATATGTAACGTTCGAGATGATTTATCGATAACAAAAAAAAAACTCATTTTAATATTTTTATTTTCGATTACGTTGGACCTCATTCCACGAAATCAATTTGTCATATGGATTGCTAATACGTCATTTAATTTATTTGATTACTGCATGGGTGGAAAGGGATAAAATAAAAAAGTAAATAAATATAAAGATTCAAAATGATATTAAATATCAAAGCCCAACATGATATTTTACATTGAAACTCAAATTCAATTTCTACTTTTACTAAATTTGTATTCAATGTAAGTTAATACACGACTTTTGAATTATTGTTATAAGGTTTTGATTTTAAAACCAGGTAACTCCACCTCCTACTTACTTTGTTTGTCGACCCACAATTTTACTTCTATATATATATATATATATATATATATATATATATATATATATATATATATATATATATATATATATATATATATATATATTATATGAGAGTGTACAATCATATGTTTACAATGACATTGATAAACAGCTAAAAAGAATATAATGTTATTTAACGTTACTGAAGAAGTTTTCTGAACGTATGTGAAGATTTGGAGAAGCACGTTTCAGCTGGTTTGTAAACAGGCAATTTGACACGATTTTGGCATTAGTTAAGCATCTGTTAGAATGATCCTTTTAAATCATGTATGTCGATGGGCGGGCACTAAAATGTTTGTAAATGAATTCATACGTGTTAAACACTATATTATATATATATATATATATATATATATATATATATATATATATATAGAGAGAGAGAGAGAGAGAGAGAGCGAGTATTTATATTAAATATTGAATTTATTTCCTAAATATGTAAGTAATTGTAAGTATTTAACGTTAATTATAAAATATGTAAGAAATCTATTTTCTATTTGAACATTTTTCTAATGTGTTTCTCTATTTTGAATAATTTATTATTGTTCGTAATTATACGAGCATATAACATTTATAGTTTGAGACCACATTCATACATAAATAATAGAAAATTCATAACGATCGCCTGTTAAAGATCCGCACCTGATCTCATTGTCAAACGTATCAAGTAGAAGGCCACCGACTACACTAATAAATGACTACATTTACGTGTTATATCGCCATCGAAGTGACACAGTAAAAGTGTCACACAGACAAAGTAGTAAAAGATGCGACATAATATTTTAAGACTTAAGTGAAACACTTCAAATGAGTCGTGTAATTTTAACAGCTTTTAGTTTTAAAATTCCCGTGGGCTCAGATTTCCGGTGTTCGTCGCAGTAAGTTGCTTCACAAATAGTTCAAGATTAACTTTTATTACCGACGTTGAGACAGACACTAAATTAATGAAATGTTCAGACAACATGTCTACGAAATACGTACGTACGCGATAGATAGCATAGGTGAGTGTATTTTTATGTGATTTCAAACTTTTTGCTCGAAATACGAACACATATACGTTTATATACAGTATTGAATCTGAACAGTGAATTATTCATTTTTCTTCATATGTTACAATAATTGATTATTCTCTATTATCGTTTCTGTTAATAACGCACGATAGAAAAAGTTTCAAAAATGAAGTCATTAATAGTAAAATAATATTAAAAAAAAATGTTACAAGTATAAAAATTATTATGATGTGCCGGAAAAGAATGGCCACATATTTCATTTGACAAACATATTTTATCATTTCTTTCTATCTATTACATTAGATTAGTTTTTATGTTCAATAACATTTGTTCAATCTCTAAAATTTGTTGTAGATAATTTGAAGCAAAAATAGACTTTTTACAGTCTTTTTTGAATCATTGATATACTTATAAAAATCAAATTTATAAAGATAATACAAAAGGATCTAATTTAATCACTTCATTCATAATAGATCAACACAAAGATAGACGAATAAATGAGATAAGAATTTTAGAAAAATTATTAGAAATTTTGTGAAAAATACACAATTACTTGCTTTTGTTTAACAATGTAAGTAAATTATGACAGATAAAATGTTTAGAAAATTACATTAATGCTTTTGTATAGACGATGTTTATTGGTTTGATGTGTATTCAAATCGAATGTCAATACATTTAAAATTTGTTCTGTTCGAAAAACTATCCGAAAAATTTACCTGAAAATCTATTTTTATTTTTTATTAATTTTAATATATAATAAAATTTGTACTTCGGCTATTTTCGGAAAACTTCGAAAACGAAATTTCTCTATACATAAAATAGTTCCAATTAATGTCATTAATACTCACGTTATTCCGAACGTAAACGACTAATTCCGAATAACAACGATTGCAATTGCCGAGTGAAAATTTCAACAAACATTCCACAATTGCAATCGTTAATCTTCGGAGATAATCGTTTATAATCGGAATAAATTAATGACATTAATTTTGAGATGGAATTATTTATTGTATATATAAAGATATTCAATACTCATTTATCAATCATAGTCATACCAATATTGTTAAAATACATTATAAATCTTTAAAATATACAATAATGGAATAAAATGTACAATAAATAACTATTGAACATTTTTATAAAATATGGTGGTAGTTGGGGTGAGAAATTCAATTGTGTTTAAGTTCAGTGTTTAAGAATTTTCCACAATACAAAAATCTATTTGTAACTTTACAATATCCTTGGTCTATTTTTATTTATTTTAAACATTCATTAACTTGCCAGTATGTAATTTCTGAAATTATTTAAAAAACATTAATTATTTTTTTTAATATACAGAAATGGTTAATATATAATTAATTATTGATGAAAATGAACGTAAATATTAAACGTTAAATTGTGTTGAAATTTTATATTTATAAATATATATATATATATATATATATATATATATATATATATATATTTATATAATGCACGTGTGAATATATATAAAAATGTCTACAATAAGCATTCAAAGTATTTATAAACCATAACATGTTTCAACCGTCCATTAGTAGACGTCTATAAAATTAACTACTTTATGGGAACAATTAAGTTAATTTTATTAGTGTTTATTTAAGTAGACAACAGTTTTTACACCTCCGCCTTAACTTTCTTATTTTGCCAAATCTATAGTCGATTCTTGAAAAAATAGGCTGATACATTTTTTCTTGGAAATATTTATCATTAATTGTATCTATCATTCTTAGTCATGTTGAAGTTTTATTGAGAAAACGTTTTAAAAATATTTACATATTTACTCTGTTGAATAAAAGAAGGAATTTATTGAAATATGAGATTCTTTTACTAAAGGATGTATATTTAATTTACATGTATTTTATATATTTAATGAAATGAAAAAGATTAGTTTCTAATATACACATATAATACTTAAAGTTAATACATTGTTATTTACAACTTGAATTAGATAGAGATTAAATGTTTTTTTTTTAAATTTAAAACAATGATAATATTTTTTTATGATGTTAAGCGAGGGAAGTTGAGCTCATACTTTTGATAGAAAACTAGGTTATTATATTAAATATAAATTCAATACAATAGAAAAATATATTTATTTTTAACATTTTTCAAAAATAAGTTAAACGATTTTTAAACCAAATTATATAAGTTAAATTATTTAACTAGTATGGTATGTTTTTATTGCCTATTGTAATCATTATAAGAAATGTCATGAATAATTTTAAATATATTTAATGTTATATTAAAAAATGGGAATATCTATTTTTCCTGTTTAAAATAAGTTAGATAGTTGTATTTCTGCAATACAAGATGTTGATTAATTTATATATTTATATCTAAAATATAATCTAATAAATTTAAATTCAATTAAAGAAATTAAAACCTTCATCTTTGACCGATAATAATCATCTTTTTAATTATCCTATTCAATGTTATTCTGACTATTACGAGGTCGTTTGATAAGTCCGTGTAAATTCCGAAAGATGGCACCACTGGTGCATATCGAGGTTATTTTTAATTAGTAGCACCTCTTGGAAGAACACACATCAAGTTTCAGCCATATCGGTCTATTCCTTTGTGTTTGACAATCGTTGGAATCAAGGAAATCGAGTGATTGTCAAATAATGGACGAAAAAGAATTTCGCGTGTTGATTAAACACTACTTCATTAAAGGCAAAACGCCTCAGGAGACTAAACAGAAGCTTGATAAACATTATGGTGACTCTGTACCTTCGATTAGTGCGGTTTATAAGTGGTTTCAAAATTTTCGGAGTGGCCATATGAGCACAAGAGACGCTGAACGTTCTGGACGCCCTGTTGAGGTCACCACTCCAGAAATCATTGATAAAATCCATGATATGGTGATGGATGACAGAAGAGTAAAAGTGCGTGAGATTACTAGTGCTGTAGGCATCTCGTGTGAACGGGTACATAATATTTTGCACCAACATTTGGACATGAAAAAGCTATCCGCCAGGTGGGTGCCGCGATCGACCAAAAACGAGGTCGTGTGAAGTGTTGCAAGAACGGTTTGCAGCTGTTTCAGCGAAATCCGCAGGACTTTAAGCGTCGTTTCATCACTGTAGATGAAACATGGATACATCACTACACTCCTGAGACCAAAGAGCAGTCTAAACAATGGGTTATCAAGGGGGAATCTGCTCCGAAAAAGGCGAAGACAATTCCTTCGGCCGGGAAGGTTATGGCGACTGTCTTTTGGGATTCGCAAGGAATAATCTTTATCGACTATTTGGAAAAGGGTAAAACCATTACAGGCGCATATTATTCATTGTTATTGGATCGTTTGAAAACCGAGTTGCAAGAAAAACGTCCTCAATTAGCCCACAAAAAAGTCCTCTTTCATCACGACAACGCACCAGCTCAAACCTCAGCAGTTGTGGCCGCAAAACTAATGGAAATAGGGTTCTAAATCGTTTCACATCCCCCCTATTCTCCAGACTTGGCTCCATCGGATTATTATTTGTTCCCTAATATGAAGAAATGGCTCGAGGGAAAAAGATTTTATTCGAATGAGGAGGTGATTGCAGGAACGAATGACTATTTTACAGACTTGGACAAATCCTATTATTCGGAAGGGATCAACAAACTAGAGCAGCGTTGGATGAAGTGTATAAGCCTAAAAGGAGACTATGTTGAAAAATAAAAACGATTTATTCAAAAAAATGAAGCAGTTTTTATTTTTACACGGACTTATCAAACAGCCTCGTATGTATATTTTTTCTAAATAATAATTTATTTCCACTTGAGTTTCCATTAATTGTTTTGAATATTTTATTAATTAAAAGTACTATTACGGAAATTGCACAATATGTGGTTGCAAAATAGCTGCTATACACGTACTTATATTATAGGATTTGTATGAAAATATTTAAAATGGAATTTAATTATATCTGCATATGAGTTTTAAAGTGTTTATTATTATATTAAAGATAATGGTGAAAGTTTGGTATGTTTTTCGAACGAAATATAAAAAATATATCTTTTGTATTGGAATAAATAATTAATGTTATTTTTCAATAAAACTTCCTGCTTATGTAATACCTATAAAAAGAGTATGATATTTTTGTGTCTCATACTGAAATATTTAGATGATATAAAAAGAAGAAATGTGAGATATTAAATGTTTATTTGATTTAGTTGAAGAAAACGAGGGTGAATTGAATAAAATTAAGAGGATGTGTGAAATAAAAAACGACTAAAATTATTATTGATATTATTTTACATAGAAGCAGTTTCGTTTTTGGCTCATTCGAGGATTGCTGAAATTTACATATCATTTTCTTTTCTTCATTTTCTCTTTATTCTTTTCACTTTATTATTTTCTGTTCTAAACTGTTTATATGTAATATATATATATATATATATATGTATATACATGTATACATGCATGTATAAAGATGTTTATTTTAAAACATTTACATTCGAATCTTCATATGTGTTATCGCAAAAAAATGAACATACAACCGATATATCAAACAATTTTTCAGCGAATTTTCGTCTAGTGAAAGTGTATCTAATTTTGATTTCACACGACGACTATTCAAACGAATCGTGAAATCGTAGCTAATGTTCATTTGTAATATAAGACACGGAATTGGCTGAGAATTCGTCGAGATGTTTAGCAGATGCGTTCGTCAAGTCGAAACTAATGGCTGAATCGTGTCTAATCGCTTGTTTACAAAACACGTATCCCCTTTACTAAAAGAAAAACGGTGACATATCTGCAGCGGCGTGTGTGTGCGTGCGTGTATGTCATTGCAAAATATGCTTATTTCAGATCATAAGATATGTGTTCTTATTCGTTCGCTGTCATCCTAAATATATTCGAAATAAGCCCCATCGCCGCAAATTGTTCGCATGAAAGATATTTTCTCGTATTTTCGTCATTGAATCTACATGTTTTTATTATGTAAATCAAATAGATGTGAGGATTATACTTGAAATGTAATTAGTTGTACAATTGTAATATATATATATATATATATATATATATATATATATATATATATATATATATATATATATATACATATATATAAATGGGCCATGCAAATGTAACGCCTAGATTTGTGTTTTATTAAAAAGAAACTATACACATGTTTCTTGTTTAAAAAACAAACATATAGGAGTCACATTTGGATAACCCTCCCTCTCTCTCTCTCACCTCCTCTCCCTCTATTTATCTCTCTCTCTCTCTCTATATATATATATATATATTGTCCATCTTAAAAACTTCAGCCCTTTTATCACGTTTAATACATTAAATTATTATCAAAATGATTATTATATTCTTGTCTTGTATTTGCTTAATATTTACAACATACACAAATGAATTTTCACCACAATAATTTAATACAATAAGTGATTATTAAACACTTTAAATTATTGCGGTGTTGGGATGGAAATTCATTTGTGTAAAGTGAACCAGCCACAGTCCCAAAACAACCAATATTTACAACATACATTTCCATATCTCTTTGAGTTAAACTTTGGAATTATTTTAGTACCGACGATTCATTTTTCACTGCTGTAGACAAAGTTTAATAGAATACATTGATTAAATAAGTTTTATAAAAAAAATATGATTTCAACCCTTATCGGACGTTAGCATTTTGTACTTAACTTTCCGCTAGGTTGGAGATATATTTGAGTGCTTATTGTAAGAGAAGAGTAAATAAGGTTTTTTAATATAAAAAGATAAGTTTTGTGTATAAAAATACTTATATTTACACTTTAAATGTCTTCGTCATCACTGTCGATTTCAATCCAATCTTCATCACAATCAGGAACAATTTCTCTTTCCACTTCTCTTTCCTCTTCACTTGAATATTGAATAGGGATCAATTTTTTTTCCTTGACTGAATTATAACACTTGTATCATTGTCTCCTTCATCACAAGAATTAAAATCACTTGTCGAATATTCAAAATTTTCACATATTTCACTAAAACTATCACTGTTACTTTCCATATTACTATAGTTTTCTTTATTCATTTTTGGAGGAATAAAATATTATAATATAAGTAAAATAATTGCTGAAATATGACAGAACGTGTTATCTGCTATCGAGTAAGAATTAAACTGTAAAAACATTCAGCAATGAGGACGTTGTTACTTGTTCAGTCTTGTCACCTCGCACGTGACATACGACTGATAGAGCAAAGTTGTAATGTCACGTCAGCGGTGACATACGACCGATAAGGGTTAAGTTTAAATATATAAAACACTTCTTTCAAATTTTATTTGTTCATTTTCTCAGCGAGTAATCAATTTTGAATTTGTTTGTTATGCTAATTCATTGTAGCAATAAAAATCATAATGATTTTAAATTTAAATTATGATATAGTTAATCATAATTTCTTTTTTCTTTTTTTCTGGTATAAAATTATTTGTATTCCAAGTAAATTTTAATTGAATTGCAACATCACAAGACTGGATTTCCATTTACTCTATTTCCAGACATTTTTATCACTATATTTTATGTCGAATAGAGTGATAAGTAAGGATAAAGAAATATGAAACCAAATTCAGATTACATCTTATTTATTTTAATACGAATGAATTACTACCTCCATTTTTTATAAAAATATTTGATTATTCAGTAACCACTTTTCTAAAATCTTGTAGTGTCGGATAAGTGATTCATATGTGTTAAAGTCAATTTGTTTCGGTATTGAAATAAATAGAGACATCTTATTTATTTTTTTAAATAATTTTTATATATTTTTTTCAAAAAATCGTTTAAAAGTCAAGTATCATTCGTTTCATTTTTGACACCTGGAACAATTAATCATTAACCGTCTAATATTTCGATCGTTCATTCCTCGACAAACATTAATCCAAACCACATCTTTTGGCCAGATATAGATATTTGTAGGAAAACATGCAACATCTCGAGATATGTATAAATACACGTTATATGTTTACAGGTAATGGCGTGGCACTCATGCCAACATAGTTTTGTAACGCCATACCTTTAGCGTGTGCGAAAGACAAATTTCCCTAGCATTCATTAAAGTTAATCGCGCGCTTATTCCAAAGCACGTTCGTTAGAAAGCGGTGCACCGAATTCATTTCGAATTTTATCGACGTGCCCTTTTTTCTGTACGCGTGCCGCTCGCACAACATCGAGCTTTACATGAATATATCTAATTTTAACCAATGGCTAAGATCTAGATCGAGTTTGACAGAGCGAATCGTATAATGATTCTTACGTACAAAGTGGCTTGTGTATTTATTTTCGGGGACGTGTCTACTAAAATGTTGATTTTTTATATGAAAATATAAATATATTTTAGATGCTTGTTTTTTTGTCGACCGCCGTAATGGCAGAGTAATAAATTTTATTTCACTATCGTCGGTTTTGTAGTAGAGGCGGTTATGAAATCTCTTACTTTAAAGAAAATCATATGAATTAAATCTCAATTGAATACATTAAATAGTTTGCATATAAACTAGTTTTTATACTCTCACAAAAAAATGTTTATAAGAAATAACTCAAATATTTTCTTACTTTCTATATTCTACAATTGCTTATTAGAATTCAAATGATGTTATAAACGACATATTTGCAAATGATAAAAAAAAATTAGAGATTTAACCAGTTGCGCTGGAATGACGTGCTATGTACGTCAACTGCTATCTGTATCAAATGTCGATAAGATGTACATAGCACGTCGTATGATTTTTGCTAAGTTAAAATAACATCGGAGTTCAGTTAGAAAGTCTCATACTTCTGTTTTGAAGGCATGTAGAACTTCATTAATTTTACATATTTTCATTGAATAATAATCAAGTAACTACAAAACATAATAATTTTTTTTATTATTATAAAAAACTATTTTATCAAAGAACTATTTTATTCTGATAATAGCGCATCAGAAAATATTGTACTGGATTTATGTAGACCTTTAGTTGATTTTGTACACTCCCTCTTTTTAGATAACTGGTATTCGTCACCAAAACTGTATTAGAAATTACATTTGCAAAAAATTAATACTATCGAAACAGTCAGATCTAATAGAAAGAATATGCTAAAAAGATCTCGCAGTGACAAAATTAAAAACATTTTACGTTCTTTTAAGATCTTACAATGGTATCTTAGCTGTAAAATGGAAGAACAAAAAAGATATATATTTACTTTCTTCAAAACATTCCAAAGCAGAAATGATTGTAACAAAAAAGAAAAAATGTAGAAATTATACAGACCAAAATGGAAACATTACAAAACCTAATATAGTTTTAGATTACAATGATGGTATGGGTGGAGTAGATCTGCAAGATAGCTATTTATCATCATTTCCTTTAATGAGAAAATTTGCAAAAAGTTACAGAAAAATATTCTTTTATCTAATGGATATGGCATTTTTTAATACCTCTATTCTATTCGGTAAAATAACAAACGTACCAAAACCCAAGAAATACTCCTTTTCAAAAATTCTTAATAAATTTGTTAATCAATTTAAGAGTTTTACTATAATGTTAATGTGTGTGTGTGTCTAAAATTTTATAAAAAAATGATTTCAAATACCAACTCGCTGCGAATTACTTTGGACGGATTTGCCACGCGTGCATATTTATTAATTGCCAGCGCAACTGGTTAAGAGAGTAAAAGCTCCTTGCGACCAGTGATGAGATCAAATGAAAATATCCGCATATGTTGTATTAAAAGTAGATAATTTATTGTAACTTTTATAAGTAGAATATGTTTATGAAATTAACATTATATATATATATATATATATATATATATATATATATATATATATATAAACATTTTTTTCAGGTCTTGACAGCAATCCTAATACATCAAGTTTAGATTGTTTAAATCTCATTGTACAAAGTATTACAAATCCCCAAAGAAGTCAAACAGAAACTGATAACAAAATACAAGAGTTATGAATTATATTTAATTATTTTGTGTAATTATTGATAATAAAATGATATTTTTTAAAAACGTTTCGATTTTTTACCCGGATATAAATATATGTTTGTTACAGTTATATTTTCGATTTTTTCCCTTACAATTTATTAGATCGATATTCTTTTAACACAGATTAATTATCACCCCAATATCATAAAATGTTATAAAAGTGCTCAATAATCTCTTATTGTTCACCTTTTTATAATACAGTAATTTGACATCATCAGAGCTGGATTTAGGTGAAAAGAGGCTCTAGACTATTCCACTTTGAATCCTCTGACACTATATGTTTAAAAAACGTCTTCGACAATGTCAAAAAATTTAAACAACTTGTCTTAGATTTTGAGACTCTAAGATTCAGCCTCACAAGCTTATATAGGTAAATCTGGTACTGGTCATCATCATCTAAAGCTGTTAAACAAAAAGTAATTATTGAATTTTTCAATAATATCTTATAATATTAGGGTGATGATTCATTTGTGAATTTGCCAAGTAACCAATCAATATGCTTATCAGCTTATTATAATTTCTATTAAATTTCTATCATTTTAAAAAAATTCCATAATTGAAATTTAACATTAAATCGAGAAAATTTACTTTTATTTACACATTAGTACATATGTAATATAAAATCATAATTTATTTACTAACGCTATGTAAACGTAACAAAAAAATGTAATAATCACTTTTTTATTGTTTAAATATCGTTAGAAAGTTTCATTAAAATAATAACCATTTTTAATTAGCAAAAAAAAATTGTATGTTGCAAATGTAAACAATTAAATAATGTATTTTTTACTACAAAATTAACAACGCATATTAATTATCCGTAGAATAATGTTGAATATAATTAAAAAAAAAAACGTAACTAATAAAATGTAAAAATTAATTAAAGTATTAACAATATAATTTATACAACCTTGAAAGTTTTATATATATATAAAGAAAATTTCACATTAAAATATTGTATCTTTTATGCTTAATAAGATATACAACTCAAAATATATTGTTAGAAAATATTAAGTATAATTAACATATCGATATTTAGTACAATATGAGTAAAGAAGAAAATTCTGTGCTGAAAAAATTTTATTCGGGAAAAACGATTTTCATTACCGGCGGAACTGGATTCGTCGGAAAATTGCTAATTGAAAAACTCTTACGATCGTGCGACGATATAAAACAGATCTATATACTTTTAAGAGATAAAAAATCCGAATCCACTGAAAAGAGAATAGAAAATTATTTTGAAGATGTGGTAAGTATGTTTAAATAGTTTTAAATGAATTATTATTACCTTGAGTAATTACATTTGAATAATTCCTTTTTTTAATAGTAATAATGCTCGTATTCCTTCAATTTGACTTAAAAAACATAACTATTATTAAGTAATTGTATTAATCAAAATTTCTAGATTTTTTTGTTAATCATTCTCTTCCCCTATCTCCAAAAATGTGTATTGTAAAATATTTGTTAAGAATTTATCGTGTTTCATCAGATATTCAAACAAATTTCTTTTTCATTTTATATGAATTATAATTTATTTTTTTCATATAAACCAATCAATGGAATATCAACTTAACGAGCAAAATTTTTAAAAAAAATCATAAAAATTAATATTGTTAGATATTGTTCACTTTTTTGGTCGATGTGCATTTCGATGACCACGCCGTCAAAACATTTTAATATAAAACCTAATCAAATATTATAACGTAATATTCTAACAATAATAATATGGCTATTAAAACGCATATCAATAAATAATGTGAACTATAAAAGATTATTGAACATCTATAAACTTTCATATTTAGTATTGAGATGAGTGATTTATTTGGGTCAAATAAAAACATACCAAAACAAATATTTATTTGTACTTCATATGACATTAAAATAATTTTTTTTGACCTTCTATATAAACTACTAGTTTCCTCTTATTCATATTTGGGCATCAACTTAATTCAGCGAAATTTTAATTAAATACTAGAATTTTAGTGAAATATCAAATCCAAACAGAAATGAAAATAATATTCAAATAGTGGTGAAAAACTTGATTTCAATCCGTATTTATTTACATTACACATAATTTTTTTAGTGAATATAATTTAGTTTTTCTCCCCTGAGTTCTTATAATTATTTCAGAGATAGTTTTTTTAATGTATAGTTTCTATCTACAAATACATTGATTCATACAACTTGTTTTATACAATAAATTGATTTTACCAAACAAATATTTTTATTACAATTTCCTTTATAAATTATAAAATATTTTTCTTATATAAAAATCAGTGAAATATCAAATATCGAATTAGATTCATATAAATATTTTTTAAATATTGTAAATTAATTAAAGAAAAAAAATTGAAAAGTATTGTTTGTGATTTTAATTTAAAAAAATCCAAAAAAAGAGTAGAGTCTTTATAAAGAGTAAAATCTTTGTTAAAAATAAATTAATTATGATATCAAATCAATTATAAGTTTGGTAATACGTTATTAATTTATAGATTTTTGAAGAAATGAAGAAAACCAATCCAGAATATAAGTCGAAACTGAGTGGTATTTCCGGCGATTTGAAAAATACTGAAATTATATTGAACAAAAAAGATGAACAAACATTGATTGAAAATGTTAATATAATAATTCATTTAGGTGCTACAGTGAGATTCGATGAAAATTTATCTACTGCTTGTAAAGTGAATCTCCTTGGAACCAAATCAATGTTAGATCTTGCTACACAAATGAACAACTTGATGGTAAAGTATTTTCGGATTTCAAGACAGATTATTTGTTTCTTTAATAATGACATTAATAACAACAATTAATTTCCAATAAAAATTACAAGATAGATTTATTTATTGAAACTATATGAACATTTCAAAATCGTTCAACATTTCGAACGTTAAACTTTTTAATTTTTTTAAGAGAACATCTTGAAATTAAAATAGTTTGACATTTTAGAAACATCTATTTTTTTTTAATAACACTGAAATATATTCAGGTGTTTGTGTACGTGTCTACTACATTTATTGATTATTCTACGAGAAACATTAAAGAAGAAATACTCGATCAGACAAATTTATCTTGGAAAAAAATTATCGAACAAATAAATCTCAACGACGATGCAAACGATATTTTCGATTCATGTTATAGTGAATGGCCCAATACGTATGTACTTTCTAAAGCGCTGACTGAAAATTTAATCAACGATTATCGTGCAAATTTACCGATTGGAATCTTTCGACCTTCCATTAGTAAGAATATACAAGAATAAAAAAAAATAATATATATATATATATATATATAAATTGAAATATGATTTTTGAAATAATAAATTTAAAAAAGCAATCTATTTACAGTTATACCTACAGCTGATGATCCGATAAAAGGTTGGACAGATAATGTGTACGGTCCTACAATATTTCTTATTCTTGTCTATTTAGGAAAACTACATTCTTTTTACTTTATTTCGAAAAAAGCTTATCTCGTACCTGGGGATAAGGTTGCAAACGCACTTATTGCTAGTACCTGGGGCATCTATGAAGAACATCAAACGTATGTTTATTTAAGACATAGCCACCCATCCACCCACACTGTATATGTATATATACAGCTTCCATCAATCCAAAGTTGAACAAACTCTTCTTCCGAATCTTTCTGATTCAAACTATCCATTACCATAATTTTCTAATGAAATTCCTAATATATTATTCATCTCATTGATCAATAACTTTGTAATCGTCATAAAAATATATATATATTCTTAAGCAGTCATTGACAGACATATCTATTTATCTTTAAAAATGTATTGGTTTTTTTTCTCCAACCAATTGTGTCACTAAAGTTATTATTTAGTGTTTTTTTTAAAAAAAAAGGAAATGTTATAATTTTAGTTGAATATTGAAATATCAATTAGTATTCAGCCAAATTTATAAGATCAGATACTTGAAAATCTAAACCAAAATTGGTTATAATAAGAGAGGAATTCAATAATTTTATGGACAAAAAAAATATGATGTATTTTATTATCTGATTTTTTATGTAATATTTGATTTGATTAATTTTAGAACATCTACAAAGAAAATGCCAATATATAATTTTTCAACAGCAGATATTACATGGGAAGAATTGTTATATAAATTTATAGAATTCATTCCTAAATATCCAAACTCATTAGCAATATGGTATCCATTTGCTCATGTTTCAAATAACAAAATAATCTATTATCTCACATTTTTTTTACTTCAGACATTTCCAGCATATTTGATAGATTTCATTCGAACAATGCTCTTTAAAAAGGCTATGTAAGTATTTTTTTTCTATTTTGTACGTAAGAATTTTGCTATATAAGAATTTATTATATTTTATTACTTTTTTTTCTGTATATATATATATATATATATATATATATATATATATATATAAAGTTTTATATATAATTTAATAATATTAACATATTTCCAGCTTTAAAAAAAATAATCTCAAACTAAAAAAACATACACAGGCAGTACATTCCGTCTCTACAACATCATGGAATATTCACATGGACAATACTACTCGTTTATGGAATAAGTTGAACGAAAGCGATAAAAAGATATTCAATTTTGATTTAAAAAGTTTAAATTGGCATGAATTCATTAAAAATTATTTGATTGGAATTAGGACATTTATTATAAAAGATAAATCGTCCATAATAGACGCACAAAATAAATATTCCAGGTAAGAAAATAGCTTACTCTTGAAGATCTTTAATAATGCATATTTCTACTGACTACTAAAATATTGAATAATTTGTATTTTTTTAAAAAAGAAATATTATACTTAGTTTCCATAACATTTTATATATTTTTTTTTTAGACTGAATTGGATACATAATATGACTATTGTGTTGATAATAATCATTTTTATTTATTTAATACGATTAATGACCATGATGTTTTCGAAAAACTACTATTAACTTTGAATTTTTTAACACTAAGTTTCCGAACTAAATATTTTTATTACTTACGAAATGAGAATATGTTATAGATTTTTTTAGTATATAATAAAAAAATATTATTTATTGTTTGTTTTCATTAAGTATACACTGAACAACTGATTCCAACAAAAACACGTCGGGCATAATTGGAAAAGTCTTTAAATTGCTAGACGTATCGACAAGTTTTGATTTAAATTTTTAATCGAAACTATATTAAAGTAAAAATATATCAGACAAAAAACATATCGAATGAACATATTTATAGGAAACGAATAAATAATAACACAATGAAATGGATAAAGCCAGTATTTTACCTGATTATTACATATGTACAAATATTCAGATAAATTTATATCATATACAAATCACAATTATTACAAACGTACACAGAATGAACAGAAATACATCCGTCATTTTGTTTACATTTAAAATATTTTTTTTATAACATTTACAGATAATTTCCAACTAAGACTTATTCTTGGATATTATACAAGCAATTCCGTTTAAATCTCTTTATATAGAGTCATGCAAATGTGACACATAGATTTGTATTTTATTAAAAAGGAACAAAAGAAACTATACACACATTTCTCTATACACATGTTTCTTTTTAATAAAACACAAATCTAGCCGTCACATCTGGATGGTCCTATATAATACAATCTATAAGTTACATCAAATTATTTAAAGTAACTCCTCTTGATTTAAATAAATAAATACAATTATTTAGGGTAAACACAAACAAAAAACACATTTTTTTTATAAAAGACATACCTTTATGATATAAACTTGAACATAATTCACGATGATTTGAAATGATCTTGTAAAATCTTCTATATAAATAAAAAAGATTAAATTGTATTGTATCGATTTAAAAAAATAAATAATCAAATATAAAATTGTTTGCAGTATTTGTTATTGACATTTGTAATATTTTTTTGTTATTTTTGTTTGTTTTTTCTCTTTTTGAAATAATTCGTTAGAATATCAACTATTCGTTTATTTTCATAAAATAAAAATAAAGCAATATTTTAATAGCATCTATCGTACATTTTTAGTTTTTTAAATTATTTTAGCAAAATTCAATAATAGTTACGTTTTCTTTTATATACTTCTTTAATCAATACATTTAGTTTTAAATAATAATATGCTGTTATCAACAATAAAATTGTAAAATATAATCAAATAAAATATATCCTTTAATAGAAACACATAAACTAAAAATAAATAAAATTGAACAAGTCTCCAAAGAAAATAAATAATGAATTGCAATTCATATCAATATATTTTTCAATATACTAAGTATTTCATAACCTATAGATTGTATTATTAATTTTTCTATAGCAATTTCAAAGCTCTTGGATTCATCATATTATTACTATGTATTATACATAAATTATTTTTATTAATCTCCATTTTATTACTCTATAATAATGCCATATCAGTTATATAAATCAGTAATACAAACTTATTCGAATGAATAATATATTGAATTTTATAGAAAAATCGTACCTCGTCGAGCCAAATTAATTTTTAAAACACGAAAGAATGTTTAAATTTATTAATACCTTTCGAAAAGTATTGAATATTTTGTTAGAATATAAAAAAGAAATTGAAAATCAGTATCTGAAAAAAATTATTATTTATAAAAATATTAAAGTTATTGAAAAGAATTTATTGCTAACGACGTGTCTACTCAATTGTCAGCTAGAAAATAAATTTCTGAAAATTAATGTAAAGGCATTTGAATTTTTTTATAATTCATTTTAAAAGAAGAAAAGGAAAACATTAGTGACGATAACAAATTTAGATTGTAGACAACATATCAGTCACCTGTATGTATAAATAAAATTATTTTGTTCGATATAATTCCTTTGTTGTATTTACAATAATTATATACTTTAAATAAACTGTACAATAAGTATTTTAAAACGAATTTTCTCAGTCTTTTCATGTTTAAATGAACCGTACGTGGATACATTCCTCACATTAATAATTGATCGAAATCGAGTATTATATATTTAAAGAGATGTAAAAAGAATTCCATAATTCACTTTGAATACTTACAATAAATATTTTCGAAAATAACGAATAAATATGCGTCGTATCACACGCCTGTAAATGTCAATCGTTTTTTTTTTTATACATATATATCACTCGAAGAAAAATATACTTTCTTTTTAAAAGTGTCACGTTACATTTATTTCAATATCAGATCCATTTTCACTATCATATTCTTCGGTTTCGTATTGTTGCAGCTTAGATGATAAGCAAACCGGTTCGAAAGCGTCCATATTACTTTCTTGTTGTCGAGACGGCGACACAGATGGCGAAACGTCACTTAAAAGATCCATTTTTGGTTTATCGCAGTCGGCGTCGCTCAAATCGGGATGGGGATTGTTTTTATTTGGCAACGTTTGTTCCCTCGAACCGCCACTCGCTAAAAGTTCCCTTTCTTTCGAATTACGCCATTTCATGCGACGGTTTTGAAACCAGATTTTTACCTAGAACAAAACAACATTTCTCTCAACATTAAAATACAATAAAAGAGAAGTTTTCAAAAATTCAATTATAATAAATTTCAATTATGTTCGAATTTTCTTTACTGCTTCGCTGATTCGAATTCAATATATATATATATATAAAATATATTTATACGTGTTATATATAAATTAGTATCCTACTGTTCATTCTACTGTAATGATAATTTTAAATTGTTTATTGTAAATAAAAAGTAATATGGAATTATATTTTTTTTTAAATTATTTCATTGCAAACAAAACAAATATTTTATTTTTTAATGAGTCTTGCTAATATTGACTCTTTAAAACAGTATATTTTTAATGTTTTATTTCAAGGCAAAATCTATATAAATATACATAGGAGACATTAAAATCGACAAGTAAAAAACTGTGAACGTCAAAATATACAAAAATGAATATTTATAATAAACAATACTTTGATAAAACATTGAAGTATAATTAATATGTCGACATATTTATAAAAATAAACATGTTGAAATCAAGCTAAATTGTTTTGTGTTCAAGAAAAAATTTGGAAAAAATTATTTAACATTTCCGACATTTTAATTTATAGTTTAATTTTTATTTACTTATTTATTTTTTGAGAAACGATATTTTTAAAACAGAAATAATCACTGTTGCGTATTTTATAAATGAAAATGTATTGCAAAAAGCTGAATTGTAAGCGAGAAAAACACACATTAAGCTTCGGGATAAATAAATTATTTTAACAAGTCTGAACTCGGACGAATGATTAATAATTCATTGCGTGATGTAAACAAAGTAGTCAAAAAACAAGAGGTAGTAATGGTCATTTGCATATGAGCGGATAAAGTGAAAATTTGCCATTGTATATTTACGCATATACATACATACATGAATATATATATATATATATATATATATATATATATATATATATATATATATATATGCGTTTATAATCTGATGTTGACTATTGAAAAACACTACTAAGGTACAAAATACATAGTTTGTTTTGGAACTGTGCTGGATTCATTTTAACACAAATGAATTTTTATCCAATGGTTATGAAGTGTTCAACAATCACTTATTGTTCACTTTTTTTGTTTACAACAATGTCGGCTGATGCGCATTTCGATAACGATACCGTCATCGTCAGAGCATTTTTGTTAAAAAAAAAAACTCTGACGATGATGGTATCGCTATAAAAATACGCATCAAACGACATTGTTATAAACAAAAAAAAGTGAACAATAAGTGATTGTTGAACACTTCATAACCATTGTGGTGTTGGGAATAAAAATTAATTTCTGTTAAATACAAAATAGTTATTACCAAAATGTCTGACACTAAATCTAATTGACTGAAATTGCATTATTTAATTATCAGTATAAACGGGAAAAAAATAACCTTTACAATAAACATTACATATCAACATTTCAACTAGTGTACGAATGAGAAAATATTTTTTTTAACATAAATAAAAAATTAATATATGCATAACACTAATCAACACAAATCATAAATATAGAGTCATCCATATGTGATGCTTAGATTTATGATTTATTAAAAAGAAACTATAAACATTATTTCCTATAAACAAGTTTCTTTTTAATAAAACACAAATCTAGGTGTCACATTTGGATGATCCTATATATTCGAATTAAAGGGGTATTCTAGTCTAGAATTTCGAAAAAAATCGATTTATTTTTCATATTTCCAAAGTTTAGACTTTTAAGAATATGTCCTTAAGAAGATTTTTCGAAATTCGAATTATTTTCGGAGTTATAGCTATTTTTGTGATGCGCCAACCAATCCGGTCTGGCCGAACGAATCAACTTTAAACGCGTTTTTTCGAAACTACTTTTTTCGACACGATTGACGTGATATCTCAAGTTCTAATGTACCGATTTACTTGAAATTTGGTACAGAGCTTCTCAATATAACAGTGATTGCTTCCGCCTAACATTTTTCTAAAAAAATTGTTTTTTACTATTTTTAAAAAATTCCGAAAGTTGAAAAAAGTAGGACAAAAAATGACTGTTTTTTCACACTGCCGCGATTTTGCGAAAAAAAAAATTTTTTTTAAATTTCTCTAGGCGAGGATACTACTACAACCTTTTTTTCAATAATTTCAAAAAAAATTTTGTTTCAGATGACCGGAAGGGTTGAAACCACGTCAACCAGGAGACACTTTTTTTTCGACCCCCCACTTTGCCAGCCTGTACCTTTTTCAATTTTGAATTTTTTGTTTTTAATAATACTTTTTTATACTCTTAAAATGTCAATAAATAACTGATAAAAAATGGATAGTAAAAATATTTGTTGTTTTTTTTTATAACGCCTGAAAAAAACATCTAAAATTCGTGCATCTAGACTAGAATACTCCCTTAAATCAAATATGCCATATGCAAATATTTCTAAAAATAAAATTAAAGTTACAAAAAAATGGTTGTGAAAGGATATAAAATTTACATTTAATTTAATAATACATCATATATTATTTACTATTCTAAACATATTTATTGATATGATAAAAAAAGTTATTATATCGAATGTTATATATATATATATATATATATATATATATATATATATATATATATATAACATTTGATAACAATAGGAATATTAATAAAAGAAAAATATTTTATATTCACAAAAGACAATCGTAAAAACCTCATCTTAATACAATTTTTAAACTACAAACAAATTAATAATTTAATTACAAAAACGAAAAACGTTTTATGCGGGCATTAAAAACGTGTTAATTTCTATACATCGATCTTGATACACTTCGATGATATTTCAATACCGATTTAACTTCATCAACACATCTGTTTATGTATTAATTCATGAGGTAAATTATTTAATATTTTCATATATATATATCGAATATATTTTATCTTGCATTAAATTCCATTATGATTTTTCTACAAACATTTACATATACTAAATAATACCGTACATTTTATATGACCGTAATTAATTAATTAGTATTAAAACATAAAATATTTTGCTCTGAGATAAAACGTTTTTATACATCAGAAAATTCGCTATAATATACTGGATGTATTTTAAATTATAAAATATCGTATATTTTATGAACATTTTATCGATTTGAAATGGATAATGATGGTATATATACATATATATATATATATATATATATATATATATATATATATATATATATATATATATGTATATGTTTATATATGTATGTATACATACATGTATGTACAATATTGTTTTATATATAAATATAATCTTTTTTATCTCTATTCTTGATATTAAAAAAGACATTATGATTCCATGCCAAAAGAACAGAATAAAAATGGGCGGAGTTTATATATCCAGCTGTGGCCAATCGTAACACTGCATCCCTACCACGAATGTTTTACTGCATTCTTATATACTACGTGTAGGATTATATATAAGTGTTATATAAAATAAGGTGTGTGTGTTTCATGAACATCATATTTCATATTTTATATATATATATATATATATATATATATATATATATATATATATATATATATATATATACGTAAAATGTAAACCTATACATATGTATGCTAAACCAGTTGATTAATGGCCGTTATAAATCATTTATTGCATATTACATTCTTTACAATGTTAAAACTGTAGGAGATATGTTTATTAACAGGATATAAGTATACAAAAATATAAGTATCAAGATTGCGAATATATTTCTTTTGTTCTAGTAGATTGTGCACAAATATATATATTAAAATAGTAAACATAAAATATTGACTTCTATAAATTCTCTGGTTTTATATAATATAATAAATGTTATTATTCTGTGTAATTATCAACGGATCCATTTATTTTGGATCTAGAATTATTTTAATAAAATGTATGTCAATAAAAGACAAGAGCGACCTAAAATGGTGTGAAAAATTACTACATCCCTATAAATGGCAATTTTTCATACATTATTTTGTTTAAATAAGTGGTTAGAAAAGCATGAAATTTCTTGTTTTCTCCCATGAACTTTATGATAAAATAAAATATTAAAATAACATTGAAATTGTTGGAGTTACAGAGTATCATTTCAACTGACAGTATTTGTTGTAATGTTTCAAGGGTAAGGACTGAAAAAAGCAGTTTGAATATTTTGAAATGGAGAATATTTGAAAACCTTAACATCTCTATGAAAAATTAAATTTTCGAGCTCTTCTATTATTTTCTTATCTAATTAAAAATATAACTTGAAACTAAAGAAATTACTGACGAGTGTTAATATATTTTTATTTTTTGTTTTGTAATTTGTCTCCTTAAAATAATAAAGACAATGATAAGGAGTTCCAAGAAAAAATACTAAATTACTTTATATTGATTCCTGCCTATAATCTGTAATTAAGACATTCAGTGAGAAAAATAGTTGTTTTGAATTTGTTGTAATGAAAAACATTCTAAATCCAAATATCTCTAGAAAAATTAAATTTTCGCGAACTTGTTTTTTGTATTTTTTTAATATAATTTTTAATCCATTTTTTAAAATATTATTTTTAACGAAAATCATCTCATGCTGAATACCTAATAAAGGGTTTAAAAACGTAAATGTAATTTACTAGTTTTCATCTTTTTTCTAAACTTCTCTGTCGAAGTTGTGTCTTATTATTTCACTAGAACTATTCATTCTGAAACCAGTAGTTTTTCTTTGCACTAATTTTATATTTCGCATTTTTATAACCGAATTCAGATCTTATAAACCTCTATAATAGTTAAGTAACAATCATCAGAAACAAGTATATTAAAAAAAATTGAATTATACCTTTAAATATTTTTTTATTGTAAAAATTAAAATTCTTCTAAAATTAAAGTATATCCAACCCATAATAATTATATAAAATTCCTGAGTACGATTCTGCTTATACTTAGTTTCACTGATATTGGAGGAATTTAATTTCAAGATTTTCAATAACATTCTTCTATTTTTTTAATATTTTTATTCAGCAGTGCAATCCAAATTTCTGATTCTATTCAATTGATTTTAATCCTTCGTTACTTTTTTTACTTTTTTACTCGAAGACTCTTATTGTTCATATCCCAATGCAACTAATAATTTTTTTAAAAAAAAAATAAAATAAAAAATAAATCTGCATGCGACGTTCACTTTTCATTGGACAACATTTTTACCTGTAGAGCACTGTACAATTTTTACAAATTTGTGAGACCAATTAAAAGACTCATAATATATGTTTAACAAATCTAAAAAAAAGTTGTGATAAAAGAACTATATATCTTCAACTATTAACTCACCTGACTATCCTTAAGACCAAGTTTATCAGCAAGCTTCTTACGATCAGGCTTACTAATATATTTCTGTAACTGAAACCGACGCTCTAATCCCTTTCTTTGCAAATCGCTGAACACGGCACGTCGCATCATACCGCGTCGAGGTTTTCCACGTGGGCCATGTGCCCATGGAAATACAGCCGCTGCTAGTGGCGGTGCATGGTGCGGCGCCGTTGTTGCATGATGATGTGCAGCCATAAGTGCAGCTGCGCCAGCTAATCCAGCGGCAGCAGCAGCTTGTTGGTGATGTTGCCCCTGAACTGAATCCAAATAAAACAATTACGACATATTTCCAATACGATTTTGTTACAAAGAGAAATAATTTTTTTTCAGCTAAACCAACCGGTGCACAGAATATTCTTTTTTTCATCTGAAATTCGTAATCAACTATATTTTATTGCAATTATGTAGTTTTTTAATGACACTCATTTGATTTTAAAATAAAAATCTGAAAACAAGAATAAAAATATGTAATTATGACAAAAAATAGATTTTTTTTTTGAAAAAAATCATAAAAATTAATTTTTGTTACTTGACTGCCAATAAGTTTACTTTTAATATTTTATCAAAATTTAATATATTATAATTTTCCTCAATATTTGAAAAAATACTTTTGATTAAAAGTAAAATAATTCGTTTTTTATTTATTTATTTTTTTACTTCAAAGTAAACAGAAATGTTTAATAAATGATGACATTTTAACTGTATTTTTCATTGTAAAAAAATAACTACAAAATTATTTAAGAAAGTAAATAACACTAACATATAAAACAAAAAAATATATAGAAGAATATTTATAGGATTTTATTTGTGATTTTAGGTCTATTCTATCTTTAAAATATGTTATTTTTATTTTCAATCAAATTTACTATAAAACAGTAAAAAACTGTTATTAAAATAATAAGTAAATTGAAAAAATCTAATTATTCTAATTACTTCTTTAATTTATCCTTGTAGAAGGGATTTTACTTCTATATATATTTTTTAATAATTATTATAAAAATGATATTTGTTATTTTACCTGTAAAATAAGGTTGCGGTCTACACTGCACCATAAGATTATGAAGATGTGCATGAAAAGAAGTGGGTTGATGAGGTCTACTAGCGACAGGTTTCGCAATATGTCCCATCGTTGCACCCATATAACTGCCCATTGTTAAAAATTGTGGTGTCGAGCTAGCAGTTATTTCTGAAACGAGAAAGATATTTTTTTATTTTCATTTCAACGTACTCACTGTTGTATTTAACTCTCTGAGTAATGACATTTGAGAACATTTTGATTTCTTTTTCTAGCCAAATTGTCATTTTTAGTTTCGATACTTGAATATTAAATTTATATATCTGTTGAAACTGGTTGTAACTCTAGACATTTGAAGAGTGCTCGAAAGATCATTATCAAAAGAGTTAAATAAAAACAATATTTTTTATTAATTAAAAAATTTAGTCGAATTTTAAATTACAATGTAACAAATATATATATATAATGTAGTTTGTTACAACTGAAAATTAATATTTATTTGTTTCATTTATAGACCGAACATCATTAGTGAAGAAATAAAAAGTAATATACATATAGTATAAACTAAAGTATAGGTGTTTTTTTAAACGAGATAGAACTTGAAATTGAATCCTTATCGAAAGTTCTATCCAAGTTAAAAAACATTCTTTATATGTATATGTGTAAATATAAATATATATGTATGTACGTATGTATGATTGTATGTGTTTATGTAAATATATTCATATTTACATACATCACGTTTTAATGAGTGTTAATAACATTTCGCAAATGAATCGCCATTTTATTTCCCTGACGCAAATGTGTACATTTGAGTAAAGCATCATCAATACGTATGTAGTGTACACACAAAACGAAAAGACTGCAATTTGCAAAATAATCGCTTTTCCCAATTTAAAATAGCGTCGTTTTAATTAAAACTCCCTGCGCTTTCGTCGACGCCGTGAGTTACGGGCGACTGGGGTGGGCGACAGACGCGCTGCGGGCGGTCCGTGTAACGTCACACGTTCGGCGACTATGCTGCCGCCAAACATTTTACGCGCCAACGCGTCTCGGCGAGGTGTCTGTTTTGGACAAGCTCGACTCGGCCTTAACCGCTTTTGCCTTTGTGCATCACTCACCTGCGTCACGACGCACGCATTTATAATGGCTGCACAATTTTAACATGTCGACGGAACACGTTTAATGTTTCATTGAAAAAGTTCTGTCGCCGATTTCCGCTTTATGTCGACATAACGTTCACGTCACTGATTAACAAATCACGGTAGATAGCAATGCAGTCGGTTGTTGATTGATGTATGGAATTATCATAGAAATCTCTTATTAGAATTGACTTTAATAACGAAGAAGATGTGAAGAACACTAAACGTTATTTGGTTATAAACAATATTATTTTAAAAACGACATCTGGAATCGTTATTTATTGTTATATTTAAACAAAAGGTGTGTATAAATAACATCTGTTATTTGTTTACAATAACAAATGATAATAATTATATTTATAACAATGTAGGGTTATACAAATATGACATATATATAAATATATATATATATATATATAGGGGTTATACAAATATGACATATATATATATACATATATACATATATATATATATATATATATATATATATATGTTATATGAAACACATGTAACTTTCCCAAGGCTAGTCACACGGGAACAGCATACATTGTCCACGTGCTGATTGTTGAAGAATAATTCCTTTAGGAAGTAAATAGAACTACAAAAAACGCGACAATCAATTTTTGAAGTAAATAAAATATCGTAATAATGAGAACTAGAGGTTTCTTTGTTACTTATTACACTTGGTAACATCAGTTCTACACTGGACGTTGTAACGACAACATCAATTCTAAAATGGAGGATGCAACCAAGAAGAACTCCTCAAGTCATTGTTGATTTATAATTGAAGAACCTGATTTTAAACGTTGTAATTGATTGATTGATAAATAAAAATATGTTTTATTAATAATCGTACTTTCGATTATTTAAAAAATAAAACTTAGATATATATTGGATTATCCAAATATGACGCCTAGATTTGTGTTTTATTAAAAAAAACTATATACATGTTTTCCTATACACACTCTTTTTAATAAAACACAAGTAGACGTCACATTTGGATAACCTATATAATACTCATTATTTTCATACTTTTTGTAGTCATTTTATATAGTAAATTATCTATTATATTACATATTCTAAGATTAAATATGATAGTTAAGAATTTACTAGCAAATTTTTTGATTAAACATATATATATATATATATATATATGTATATTAACATAAATCAACAAAATAAATGATTTAAAATTAGTTTATGAAATAAAGTTTTATAATTCAGCTAAATGACTATATATATATAGTATTCGATAAGAAATCCAAAGAAAAAATCTTTAAATTTATCAACAAGTAAAATTTCATAAGTTGACACATCAAATAAAAGTTAAATATAAACCGTGTAGCTGTTCTTCTTGTTGACAGTTTTAGTAAGACAAATGAGTTCAGTTGCTCTACTACAAAGATACATTGTAGAAATTATTGCACACAATATTATTTCCAGTCCTAGTGTTATGACTATATGAAAACCTAGTTAAGATGTTAGAGCTGATGGCTGAATGCTTAATGTATAAGTACGTTTTTCTTTGTACAAAAAATACCACATGAATAAATTTAGTTCAGTTTATTTTTATATTACCAAAGATTAACGTTATTTGTAACACATTTTACGAATCAAAAAAAAAAAAAAAACATCACTGTATTTTTGTATAGAAATGTCATGACAGTTTTGTGAATAATTAATATGAATGCTGATGTACTGTTAAATATTTTTTTTTAAATTTCATGGATAGAAAAAATCCATAAAATCTATTTCAATGAAATTGTTATAAAATTTAAAAATAATATTTGGTTCTAGACTTAACAAAAAATATATTGATGATAAATTTCATTATTTTTTTAAATATCTATCCACATTCTTTACATTTTTCTCATTATATATATTAGAGTTTTTTTTTTTGTCTGATAAAAGAATTACTTTTCAACACTACATTTTGTTAAAAAAAAACTAATATTAGAATTAACTAGTAAGGCATTACAAGACAAAAATATCAATATTCTCTTTTTCTGTATATACTTAAGAGTTCTATTGTATGAATAGTCAAAAAAGTGATTCTGACAAAAACTAATAACATAAATATGTTATAGAAAAATAACAATAGGTTGTCGACTTAAACTAAACACATCTTGTTAATATTTTTATGCGTTTTTTTGGATCGTTTCTTAAATAAACAAAATTTGATATCTATTAAACAGATAAAATATGAATTAGTTCTGTTAATGACAAAATTAAAGATTGAGTATACACTTCAAATATATTTATGAATTCCATTGAATATTAAATATAAAATAGGACTTATAAAATTTAAATCAATATTTATTTTAAAATAGAAAATATAATTTTTAGTTACTATAAAATATATTCCTTTAAAATAATTATATATATTCATAAATATGTAAACACTGTAGAAAAATAATTTATGTGATTTTTATTCTCTTCTCTATCTCAAAATGCTATGTATTTTACTTTAATATTTAATATTCCCTACACAATAAGAAATCAAAAAGATACAAATACAAAAAAAGAGAATAATATAAAAATAAATTTCTATTATAAAAATACGATATCATTGCATACAATAAGAAAAAAATTATAAAATAAATTCAAGAAGAATTAAAATTGTTATATAGATAAATAGATAGAAAAATATTCACACGATATAAATATATTTCAATATGAATATTTAAACATCTTCACATATTATTTATCTTCCCTCCAGTAAATGGCAAAACTATGAAAGTTAGAAGCGAAAACTTTTCAACTCAATTCAGAATGTGATTCTCTAAATTATCTTATAAAGTTTAAAGCACGGTATTCAGTATGTTAAGTTCTCTGTCTCTGTAATTATTTAATAGTTACCTATAATATTAAATATCAATTTCAGAATGAAATTTATGCTTCCTTGCAATATATATATATATATATATATATATATATATATATATATATGTCTGTATGTCAGTGTGTGTACTGTTGGAATCAAAATATTTTTATTTTTATTTTTAGACAAATAAAGCTCTAATTTTCAAATTAAAAATATTCACTCATAAAATAAATATATGTTTTAAATATAAAAAACACTATATTGATGTATAAAAATTATTTTTTCCGATTTGTTGGATTTCGAAGAAAAAGACAGATATACAAAATTTATTTTTTGGATACCAAGATAGCATTTTTCAATAATGAATGTTATTTTTATCGAAAAATGATTATTTTCTGTTAATATAATCGATTTCTAACAAGAAAGATTGATTTAGAAAGGATTTTAAAATTTTCAATTTTTGACCCAAAAAAAACGACGACCTATAGTATGGAAAATTTCATAAAAAATCAAAATCTGAGAAAATCGTTTTTTTCGTCCGAAATCAAAGATCGGCCATAAAATAATGTATATCAATGATTAAAATTGTATTTTCGAACATAGAACAAATTTTATTTAGAAAAAACGTGATTTTGTTAATCAATCATTTTTTCGATCAAAAATTCATTATTTGAATTTTCCGACGCTTTTCGTGAAACTAATACTACTTTTCTATACTAAAAATATTTTTAAGAAAATATATAATCATTTTTAACACACATTTTATGTTTGAAAAAGTTTAATACATTTTTCAATTTTTTGAATTTGGAGGAAAGAGCGAAAAATTATAAAAATTCATTTTTCTGCTACCAAAATAACATTTTGCAACAGTGAATGTTATTTTTGGCGGAGAATGACTATTTTCCATTGAAATAATCGATTTCTAACAAAAAAGGTTGATTTAGAAAGGATTTTAAAATTTTCATTTTTTGACCTCAAAAAAACCACGACCTATAGTATGGAAAATTTCATAAAAAATCAAAATCACAGAAAATCGATTTTTTTCGTCCGAAATGAAAGATCAGTTATAAAATAATGTAAATCGATGATTAAAATCATATTTTCGTACATAAAACTAATTTTATTCCAAAAAAACGTGATTTGATCAATTAGTTACTTTTTTCATTCAAATATTCATTATTTGCATTTTCCAGCCCTCTTCTTGAAGTGAATACGAATTTTACGCTCTAAAAATATTTTTGAGGAAATGCGTGATCAATTTTCAATCGAAATTGTATGTTCTGAAGGAGTTAAATATTTTTTTTAGATTTTTTAAATTTCGAAGAGAAAATCAAAAATTATAAAAAAATATTTTTTGCTACCAAAAAAGCATTTTCCAATAAAGAGTGTTATTTTTTCCAGAAAATAACTATTTTCCATTAAAATAATCGGTTTCTAATAAAATAGATTAATTTGAAAATGATTTTAAAATTTTCATTTTTTGACCTCAAAAAAACCACGACCTATAGTATGGAAAATTTCATAAAAAATCAAAATCACAGAAAATCGATTTTTTTCGTCCCAAATCAAAGATTAGTTATAAAATAATGTAAATCGATGATTAAAATCACATTTTCGTACATAGAACAAATTTTATTTAAAGAAAATCTTGTTTTTAGAAATTTATGTTTCAGTCGAATATTTTACTAAAATTTTACATTGCGTTATTAAAACGTAAACATCGTCAGATTTTTAAAAATATTCATTATTATCAACTCGTTTAATTAAAATTAACTGTATCTTTTATTTTTATCAATATTTTTAATCGAAAATAAATAATTAAAAAGTTAATTTAAAATGTATGGTATATCGAAGAAATATCCATCAGTAATTTAATAAACAATTTCGAATGGACAATAAATACATTACACGATTATAAAAGGAAGAAAAACAGCCGTTGATAAATCAATGGCAGTAATTGTTATCAAATTAAATTTCAAGTCGATAATAAAACTTTTATAACCTTTTTAAAATCGATAAACAGGGCCCAGTGTCGACAAAACCGTCAAACAGAAATTGCAATATTTCTAAACAATGCATGATGACAGCTCTTCTCGAACGATTCAAGTGCCATTCAACAACCCCGCCGCCGTTCGTAGCGTATAAAGGAAACTGTAAAAATACGACTGGAGAAGTAAATCGCTTTGTAATAAAATAGAATTTATAGCATTTCCAACACTCGACGCTGGCGTTGACTTGATTTATAAACTACCGAAGTCGTATTTCAATTTACACGTTACGGTTTCCACTTAACGTTCTATTTATTTGAAACGATTTTATAATTTCAAACTGGTTTGATGGCATTTCAAGTTACGAAATTTACTCAACAGTAGTCATGCTCGTCGCGGTCTCTTGTGTTCAATTAAGAACGTTCTATTGTATATTAAATACTTTTTTAACAACGTTCGTATAAATTAATCGTGTTTCAATTTAGAATAGATTAGTAGTTTCAATATGATATAGGCCAGTAGTAAACGCCGACAAATTATTTTTAAAAATTAAACATTACAAAATATATTGAGTCATCCAAATGCGACGCCTAGATTTGTGTTCTATTAACAAGAACAAAAGAAACTATACATGTTTCTTTTTAATAAAACACAAATCTAGGCGTCACATTTGGATGACCCTAGGTTTATCTGCAGGTGTACATATAAATATTTTTTTAATTTTGTAAAATAAAAAAATATATAAAATTAATTTCAATTTTTTTCATACAGTTTCAAAGATTATAAATACCTAAAACCAATTATTTCTATGTTTCTGGTTATAAATAAACTCTTTATAATATCCTTAAACTTTTATACTCCTTAAACTCATTAAATATATATTTTGATTTTAACTCTATGTTTATTCGTAGTATTATATTTCGAGTAGAAAAATACATTCGGAATAATCATGAAATGAAAATTGAAAAAATTCAATGACAAATTCAATTAAATGTTACATATTATAAAAATACTCAATTTCAAAAAGAACAAAAAATAATAATAAAATCTTTTGAAATTTTAATACTTGTTATCGAATTACATCTGAAATATTACATAACTATTTATATAAAAAAAATCATCAAAACATCTAATAGAAAATTTTATCAAATTTAAAATTAAATTTAAACATTTATACTTTTTTACATTGAAATAAAAAAGTAGAAATTAAATAAAAATCATAAGAATAAAAATTGAGCAAGTTAACAAGTTTTATTACTTGGGAAGTATAATCATTAATTATAAAAAAAATGAGAGGGGTAAAAAAGTAATTTTGGTAAAATAAGCTTTACAGAACAAAAAACACTTTAGTCACATTTAGAACAAAAAACAACAATCACATTAGTCTGGATACGAGAAAATCGTTTATAAAAATCTTTGTTTGGAATATTTTGGCATAAGGACACAAAGGTTGGAATTTAGCTATGTAAAAAAATAGAATGAAAAGTATGGAGAAGGTCAACAAGAACAAATTGAACAGATAAAAAAGATAACACTCAAGTACTGAAAAATAGATAATTTTTTTAAATTATTTTTTTTAAATATGTTTTTTTTAAATATGTATTTTTTAAAATATGAAAAAAGAAAAATCAAGTTTATAAGATATCTGATGAAACACAATGATTTTCTTAAAAAAATTGATGGTTAAAGTGTTAGGTGAAAATTAAAGAATTATCAAGAATAATTTACCTAACGATTGGAGAAAGAATAGATTTCGAATCCTACAAGGAAATGAAAAAAATACTTCAGATAGGAGGATATTGCTGCATCGACCACGTACTAAATCAAATCAAAAAAACAGTACAGCCATTGATATTATTTTTAAATATGTAATAATATAATTGAATGATTAAAAATTTGAATTTAATATAAATCCAAAAAAATATATCAAAATCATCCCTGTCAATTAAATTTAAACATTATTAAAATACATATATGGTTGATAACAAGTATTTATCATTTATTTAATTTTTATGTATCAAATAAAACCATTTAACAAAAATATACTCATATCTCATACAATCTAATCAAATACTCGTAATTAAAAATTTGATTACTGTTTTATTTTTCCTAGCCAGATTGCTTTTTTATATAAAAAATCATCAGCAATTTATTACATTCAACAAATATATTGTCTTTGAAAGATTAATTTCATGATTTGATTTATAAATATTATTACCTTTTTTATATTTATTTTCAATTGAAATGTCAAATGTTAATATAAAAAAAAATTTGTTTCGTCGTTCTCATTCAATAAAATAAATTGAATTTATGTAACGAAATGAAATAAATTAATGTGATGAATATATTTTTCAATTAACATCACGTATATGTTTTTAATTACAATTTATCTTGTTACTGTATATTTGTGTTTATATATAATAATGAATGAAAAATGATCAAAAATCATATATATATATATATATATATATATATATATATATATATATATATATATATATATATATATATATATATATATATATATGGGTAGAGTGAGAGAAACATTTTTTTAAAAATAAAACTGCCTTAAAATACATACAAATAAAAATAATTATAGATATATAGGATCATCCAAATGTGACGCCTAGATTTATGTTTTATTAAAAAGAAAAATGTGTATATAGTGGTGTATAGAGAAACATATGTGCAGTTTATTTTGTTTCTTTTTAATAAAACACAAATCTAGGCGTCACATTTGGATGACCCTATATTCTTTATATTTATAATATTAAATTTTATTTATTTCGATCTAATGTTTTAAATTCAAGACAAAATATCATCTGGTATCTAAGAAAATATTTTAAATAACAATCATACTTCATTATCATTATAAAAAATGGTCATTTGTCTTTTTTATCGAATCTGCATATTAATATGTACACACACACATGTAAAGTTGTTTTTAGGTTAGATAGAACATTCGATAAGGATTCAATTTAAAGTTCTATCACGCTTAAAAAAACACAAGATATATATATATATATATATATATATATATATATATATATATGTGTGTGTGTGTGTGTGTGTATAGAGGGTGAAAGTAAGAAAGAGCAATGTAAAATTATTTTATAAAAGTAAAAGCTGAAAAATAATATTAAATGTTGTAGATAATTCAATTTTATTTATTTTTAAATTGTTTTATAATCAAAGCAAAATTTGATCTCAAGAATAGATTTTTATTCATTTCTTTGTCTTTCTTTGTTCTTATGTAAACGTCATTTAACTTCTTTATCAACTCCTTATGTGCATGTCTTTATATATATATATATATATATATATATATATATATATATATATATATATATATATAATTAGGAGTTATCACAATTCTAAGTGCTATTACCAATTTTATTTTGAGTCGATTGGCAGTAATTGAAACAATCTTATCAGCACATCATATTCGAAATTGAATTAAATCATTGAACAATATGTAATTCGTCATAAGGATATTTTAACAAACCCAACTAATTTTGCATGCACGTTTTCTGAAACGGTATGTGTGTCGAAATATATTTGTACTTGTACGCCTAAGTGTACGTGTGCGAAAGACTATGCATAAATGCGAGCGTATATTTGGCAAGTCCACGGAACTCTGGAGAGTCGAACAACGAGGGAGGATGAATATTAGCTGAATGACCGCACAGCCGCTGAATACAAATTGGATATGAAAATTATTCAGGCATTTGCACATCATAACAGAGTCAGGTCCGTCAGTTCACATGGTATGCCCCCTTGCATACTCATACATACAAACATTCATATATATATATATATATATATATATATATATATATATATATATATATTTATATGATACCTTATCATATTAATGATTTAATGTAAATTAATACATAATTTTATAATTATAACCTCAACATTTTAAAGAACAGATAATATATGATCACTTCTAAATCCAATTTACATAGGCTTATCAATATTGAATATTTTATTAATAAAAAATAAGGACAGATATGAAACAATAATAGTTAATTTCATCTTGAATAATCCTAAATAAAATTAAAACACATTCTAAAAATAACTACTAATAATATATAGTTTTTTAAAAAGAAATATAACATTAATCTTTTTTAAATCAATTAATTTATCATAATTATTAGACCTGAATTAATATCCCCAAATACACAACGATATTTTATATTTAAATATAATTTATATAATACACTCAATGAATAATATAATATGTATTTATATAAAATTCACTGAACGTTAAAATAAAATCTCTTACAGATTCAAATATTATCATTTCTCTATCATTAATTATATGTTGTTTTTTTATCATATCCATTAGCATATTTTTCACATATTACGTTTAATATTTTTTCCTGTTTATTCGAATGTATAATGATATTCTTTGCTTAATAAATTCATTCGCTAGAATGAAAGAAACGATCATTATTAACCAAATCAAATCAATGCAAGCATTGAAATCAGTCGAATAAAAAATAAATAAAAATAATATATAAAAAAAATATTCAAATTTCCACGAAATTTACATTGAATGGTGATTGTTTTTTAATTATTTATTTAGATTACATTTTTATTGCTTAATTTATTTTCAATATTATTCAAAGTAAATACAGTGAAATTTTTGAAATAGACCAATCTCTCTCTCTTTCTCTCTCTCTCTCTCTCTATATATATATATATATTTGTGTGTGTGTGTGTATGTAACTATTTTTATGTAGATTTTATATTATTTAAATTTATTTTTATAGTATGATTTTTTTCCCATTTCGTTAGATTCTCTAAAAATTTATTTCTATTTTCTGTTTATCTCTGAAAAATTATGTCAGTCACAAGATCAAACCAAATATGGTATGTAATAAATAATAAACAAAATATACTTTAGGAATATGGAAAAATAGAAAAACAGAGTTTCATGGTTTCAATAAGATAACGAAATTTTTAAACTGTAAGTACATAAATTAGTACACTATATAAAAACGTTCAACACTAATAGATCATTGCTCATACACATCACACCACCCACCCAAAACACACACACACTTATATATATATATATATATATATATATATATATATATATATATATAAACATCTAATAATAACTTTTTGTACACTTAATTCGGTTAAAAACTAACGTGACATCCCATCATTGTCAGAACGTTGCATTATAAAATCTTATGACTTTCTTAAACATTTTATTATTTTTCTTCGGTACTTTCAGAAATAAGAAACTTATATAAAAACATACCACATGTGATAATTCAACTCATCTCCATCAGGCTTCAACAATTGTTATGTTTTAAAAATTCTTCACCGAAGATAAATATGACAATCAGTTTCTTCCAAAAAAAATACAAATTCTATACACAAATCATGTAAAAAATAATAAATAACATCCTTTGACTTAATGGTTAAATATAAACAAACAAACGAATTGAAAAAGAAAGAGATGACCACTAGTTGTTGATATGTTGAATAAAGATACTAAAACATGTAAGTCATATCATTTTATAACCCGGTATTTCGAGGATGATGACATGGCCATCGAAATGCAGTTTCAGATTCTAAACAAATAAAATTAACAATGATTATTGAACATATGTATAAAATCTTTTGATGTTAGGGGGTGAATAATTAATTGATGTTAAAGCGAACTCGCCACTGTATCAAAACAAACAGATAATTCGATCATTTAACAGAAAACACCAATAATACTAAATCTCGAATCCGCACATGTCTATTTTAATTAACTTCTAACAAGGAATACGTTCAATGATGGTACCAGTGTTATATTGTTGTGGCAAAACTATGACAGGTAAAACCAACATTCAGAGAACTGCTGTTACTAATAATACGTTGTTACATTACAATATTATAATTGTATTGATTTTTATGATCAATGCAGACAAATATGTAACGTTTAATTATTTTCAATTAACATATGCTTAAAAAATATCAAATATATATGATTTTATTGTATATACAGTAATTATATTACTTTTTTCTTTATAATTCTTAATACAAAATGTTAAAATGTTTATATTTATTTATTTTTTATAACACATAATTTCCTATAATCAAAAAGAAAATTATATGGATTCAAATTAAAAGTAAACTTTTCAAAAATGATCATATTTTTCTATTTGAATTAATTGAAAAATATCAATTAAAGGACATTAACTGATAATCAGTTGATCAAATTAAATCTGAGTTTAATTTTATAGACTTCAATCGATCAATCAAATTATAGTTACTGAATTAATGCAAAAAATAACATTAATTTTTTAATTAATACATGTTGTTAAATATTTATATATATATATATATATATATATATATATATATATATAAAATTTGATATAGGATCGTTCAAATAACTGCCTAGAAAACATGTGTATAGTTTCTTTTTAATAAAACACAAATCTAGGCGTTACATTTGGATGACCTATATATACATTTCCTATCAGCATTTCTTGTAGATTCTTGAATATTTCTATTGATTTCACTTATATATAATTCCAGATATATTTATAGAGGACAGGATTAAAAATTATGATAAGAAATAATACATTATTTTCTTAAAACAATATTTTCTTAAATTATTGTTTCATCTTATATTTCTTCATTTAAAACATTTTGTAAACTTTTAAATAATCGTTTGAAAATCCAATTTTAACAATAGTCTGTTGTAAACTTATATAATATTGCAAGTATTCTTTATAAGGGATATATGGATTATTGGGCCAAGATAATATATATATATATATATATATATATATATATATATATATATATATGTATATTTTATATTCAATTTTCGTCAGTAAAAAAAACGTAAAGTAATAATTTGATAACTTTTGCTGTTGCAATAATCCGTCAATAAAATAGGCATTAGTCGAAGCCACGCAACGTTGAAGACGTCAAATGCATTACCTATACGTTTCTGTTGGAAAACGATAACTTCACATTTATATGTAATATTATATATGAAAATCTGCGAAATGTCGTCTGCAGCAGTTACAACAGACTGCCGCCTCTTTACCGACCGAGAATATACCGATATCGAATAAATTTTCATGTTTTCCACATCATAGAGATATTGACGTTTCACAGTGGAAAATTCACTCACACAGCACTACTGCCATCAGTCTGAATATAATACGTGAAAATATCACACTCACGCACACATACACACATGCATACACAGAAATAGAGAAAGATTTTTCTCGCTGCCGCAACATGTTACTTTCTGCAGAACTGATTGGATGTGGCGCGCGTTCGATTCTCGACCGTATATCGCGTGCACGTTAAGGCGGATCCGTTCGTTCGGTCTGCTAAGTGTCGGAACAGCTGACGCCTTTCAAATCAACCCCTTGTAGTCGTGGTCACGCTGTAACGAGAGCGGAAAATTTGTGCAGCCGCGATGTATCGTTATACGGTTCTTCATAAAATAATGAAAATTTATTGTATTGCCCCGAGTTGGAAATTCAATCCTATGTTGAAATTTGTAGAAAAGCATTTAATATAAATGTTTTTTATAGAATCGAAAAACAGGCCGAGACTCGTTTTACTCGTATTTTTTTATGATAATTTCTTACGGTCGTAATAAATTTCAATAACTTACATTTCTAATAATTTCATTATAACGAACATAAATAACACAGTCGCATAACCTTCAATGTGGAAAAAATGATTACGAGAATTATGACAGAATGTAAGTATGAATATTTTTAATAAAGTAAATTTCTGCGTACCTGTACTTGTTAAAATGACATCATCATCAAACCGCACATAAACAAACAAGACAAAACAGTTAATTATTAGATACTAATCAAATCTTATTATATTAAGACTTATTTCATTATTAAAAGTAAATTTTAATATAACATTCTGTCAAAAAGTTTAAAACAATTATTCAATTAAGATTGCATATGATATTTATTTTCATAGCTTACTATTCTTTTATTTAATATTTGTTATTGTTAGAAGAATAAACTCTATGAAATAGAATATAACTGGAATAAAAGAATAATTCCGGATTTTTTTTAATTCTCTACATTAATTTGTTCCAACAACTACTTATCATTTAAAAGATTTCGATTTAAATACAATCAAAAGATAAGACGTACAAAATTTCAATAATATAGTAATTAAACTTAACATTTTTTCTTATTTTTAAAAATCATGTAATCGTTTTATAATTGTATTATGTCAATTTTATAACCTCTTTTATAATGTTTACACACACGGTTTTAAAATAATTTAATTTGATTTTAAATATAGAGCCCTAATGACGATTACATTACTATCGAAATACACATCAGCTTCTAAATAAATAAAGTGAGCATAAATCATTATTAAACAACATTTCAACATCTTGTGGTGTTAATGTGATTGATCATTGGTGTGAAAGAGAATTCGTCACAGTTCCAAAACAAAAAATGATTTAATTATTTAGGAAAGAACAATTAGATTTAAACAATGATGACTAAATATTAATATTTTTGTTATTATTTAGATACTAAATAATAAATAACGATTGATAACCATAATTATTGATTAATTAACAATTCATCACTTTTCCTTTCTACTATCATTCGTATGTTTACAAAATACTTAAAATCAATAACTAATTGATATATTAACCCGTTCGCTACCAGGTCCTCAGGAGAAAAACCGCTATCACAGCCAAGAAGTTTTATTATTTAAATATTATATCAAATTTTCATTAATTTTTTGAGATGTATTTATAACGTTTTAAATGATTAAAAATGTAATTATCGACAGACCAATAACATACTGTATCTATTTTATTGTTTTTTAACATAACCCATCTGTTTGCAGCACGATTTGGTATAAACAATTATCATAAACTGATAATGAACACTCGTCACAAATTTGTGACGTTGGGCTCAGGTAAGAAAACAGAGTCGTCACATATATGTGACGCTGGTAGTGAATGGGTTAATAATAGAAAAAAAGAAAATGGAAGAAAAGAAATTTATAATATCCTAATTTCTAACCCTACTTAACACCCAATCAACCATTATAAAAGATTATAATAAACTTTATGTTCATTAAATATATAATTATAAACAATTATATTAAATTTTAAAAAATGAATTTAAACATTTATAACTCCATAATTTTAGTTATTTTTTAATATATTTTAGTATACTAAATTTCAAAAACTTTTGATACTTTAATTAAATGTAATAAATTGAAAAATCTTCAATACAATTTAAATTTTTATTGCTGCATATTTAACCAATTATTTTAGAAAATTTCTTTTCAATGAGGTAAATACACATTGTTGAAATTTGAAAATATATTTTAAAAAACAGGAATATTATTAAAAATAAATCCATATACATTTTTTGCCAATAAAATTTATATATGAAAGAATGTTGATTATAATTGTTATTCTTTTTTTTTTAAAAAAAACATAACCTTATATTAATTGTGAGTAAATAACTTCAAGATGTATTTCGAAAAGTGGTTTTAATCTCTTAATACCTAATTAAATTCATACTTGGTATAATATAAAATCTCTTAGTTAAATATACCTGAAAGCTGATCGATGCACAGGTACTACTAAAAGGGTTAAAAAACGTTTCATAAGTTATAAAAATGAATGAATAAACTAAATAATGATGGTCGGATATTTCGATTTAAATAACAATGAAATACCATAGTGCGATAATATGAAAATGTATAATTGTTGCTCGGATCTTACCGCTAGGATTACTTCTAGGCGGATGATCTGATCCTAAAATAGCACTAACACTAAACTTTAACACAGGTTTCACATCTCTCTGCTTATTCCCAGCATCTGTATCAGAGTCTTGTAAACGTTCGTTCTGCCTACTACAACAATCTTTAAAATAACCATTACAGTCCACATTTCCACAACTGGAACAAACACCACCGGAAGAATTTCCATTTTCGTAGATAATTCTGCCGGAACTATTATTACTACTTAATTGTTTTAATACGACGTGTTCTTCGGATTTCGGCGACAGACGTGAATAATCGGCACTGTTCGGGCTTACATTGTTACGTACAAAGTCGACATTGTTAGCGCCGTTCCTGCACGCGTCGACATCATCAATTTCCGGTGACATTGTCCGCCGTAACGTGTTCGGATCCAAATCGCCGGTTTTGTGCCTCAACGTCGGCGATATTTTCGATAACAGGTTTTCCATTGCGAACGCCGACATCGACGCAGGATTGTTGCCGAATGTCTTTAGCATTGCGTTTTCCGTGAACAAAGGACCGATCTGACTGTGTGGATACATTTTTGGGAGATTTTAAATAATGCCTCTATTATATCACCGGGTTTTTACTTTTTGTTTTATAAATTATTATTGACAAGAAACAGCTGTCGCGAGAGAAAACAAACAAACAGTACGGTTTTCATTCATTTTATTCAAATCTTGTTCAATTCAAATACATTTTCCTCCGTTTATTATCCTAAATATACAATTTTGAACCATACATTTATCTTTTTCAATATATATATACTTTATAATGTCTCATAATAAATATATATTCGAACTATTTCATATGTTATTTTTGATTTTTTAATTAAATTTTGATATTATTAAATTTAAATTATATTTTAAGAAATTCAATTAATTACCGCTATTTTTAAACTGTTTCTTTGATAACAAATACATTTTATTTCAATATACATTCGTGTTGTTTAAAATATTATTTATTTTTTTAAAAAAATTTAAAAGATTTAATTGCAGTTTTAATATCGTTTTATTATTCGATCATAAATATTTTTTAAAATAAAATTAAACAAATTCCAATAAAATGATTTGATTATTTTTTTTATCGCGAATATTTATATTTGATTTAAACATAATTATAAAAAATATATAATTCATTTACACTAGCAACAAATGTATATCAATCAATTAGACACTATGAATATTAATTTCACTTACTAAAATACATTATTAATTATTATTATAAGCATTTTTGAAATAAATAAGCTGTACATTACAATTATTTAGATGATTTTTATTGAATCAGATTTGATTTTATTACAGTTATTTTTTATTCAAACTGTTTGTTTAATCCGAAACACGTGTTATATTGTTTAATAGAATTAAAGCCAAATTATTATTAGTTTTATGTAATTAACAGCATGTTTATAGATATTTAATGTGTTGTTTTGATCTTAAAAGTGAATAAGATTTTCATTATACATAATTATTTGTTTTTTATAATTTAATTATTTTTGAATTGTCATTTTTTTTTAAAAAAAAAAACGAAAAAATTGTAATCGAAATTGTCAAACGGATTCGATTTTATAGAACGTATAAATCAATCAATCAATCAAATGCTAATTACTCGACGAATCGAACCGAAGACGTAAACTCTTCAACGTGTACAACAAACACCACACGTTTCATTGTTACAATACAAGTGCATAAATACAATGAACACAAATTTCACTGACAACAACAACAAACAGAAATATATGTATGGTCACATGAACGTGTCATCACATTACAACTTTGTAATTGATTTCAACAAGCACTTTGTGGTATCGTTTTGCTGCCCCATTCAACACAGGTCTGGGCAACACTAACTAAATATACAGATGCAATGTGCTCTCTATCCCATGGTGTTACATAACACTGGGGTGGAAGGGATGAAACGAAACACACCCCGTTTGTATAACTTACTATAAGCGACTCGACTCGACGTACAGAATAGAACAAAGTCGAACGCTGTTTTATAGACGCAATCGAAATCGAGAGAAAGAAATACCTTAATGCGAAATAATGTATACCGCCTGTGTACGGAATTATATTGGGAAGAAAGACGGATTTGCATCCATTAATCGGTCTCTGTTGATCGCCGTTATTCTTTTTCGACGAGATTTAATTCAATTTTATGATTATTTTATCAACGCGTTTGTATGATAAATGCTTTACATTTGGGGGTTTTATCTCGTGTCAAGAAAATATTATAATAAAATATGAATACATACATACATATATATATATATATATATATATATATATATATATATATATATGTATAATTTTAATTCATTGACAAAATCAAAATAAATACAATAAATTCAAATAAATGCAATAAACTAAAAATATATATATATATATATATATATATATATATATATATATATATATATATAATTGTTCTAAAAAAAAAAAACTAATTCAATTAGTCAAGAAATTTAAAATGATTATATACATTTTATATTCATTAATTAAATTAAATATTAATCAAAAACTTGATATAAAAAATTTAAAACATTATTTAAAACTATATAATTACTATTTTATTAATGCATTTATATGACAAGTGTCCACTCTCCAATGTCTTTTTTATTTAAATAAAATATAAAAAAAATTATACACACACATGTTTATACAAACACACGTAAATATATATATATATATATATAGAGAGAGAGAGAGAGAGAGAGAATTGGATTTAGATGAAGAGAGGCTCTAGATTATACCACTTATGAAGTCTCTCTGTTCTACTCAATCTCTAATCCTCGCGACTAGAAGATTATTATACACCTTAATCGGAGGCCCTTTTTTGGCTCTAGGATTCAGCTTGTCAAGTCTATAGGCAAATCCAGCACTAAATATGCATATTATATATGGCAGCTCAAATAATTGAAGGATTAATGATAGTAAAGAAGTAAATATTTGTCTAAACATTTCAATCTCGTTTAGGCCGTTCTCTTTCTCTTTCTATATATATATATATATATATATATATATATATATATATATACACGAGGGTCGTTTGATAAGTATGGTAAAAGAGTAAGAAAAACTAGATTGAAAAATTTAATTAAATTAAACAATAAATAAATTTACCATACTTATCAAACGACCCTCGTATAAAATTAATACATAATTAATTTTCTTACAAATAAGTAGCACAAACATGTATAATAATTTTCAACAAAAAATTATAATCCACTTTTCTTATTAATTAATGTACATTTCGGTGGCCTTGACAAATTCTAGAATAGTAATCTAGTTTTAAGATTTACTTTTGTTATATTAGTCATTTAAAAGTGAATAAATCATAACGCTAAACAAAATGTTACAAGTACATACATGATTTTAGTTTTAATCTATTTTATATAACCTAAATTCAATTCAATTCTATACTATAACAAAAATATTGATATTCTGATAATTGATTAGACTATTTAATTCTAAATGATATTTTTAGTAAATATATGTATCAATTATACTTTTATTAACACGTTTTACATTAAATTTATGCATTAAAAATAAAAAATGTGTGTAATTCTAATAATTACAATTCTATGTCTATAACAATTAATATTTATTTAGACACATAACCTAACATTTTTAAAATATTACTGAGGAATAAAAATACTGTTGAAAAAATAGAAATCTAACAGAAATTAGTATTTGCTTAGAAAGTAGATGCTATGTAATTCACTAAGACATGTTAATAATTGAACCAAAATGTAAATGGATAAAAAAAGAATATAAGTAATTATTATAAAATTTAAAAAAGTATTGTAGTATTTACATAATTGTTCGTTTATAAAAAGTAAATTAGTTGAATGTAAATGTGAAAAACCTATATTTGTATTTCATTAAAAAGAAACTATACACATGTTTCTTTTTAATACAACACAAATCCAGGCGTGACATTTGGATGCCTCTATATATTATGACTTCCTTAAGATGTTAAAATCGTGTAATTTGAAATTAATAGAATCGATTCGTATTCGATTAACATATAATAGATATCGAATCTAATCGAATTAAGAAATGATTAAGAAGAAAAGAACCGCGATGAAAAAAACTATCTCTTATATAAACAAGATAAGCATTTAATTTGAATCGATAACTCATCTCTACGCCCATGAAACATATTTATTATGTTAGTTCTTGCCAGTATCACTCCTTTGACTATATATTCATATAACGAAACTCATAAATGCGCACACAAAGAGAGAAACGCTCAGATCTCTTTCTCTCGTGATAGCAAGTCAGTTAACTGCGGTGTTACTATCATTTATACTACCACAACAGTGCAGTTAAATTCCCCGATAATAAAACAACGTGAAAATTCTATTACATAGCGCACACACACACGAGCGCGTACATATATTCCCACACGTAATACATCTATATATACATAGCCACACAAAGTCCTGATTCCAATATCAAATAGACTTTTTATCAAGCGCTTGACTTATTCAATCCTATGTATTAAAGATTACCAGCTATATACAGAACATATTCGATTGGTTCTCATAACGGGATCGTACGCCAATCGGAGATGACGACGTACGCCCATTTACCCCCACCATGTGCTCCATTCGTTTGGCAACCACCTCGATCTTTAAAATAACGGGACGTACATTTGAGATATTGGTCTACAATGGTCTCGGTGTTGTGTTGGAGCAAGTGCGATATGAGATTCTGAGTGAAACAGTATTGCCTCGCACACACATAAAAAACATATTATCATTTTCAATTTGATTTTCTATGTGTTTAGTAATGTAAAGAGGTGTATAAAAACAAGATATGTATGATTTGCCCGTTTCGCCTCTTAAATATTGAATAGATACACACACACCAACCTCTATTCGAAAATGTATTACTGCATATAAAGAGATTGTTTAACATTTCTGTTATTATACGTACATACATACATATACATACACATACATATGTGTACGTACATTATATACATACATATATATATATATATATATATATATATATATATATATATATATATATATATATATATATATGATAATATATTAATTGCATATAAATATATTAAAATTCATTTCTTATTTTTTTATTTGAAATTAAAGTTCAAAATTCAAATAACAATTGAATACATTTTTCAATAGATCAACCTACTTGATTTTTCAAACAATGTATATAATATTCTATCTTATCTTTTTAATATACTAAGAAAATAATCATAAATACCATTCTATAAAATTTATTATTAATTAATTTGACCTATTTATTCAGTAATTAATTTAATCTTCACATCAATATTCACAATAAACAACTTTCATTGACCCTACTCGACTAGGTGTTTATATTTTTTTTCATTTATTTTAAAATAAATAAACAAATAAAAATATAAATCACACCATAAACAATAAATAATTCATTTGTATATATATATATATATATATATATATATATATATATATATATTATAGTATAATAATTTTATATAAATATATTAAAATTAATTTCTTACTTTTTTATTTAAAATTAAAGTTCAAAATACAAATAATAATTGAATACATTTTTCAATAGATCAACCTACTTGATTTTTTAAACAATGTATATAATATTCAACCCTATACTTCTAATATATTAGGAAAATAATAATAAATACCATTTTATAAAATTTACTATTATTAATTAACTTGACCTTTTTATTTAATAATTAATTTTATTTTCACAAGGCAATCGGTAATTCCCAGTAACTGTAGCTTGACAAAGCGTTTATAATTTTTTTTGGTATTTACTTTTAAATACATGAACAAATAAAAATATAAAACACACCATAAACAATAGCTAATTTCTTTTTTAAAAAATGAATCATTGTTTATCAATATAAGGTTATGTAAGTTTGGAATAATCATTGAACATTTCGATACTCATGCTATTATTCTTACATAACAAACTTTTACAATTTTAAAAATATTTAAAATTGTAGTAAAGAAAAAAAGAAACACAGTTGGAGATGAATTAAAGAGAAATAACTAAGAATAAGTATACAGAGAAGAAAATTAAAATCAAGAAGAATCTAAATTTTACAATTCAAAACTTTAACCATGATGACATGACCATCGTAATGTATTTTAGTGAATGAAGTGGATAATAAATAATTATTAAGACTTTTACGTCTGTTACAACAAATTTTTAAACTTTATATAATTTAATATTTATATCAAAATAATGTCCGTACATTTTTGTCTATAAAGATAGCTAGTCAATAGCTACAAGCTAAAACTTATAAAAATATAATATCAATTTCTATCAGTTATGTCTTATGAAAAGACATAGTACTACTTCATCGGATGTGAAAGGGTTAAGCATCTTTGTAAAATCTTTGGAACGAATGATTTATTTGTATTAAACAAATATTAATTTTACAAAGATAAATCACTCGATCTAATTCCATAAATTTTTAATAAAATTGTTCAATAATAACTTACTATTTCTTTTTTCCTTAATGTGCAGTTCTACAATCATGCTATCATCATCATATCGTAGTATTGCAAAATTTAATTACACTTTACAATGTAGTGCTTTTTCCTTATAATTGCTTTTTCTATTATACAAAGATGATAAATTTTATTACCTTATAACATCAAAATATATTAAGAATGTTCTATCTCTAGAATATAAATTTTACAACTACTAAAAGTGAAAATACTCTGTTAAAGAAATCGTAAATTTAATTTTTTTTCTGAATAACATGAAGTTTTAATTTCAATTATTAATTTTTAATATTGATAATATGATACATAATTATACTAAATAAAAAATAATGATTATTAAACACTTATATAAAATCATATAATATTAAAGTAATTGATTTATTAGTGTTAAAATAAATTAAGAGGTTTGTTTTTAAAAAATCTTGAGAATTTGGTACCACTGATTCGGTATTGTGGATAATTCTCTCTTACACAAATGATTCATTCATCTTAAAACTACAAATATTTATAAAAGTTATGTTTATTTTTTGACCAATGCACATTTTGATGATAATTTTATCATAGAAAAATATAATAAAACTTAAATTAGCCTGGTATTACAAAATATTAGATTTTACAAACTTCATCTTATTTTGATACCAATTTTTAAGAAAAAAAAACAAATATAAACCAAGACAATCAGTAAATTAAAACCGTGTTTAAAACTCGAATATTCCAAAACAAAACAATTTAACAAATTCAATTTTTAATCTCCAACGCTAACTACAACTACAAGAATCAATCACTCCACACGAATATACAAATCCGTCATCATCAGTACGCATAATGTTGCATTTTCGGACGTAATATACTTTTATTCATACTACAGAATATCAGTCATGATTACTGTTCTTAGTGCACTGACCCTTAATATCGAAGGCCCACTACCAAGGGCAACGTTCATCGTCAGCTGTTATTGACGCCTTCACTAACTGCTAAACGTTTATAATATGTGATTTCATTGTGCCGCTTTTGTGTTATAAGAAGCACCATTATATTACCATCTTTGGAATTATAATAGGTACAAGAACGATTTATATTGCTTTATAGCTGTTAAAGGTCTTATATTGAGTTGCAATGCTTAGACGATGATTTGTTCTTTGTTTAATTATTCAATATAGATCTGTTGTTTGATTTATATGACCTACATATATATGTATATATATATATATATATATATATATATATATATATATATATATATATATATATATATATATAAATTTAAATTATGTATTGTTATATAGTGAAATATTTATCGAATATAATAATTATTTAAAAATTTTAATTTTTTATAAAATGAAATATTTTAATAATTTGTTTTATAAAAAGTAATTATCTGTCCTGTTTAAAGAGAATTAAGTTATTAATTTATAATTCATATCAAATAAACATTAATTGGATTTATATGATTTAAGTTAACTTTATTGAAGAACAATAGAATTATTTATAATTTAATTATTTTTTAAAATATATTAGTTTTTTAATATACGCTCACTTTTTTTAACTCATTCTCTCTCTCTCTCTCTCTTTCTATATATATATATATATATATATATATATATATATATATATATATATATATATATATATATATATAGGGTCATCCAAATGTGACGCCTAGATTTGTGTTTTATTACAAAGAAACAAAAAAAACTATACACATGTTTCCCCATACACCACCCAATACACATATTTCTTTTTAATAAAAACACAAATATAGGCGTCACATTTGGATGATCATATATATATATATATACATATATATATATATATATATATATATATATATATATATATATATATATATATATATATATATATATAATCAAATGTTTTAATATTTCACTTCATTAAAAATGATCTTTTTTAATTTTGCAAATATTTAATATTATAAATATATATATATATATATATATATATATATATATATATATATATATATATATATAGGTGTTTTTTTAGATTAGATAGAACTCTCAGGGGGGATTCAATTTAAAGTTCTATCACACTTTAAAAAACATCTATTAGTATATATATATTAAATTGAATCCCCATTGAAAGTTCTACCTAATTTAAAAAAAACCTATATATGTGTATTTATATATATATATATATATATATATAATTAAAAATTTGCAAAATTAAAAAAAGATAATTTTTAATGAAGTGAAATATTAAAACATTTGCTTTATGAAACAGTTAGTGATGATTTGTTTTCTTAAACGATAATTTTTTAATTTATAGGTTATAATGCAGGTAAAAATTGACATCACAAGAACATTTTAGTTTCTAAAAAAACGATGAGGATTAGTTGTTTTTTTTTTAAAACAAAAGAAAATTAGATATTGAAATTACATTCATTTTTTATTATATATATATATATATATATATATATATATATATATATATATATATTCGATTTTTTCTAACTAATACAAAAAAATAAACCATCGTTGTTTTTGTAAGATTCGCACACATCCACACACACACACACTCGACACATATTTGCAGTACATGTGTAAAAGCCCTGCGGGGCAATTGAAGAAACGATTAGGACGTATCTAAAAGATGTTTCTATTAGGGTTTAGTGCTATGTAACAATACGTACCTCGTATATTTATTTTGGATCAAACACAATGAATTGTTTGAACGAAAACAGTTTTTTTGTGATATTACATAAACAGGCATTCAATTGGAAAATAAATAAACTTTAGGCCGCATCATGTGTGGTCTGAAATAACATCGTTGCATTGTGCATTTATTTTTATAGCGTCCAATGAATGAATCGTTCTCTGCTCAATATTCCCATAATTATTTCGTGCGGATTCACATCTTGTTAATCATAATCTTTTATCATAACTATAACATTTTTATTGTCTGAATTATTTGGCGAATTGTTGATTGACGTTTTATTATTTTTTTTATCGTATATTCATGTGTGAAGCGATATAAAAAATATTCATACACTACTTATACAATTGTATGTGTATAAATATACATATATATATATATATATATATATATATATATATATATATATATATATATATGAATTTAATGAACTAAAAAAATACAAACATGAAAACAAACTTTAATTAATTCATATTACATCTTTAACAATAATATGACCTTAGTCAATGAATTATATATTGAAAAATATGTATTACTGTTTACAAAAATTGATAGAGAAATAAAATATTCATGAAATGATATATAATATTGATTCATGAAATAAAATAGATATTTATGTTATCTAAATTATTTATATTTTATAGATACTGCACACATCGTTTAACTAAAAATAATATAAAAATATTTATAACTGTGCCATGTGTCAATTTTTAAAATAACCTTCTTTTTAACGTCAAAAATTTATATATATTATACAACAATTTTAATACCGTTTAAATTTGAAATTACATAAAAATGATCACAAATGTAAATAATTTAAATGTTTATAAATAAAATTTAATTTATTACCATCAATATATATATATTATTAGTTTTATACAATTCTGTAAAAATATTAATATAATTCAAACATAATGTAAATAAAAAATACTACAATAACTTAACATAACCTAACTAATAACTGTTTCTAGTGATTGTATTTAGAAAAATATAACTGTCATTTTTCAAATAACTTAGAAAACAAAACAATATAAATAAATTATATGCATTGTTGGACCTTTATTTTAATTTTAAGAATTCATTAAAAATCAGTAGTCGATTATTTAGAATATATATATATATATATATATATATATATATATATATATATATATATATATATATATGTATATATAATAAAATCACAAATATTGAAAATGTGGTAAATATTTTCTGAAAGTTTTGTACATATGTATAAATATAATTACTATTATTTCAAATAATATAATAAAATTTTGTTTAGATTTTTGTTCATTATTGGTTGTATTTTACATATAAATTTTCCGTTATAACAAAATTATCAATTCTACAATATCTCAATACCATAACTAGATTTAAGTTAAATTGTCAGAGCCATATTAATAGTGATATACTTTACGATTCGATTCAGCACGTTTAATCGTTCCTTGTCACATACATATTTCACTGTAGACAAATTGTTAAAAATATTGATAAATGATATTTTATAAACATCAACATATGACAGTACACTGAATTCAATCGCATCCATTATTGTAGTTAAAAAAAGAAAATCGTTCAAAATGTTCAGTCACGTCTCACTGAATGATTTAATTCAATAGGTAATTGTACCGACGTATGTACGTATAGGGGTATGTGGATCAATTGTCAAATAGTCAATAAGACCGTTTAAAAAATCATATTTTGGTCCCATTAATCACATTAAAAAACTATACTTGTCAACAGACGGGCTTGTACTTCAGTATAGTGAATATATTGGTACCGTTATTGGTTATAGCCCTTATAACATTTCAAATACTTAGATGTATTATATTTGATCAGTTTTTAAACGTAGGTAGTCGAAGGTACATATTTATTTATTAATATTATTTTATTTGAATTTAAAGTAAGTGAATCTGTACTCTCTTACACACGCATATTGTATATATATATATATATATATATATATATATATATATATATATATTTAATACCATCGAAAAATTAATGTCATTAATCTCCTCCGATCGTGAACGATTATCGCCGAAGATTAACGATTACAATTGCGAATTGATATGTATTGAAATTTTGTAATCATTCCGCAATTGCAATCGTTAATTTTCGGAAGTAATCGTTTATACTCGGGGTAATGAGAGCATTAATGACATTAATTTTGCGATAGAATTATTTTATATAGAGAGAAATAGAGAAATTTCGTTTCCGAATTTTTCCGAAGTTTTCTAAGAATTACCGAAGTATAAATTTTACAGCATATTAAATTTAACAAAAAAATAGAAAAAGATCAATAGTCAGGCAGACTTTTCGGACAAAACAAATTTTAATTGTACTGGATTAAATGTAAATATACATCAGATCACCAATTTATAATAAACATCCTTTACATAGAGGAATTAATAACATAGCTTACTAAACATTTTATTTTTTATAACTTATTTACATTGTTAAATAGAAATAAGTTCAAGAGTCGATGGGTGAAGCGAGTAGGGGGTAGAGCTTCCTGATATATGCATATATAATATTTAAAAGTTACAGATGTTATAAATAGATAGGTATTTATATCAGAAAAAGAAGCTTCCACGTAGACATAAATGGAAGAAAAGAAAAGTATAAGTGCTGGAGTACCGCAAGGGTCTATCCTCGGCCCAGTACTTTTCAACTACTATATTAATGACTTACCAAAGACACTAAATGTGGAGATAGCCTTGTACGCGGATGACATAGCTATACTCACAAGTGGAACAAACCTGACAGCGATCAGAGGAAGATTCAGACCCAGTTAGATCTGCTCGCAGGACATTTCAATAAATGGAAATTAAAACTTAATGCCAATAAGACTGAAGCGATATTAATTACGCGAAACGAAAGAATATCGCCAGGAAAAGTCACACTAAATGATAAAGAAATCGAGTGGCAAAAATCAGTCAAGTACCTGGATGTGCATCTTGATAAGAAGCTCACGTTTAAGGAGCATATCAAGAATGCAAGTAGAAAAGGTGTGGTGCACTGTTTCAAATTTATTGTCTGATGAACAAAGATAGCGGGCTATCTACTGAAAACAAAGTAATGTTATACAAGACAGTGGTAAGACCCACAACGTTATATGTAGCCCCAATTTGGAGAAATACGTACAAAACGTATTTAAAGAGGCTCCAGCACATTCAAAACAAGGCATTAAGATTAGCGTTGAATAAAGAACGCAGTTGTAAGATAAACACACTGCATGAGGAAGGAAATATAGATACGGTCGTAGACTATATAAACAAAAGAGCCTGGAAATTCTACTCCTGGAAAGACCATGATAACTCGATAATAAATAGACTAGGAAAACCTACAGTGGTACCACCCCAAAGTAACCGGATAGGTAAATTAAGGAGAAGAAATCTCTGTCTACGACCATATAACTTCCAGAAGCCGTATATTAATAGTATGTGTAAAAAGTATATTAAATAAATCAATGCAAAACACATAACATTATCAAACATAATCAGACAGAGCCGACGCTAAATACCGGTTACCATAGGGGGGGGGGGGGATATATATATATATATATATATATATATATATATATATATATATATATTTGAACAAGATACTTGGGTTTTTTGAAAATTTTCCCAGGTCGCGTATTTCAAGGCTAACATCAGAAAGGAAGATCATCCATAAAAGTCAAGTCACATAGCTGGCGTCGGGGGTTACCTCCAGGAAAGCTATCTAAATCAAGGAACAAAGAGTAAAAACCAAGTTAGACCAACAACCGAAAACGCAAAAAAAATACAGATGTTATAATAGGAGTAAAAAGTTTAAAATAAAAATAGGCCGCTTGCATAGTAAGATAAGTGGACCATCACCGATGGACAAAAGAAATTATTGATTAGAAATCCAAAAATATATAAAAAAAACATGGATGAATAGGATAAAAAATTGTCAATGCGTAATGGAAGTGCTTTATCCAGTAGTGGGATAATAATTATAATTTATAGATATTTTTTTTGTATTTAATTTTTTAAAATCATTTTATTTAGTATCTTGCTTCAACTATTATTAACAGGGATATTATATTCAGTTGAAGATTACATCCTTACCGACACTAGTAGTAAGGTTATCAAAAATGACGTCAAGGAATTAATGTTGTGTACAATTGTACAATTTTTATTATATATATATATATATATATATATATATATATATATATAAATACATGTGTACGTATGAATAAAAACATTCGTACAGTAATAGATTACATCCACGACAACATATTTACTCGAACCTTTGTACAATCAGTTCAAACGAATATAAACTCGTAATCAATTAGGCAAACAATTAATGATTCCACGCGAACATATTCAAGCTACAGCCACAATAAGAAGTCTATACATATACAACAATCGTATCGGTGTGAGGGTGCTTTCGAGGGAGTCGACCGTAAGGATGGGTATGCCTCTGTGCCCGCGGTACTAATTCATTTCCCTAATGGCCCCAGCATCAGCAAAGCAAACAGATAATATATAAGTATTAGATCAAATCGCCTCTGCAAATGACAGTCCTTTACTGTAGGGTGTTTGTATCCCTTCGCCCCGCGAACCTTCCTACTAAGTTAAGGTACGATATCGTAGTCGCAGCAAACCACTGCTTTCGTTATATATGTTTTCGTGTATTTGCCCGAATATCATTCTTATATATTCGTACCGTTCGGATGTTTTTCGTGCCGCCCCGATTCTTTTTAATCGGTACGAGCCAATGTTCTGTGTTTAACGTCAAGTTGATGGTATTTAAAATTAAATATATATATATATATATATATATATATATATATATATATATATATATATATATAGCGATTCACTTCGATTTCGTTGGATTATGAAAATAATAGATATACAGATCGGTTCGCATGGTAAATGATTTCCTTTTATGGAATATTTGATTTATATTTTGTTTTATGTACTTAAGGTGGCCAAAACGGAAAACGGTGGATTCGATCTCTATATAAATTTTTCATATTGTACGGTGCAGTATTTATTAAACGCACATCTATTCCCCACTTTACGTATTATATTTAAAAAAAACGTTCTCACTGATATCTTATTCTATAAATATAGATAAAATATTCTATTTGAATAAATCAAATAATAAAAATATCAAAAGTGGATGAAATAAATCTATAAAAAAATATAGTATAATATAAATCACATTTAGAATACTGAAAATTAAAATAAAGTGTTTTATGTGAAGAAGAGCAACTGGTTGTACTATTTTTGTTTACTACCCACACTTTTGGGTTACTATATTTAAATTTCTTTATTGTGGTTTCATCTTAATGTCATTAAAATAGATGGATTAATAAACGTATGAGTATATAAAAGTCATATAAAGGGATATGCTAATTGGGTCTATTTGAAAATACAAGTCATTGATCACACAATAAACAGTAGAACAAAACATCACAAATAAATATTAGTGATTTATCAAATATTTTAATTTTTAAAAAAATGACAGAAATAAAATAAAAATTTACTAAGTTGGTATTAAGTGGGTATTGTAGTCTAGAATTTCGAAAAAATCGATTTTTTGCATATTTTCAAAGTTTATATCTTTAAGAATATGCTCTTAAGAGGATGTTTCAAAATTCGAATTATTTTCGGAGTTATAGCTATTTTTGTGATGCGCCAACCAATCCGGTCTGGCCGGAACGAATCAACTTTAAATGCGTTTTTCTCGAAACTACTTTTTTCGACACGGTTGACGTGATATCTCAAGTTCTAATGGGCCGATTTACTTTAAATTTGGTACAGAGCTTCTCAACATAACAATGATTGCCCTCGCCTAGGATTTTTTGAAAATTTTGTTTTTTACTATTTTTAAAAAATTCCGAAAGTTGAAAAAAATAGAGCGAAAAAATGACTGTTTTTCACACTGCCGCCATTTTTCGAATTTTTTTTTTAAATTTCCCTAGACAGGGATACTAATACAACCTTCTTTTTCAATAATTTCAAAAAAAAATTTGTTTCAAATGACCGGAAGGGTTGGAACCACGTCAACCAGGAGACACATTTTTTTTCGAGCCCCTACTTTGTCAGCTTGTACCTTTTTCAATTTTGAATTTGTTTTTAATAATACTTTTTAATACTCTTAAAATGTCAATAAATAACTGATAAAAATGGATAGTAAAAATATTTGTTTTTTTTATAGCGCCCGAAAAAAACACCTAATATTCGTGCGTCTAGACTAGAATACCCCCTTAAAATAAATAGTCTATTTTATTAACAAAAGTCAATTGACTTGATCAACAATACACATTAACACATCATAATCAAGCTGTCAAAATAGAAATTAAGATTTTTTTTCAAAAAAATATTCAAACAAAATAATTATTTGAAATTAACGATTCGATTCGAATTTACAACTGTATAAACATTTCAACATAGTTAATTCTTATAAAAAATCAAACATATATGATTGAATGACGTTTGTTTTAATAAAATCTACACGTATTAATTGTAAACCAAATCTCGATTTTTCTATCGATCCAATATGTCTTTTTTTCTTTTGAAACGCTAACAAGATATCCGCGTCATGAAATTAAAATATTCAAACTGTATGAATAAATATTACAGTCGTTTTATTATACACACGTTGAATGCACGTCAATACGTACAAATAAAATGTAAGTTACGTTTACGATGTAACAATAACAATTATAACAGGCGGCAGATAAAACTGGCCGCACGGATCGTTTTTTACAGCGCCTGAATAAATATCATGGTTAACTTTTAACAATTCATGTATAATCCAAAATAAACATTGCATTTATATGTGTTTACGAAGGATGTCATCCCAATTGATGTGTGTCATATGGACGATATTTGTGTGTGTAGTCGTATTCACGAGAGGTTAAATGGTGCATGCATTATTTGTTTGCATCCAGCGTATGTAAAATACATACATGCAGAATATGGGGTGGTTCGTTCGATACATCTCATGTACTAAATGTATCTAGTTTTAATTGTTTATTTTTTTTTTTTTTGAACGACCTGCATTTTTAATATACAGACACATGCTAAAAACATATATATAGGATATATAAATTAAATATTTAAAAAATATTTATATATAGGTGACTCCCGAAAAAACGGCATTCCTACAACACGATTTGAGAATTTTGACGATTTGAATCCTGAAGATATTCAAGAATTACTGGTGGAAGAAGAGGCAGATGACACAAATTTAGTGGAAATGGTATCTGAGATAAACCAAATTAATTCAGAGGACGATAGTACAGACGTAAATGCAGAAATTTAAAATGTTATCCTAAAAAGCATAAAGAAAGGTTTACACTTAACCGAACAATGAAAGTTCTATTTTCTAAATGTAGATCCTTCCACTGAAAAAAAAAACACAAAATTTAAGAGAGAACTTTATAAATGCTTTACAATTTATAAATGCTTTACAATTTATAAAGATCTCTAAGATAAAAGCAAGCAAACGAAAATAACAGATTTTTGCAAAAAACAGAGCATAGAAATTGAGATGCTGCAGAAGAAAGATCATAAGATGAGGTTATTTTTCCATAAAGAAAACGCTCTCGTTTAATAGTGCTTAGCAATGATGAAGAAGAAAACATTATTTAATATCAATATGTAATAGTTTATATCAATTATTGTTTTAATAAACACATTTCTCTTAGTTACAGAAAGAAAATAGTATTTTTTTAAATTTTTGAAACTTAACCTTGTTTTTTGTACTAGTTCTTTGTTTCTTACAACACGAATTTGCATAACACGGCATTTTTAGGAACCAAACAATCGTGTTATACGAGGGTTACCTGTATATATATATATATATATATATATATGCAATTATCAAAGGATGCATTAGTAATTTTGTCATAATAAAAATATTTTGATTGGTTGGAAAACAAGTAATTTTCTTCACAAATTAAGGAGGTTGGTCTGTTAAAAAATATGATAAGATTAGTCTAAAATTTGAATATAATGATCATAATAATGATCAAATTCTTCAGGAATTTTTTTTGAAATTTTTCTCCATCCCGTTTTAGAAAAATTAAAACATGAAAATTGTGTCTTATAACATGGGCTCTTATGGCGGTGTATCTATCAACAATTTTTAATACTCTATCAACAATTTTTTAGAATTCTACGTAAAAAAAATAATAGGAATACCAAACTGAATTAAAAATATTTTTCTTTATTATGAAAAAATCATATACTTTAACTATGACGATATTAGAATTTTTAGCTAAAAATTTATAATAAAAATCAACTGACATTAAATAATAAAAAGTTAAACTTTTAAAGCACTAAATTAATGAAATATAACAATTCACCTATTATTTCTAAATATTGTAAAATTTAATAAAAAATTTCTACATAATACAAAAATCATAAATTTAAAGGCAGAACAATTTAGTCAAGTTATTGCATTGGAAAACAGATCTTTCGTATTTTATATTCAATTAAAAAAAATATTTATGTATTCGTTTTAAAAATTGACTTAAACAAATAATAATAATTGATATAAATAAACAATATTTTTTTTTAAATTGTCAATTTTAATTTTTGTTGTAAATATGTATTTTTTTTATTAATAATATCAATAAAAAATAATTTGTTTTTTAAGAAATGTAATTTCTTTTATATATATATATATATATATATATATATATATATATATCACCTTTTTCTGTTTTTATATTAACCATATATGAATATTCTATGAATGAGTATAATTATTTGAGTTAATTTTATGTTTATAAAATATAATATGTTAATTTATACAGACATGCATAAATTTATACAGAATATTTATTATGACTGACATATCAACTTGCATCTACATAAATATATAATTTTCATATGAAATGAAAACGTTTTTATTTATATTACTACAATTATTGTATCATCAAATTATAATATTTAAAATAACATTTCGATTTAATAAACGTTCATGTTTATTTTATAACTATGAACATTGTATTTTAGCATTTTTTGTTTGTTTTAGCATTGACGTTGCTGACTTTTATTAAAAATACCGTAGTTGTACATATAATGATTTTTTAATAAAACAATTTTCGATAAATGGTACTGTAATTCTATGAAAAAGTTCAATATCAATAATTGTGATTAAAAAGAAGATAAAATAAATATAACGATAGTAATTAATTAAAATAAAATAAATATAGCAATTAATTAAAATTATATATATATATATATATATATATATATATATATATATATATATATATTAAAACGAAATAAAGTCAATTAAACATACTTCAAACAATTTAATAATTAAGAATGTTATTTAGGATTGTGAATTCTTATTTCTCTTTTTCAAAAAATAAGAATTCTCAAATAATTCACAAATAATTGTACCGTTGAATATAGAGAAAAATGAATACAAAAAATCAATCAGCACAAATGACTTTCGCTTCATTGTTTAGAAAGTACATATAATATATATATATATATATATATATATATATATATATATATATATATTTGAAGTGGTGTTTACATTATTGACAGACTGCAGTACAATATATGTTTGTAAATATTTGCGAGGATTTGTGCAAAAGTCGCGTGTTGTCGGTTACTACAGTGATTTTGGGTTCGTTATGGATGGAGAGAGAAGAGGGACGCACGTTTAAGTGCTTTCGCATTATAGTGTTAAGTGACATGTAACAATATAGTCCATGTCATTCGACAATATGTGCAAATATTGCAATGTTAGCTTTATGCGAAATTGTATATATTTCATCTACATTTGCGAAAATTCGTTTCCATCTCTATGGACAATGTGTATGTCTACATATTTTATATATATATATATATATATATATATATATATATGTGTATATGTCTACATTTTTTTTTTGTACATAGCTGCGAAATTCAAAAGACCAAAAGGCGGAAGGGAGATATTTGCCAACCTAATATATATATAAGGTATAAAGAAAATTATTTAAAATTTGAAGAGAAAAAGAATAGTACAAAATTCTCCTCAATAGATATTTTTTATTTGTCATTTTTTTATATATTTTTAGATGTAAAGGCTATCAATAAATAAAAGGTTTTATGTTTATTATTAATGCAAAATTTATTAATACATTACGGTTTCTCATTCGTTGGTATATGACTGTTAATAAAGTAAATATTTTATATTTACACGTTCGCAAATAGTAAAAATTTCAGTGAACTGCAAAAATAGACAGGCGATTTTTTTTAAATTAATTGTGATATCCGAAATTTGATTAGACACATTTTGTAAGAGTGGTCAGAATATTACATTTTAATAGTTATATACAATTAATTAAAAAATTCAAATTATAAGTAAAAAATTAAGGTTACATAAAATAATAATTGATTTTAATATTTGAATGCTATAGCATTCACGTCCACGAACCTGTTAATATATAATATTGATATCATAAATTAATTTGTTATATTCATACTAAAAAATGTAAAAAAGAGATGTTAAATTATAAATAATTAATTTAATTTTTGACAAAATTAAATTAACACAATAATTTTTTATTTCCAACACCACAATGGTTATGAAATGTTCAACAATCACTTATTGTTATAAACAAAAAGTAAATTATAATTATTGAAGTAGAAAGTAAATCCGCCACAGTTCCAAAACAAACGATAAGATTAAATATTAACCCTTATCGGTCTTATGTCACCTCTGACGTGACATTACAACTTTGCTCTATCAGTCTTATTATGTCACGTGCGAGGTGACAAAACTGAACAAGTAACAACGTCCTCATTGCTAAATGTACTCACTGTATGTTTTTACAGTTTAATTCTTACTCGATAGCAGACAACACGTTCTGTCATATTTCAACAATTATTTTACTTATATTATAATATTTTATTCTTCCAAAAATGAATAAAGAAAACTATAGCAATATGGAAAATAACAGTGATAGTTGTAGTGAAATATGTGGAAATTTTGAATATTCGGTAAGTGATTTTAATTCTTGTGATGAAGGAGACAAGTGTTATATTTCAGTCAAAGAAAAAAATTGATCCCTATTCAATATTCAAGTGAAGAGGAAAGCGACGTGGAAAGAGAAATTGTTCCTGATTGGGATGAAGATTGGATTGAAATCGACAGTGATGATGAAGACAATTTAACTTCAAGTATTCCTTTTACAAATATAGGACGTCAAATCATATATTTTTATCCACAAAACTATCTTTTTATATCAAGTAACTTAGTTACTCTTCTCTTACAATAAGCACTCAAATATATCTCCGACCTAGCGGAAAATTAAGTACAAAATGCTCTAACGTCTGATAAGGGTTAAATTCAAATAATTTAAAAGCAGAAATTAATAAAATGTATTATAAAAGAATATAAAATATATTAACAGTTGAGGCAAATGCACTTGATATTTATCTCAATTAATAAATATTTAGTATAACTTTTTTCAAATTTTTAATCACTAATAAAATTTATATTTTTTTAAAATATCAAATAACTATGTACAAAATTTCAACCATCATTGTAATTTTCTAACAGTCAATCAATCTTTACAACTAAATTAATAGAAACATCTCTTCTCAAACGATTATTTTTTATAAATTCTATAATGTCGTGTTTTACCTTAAACATAATATTCTTCAAAAATTGTTTGATTCTCTCTTAAATATTATTTATATCGACTTTCGTATGTATCTGTACATTTATCGACTCTCTGAATATAATTCTCCTACATACAACCTATGACTAATTAAAAACCGATCATAAATAATATACTGGAAATCAGCACCGACGTGCTTTTGTAATATTCGAATATAAAGGGACATTTTTACTTATTACGCAATATTCCTCTCGATAATATATCAATCAAATTACCAATAATCATTTGTCATCACGGCTCCACTATATGAGCTTATTGGAGACCCCCTCTATTGTACATTTTTATAAAAACTACATCAATCGATCCATCATTCCACGCTTGTTAAAAATCAATCGGTTTTAACCTACAATACTAACTTTCATCTGAACACAAAAGTAGAACATTGTATACAAAATCAATAGATATACACGATTTACGTTATTTTATGATAATTCCATTTTATTTATCACACTCTGTAGTATTTTTAGGGTTTTATATAATTTAAGATATAACGGCTGAAATCACAACCAATTCAATAATGTAGTATTTTTAATTGAAAAACGAAATAATTGTATAATTCCTCTACTAATATAAAATTATCGAATAATTGTTAAACAAATTACAATAAATAAAAACCTTTATATATATTTTTTTTCATTTCATATAAACAAATCATCAAAGTAAATAGCATTTCAATTCGGAGAATCAATCTTAAAAAGCCAGTAAAATAATTTATCCTACAACATCGTACATTATGTATTAAAAAACACATAAATAAATTGAATAATAAAAAAATAATTAATTAAAAAAATCCTTTCCATATATTTCCAGGTTTATTAAAGTGAAAAAAAACTCAGCATTCAGAACCAGTCTGCGAAACTCTTTTTACAAAGGAATATTACGTAAATAATAATCCTTTTTATAAATTAAACACGAGTATAAAATTAATCAAATATGAGCACGGAACGATTTAGCAATGTATATAATACAAATCTGGAGCAATTTAACTATAATTATAAATATAAGTATAATGGAAAAAGAGGAGAAAAACCAACATTGTAGAGTCGAACAGTAGCTACGGGCGCATGTCTAAATCTGTTAACTAAATATGAACACAAAATGAACAACAGCCGGAAGAGAAAACAGTGGCGTAACGAGCATAAGAAATTGTTTAATTACGTGTTATTATTTGTTTATTTCTTTTGAAATACATCAAGGTTTTTATACGAATTCTTTCTTGAAAACTAACAAAAATTAGAAACTCATTTTTTCAGTTTTCAGTTACATAGGTCATTATTAATTCTGTCATAATAAAAATATTTTGACTGGTTGGAAAACAAGTAATTTTCTTCACAAATTAAAACATTTCTTTATTGCTTTTGATAAAATTAACACACAATACTCTATCAACAATTTTTTAGAATTCTATTAAAAAAAATCTCAAATATATAAATTTATAATCTACAAATTATAAAAATAAAGAAAATATATATACTGCATAAAAAATTATCAGAAATCAACTGAAATCTCAGTATCAACAGAAAAATTGACAAGAAGATCTACCAGAAGATGGTTGTTGAAATCGATTCAGAAAATATAAACAAAAATAATAAGAATGCAATATAAAATTTATTTAAAAAAGTTACCTATATTACCTTTCACTTATTTAGATTAATGCATCAAAAAGTCATCAAATTCACCAAAAAATAATAAAATTGATTAATTGACTGAAATTACATTTTTCTTGATATCAGACTTCATACCATTTAGTGCACAATTAAAAACGAATAATTAATAAATAACTAATGTATAATATTTTAGTGTACTGATATTCACTAATTGACATTCACTAATTATTGATTAATTTTCATTTGTTTAAATATTTGATATTACTTGATATAAAACATGTTTAATAATAAAAATCTAATCAATAATTGAAATGAAAAAATTATTATGTTTAAAACGATTTTTTTAAGAAATCCTTTTATATATTAAAAATGAGTATCTATTAGATTACTTAAAGGGCCTATTCACACTAGTCAACATTCATACAGTATTCACACCCATTACCGCTCGTCTCACACCCTCTTTCCGGAAAACTAATTTTTTTAGGTGGGGGATTTTGTTGATAAATGGTGTGAGTCGAGCGGTAATAGTCCTTTAGTGTGAATGTTACTGTATGTATGTTGTCAGGCTGCAAATAAATAAGTGTATACATGTATTTCAAACGACTAACACCAGAATCGTAGATTATCCATAAATAACAAGACACATAGTCTGGTGTAGGCCCAAAGACCTCAAGAAATTAGAATGCAAAACGTCAGGTGATAAAACCGAAATTAAAACATAATAAAAAACAAAATTCTTAACCAATATTTTTTCAAATAGAATTACAATTCATTTAAGGCAATAGAAATTATTTTGATTAAATAAACCGTTATTAAAAAAGTACGTTATTTATTTTTGCTACATAACCTAATAATTATATATATATATATATATATATATATATATATATATATATAATGTTTTTGAAAAATGTTATTAAAAAGGTTAGATAAGATTTTCTAACCTAAAACACTTTATATATATATATATATATATATATATATATATATCTATCATAGGTTAGATAAAATTTTCGATAGGAATTCAATTTAAAATTCTATCATGCTTAAAAAAACATCCTACATATACTTTACAAATTATAAAATTATATTGAAATATAAATGTAATGAATCCATTATGCTATTTGTTTATTTCGAAAGGGCGTATCGAACAAATCTTGTACATATAATAATACTCTGAACGCCGTCACTGACAAATGTGTATCGCGTGGTATGAGTGAGGGATGAATACGCGCGCGGGCCGAGTATTTTTTGTATGAAAAGCTTAAAAGTATGTTGTTGACAGGTGCCAATCAGAATATAATTGAAATAGCAGTTAAAACAGTAACATCATCGTCGTTTTAACACGGCGCCGTTGCGAAAGGCGGCGGCGTCCATCGCGCCACCGACTGTTCCACACCGCATCGGAAAAATTACACATCATTGTATGCCGATCATTGCACAGAATGAAAATCACATCGGAAAATGGGAAATTATTGCACGCCAATTACATCCGTGTGACATGTATATGCTTGTGTTTATGCCGCTGCATTTTATATGTATTCTTTTTTTAACGTTCAGCGGTAATGGACAGCAACAACTGTTGCAGTTTTATTTTTTGAAGTGTTTTAATTACTGTTTGATTAAATTTTATTGCAAATTTTCATTTTTGTTACAACAATGCTCATGTAAATTTAATCGGACATTTTTTTCATGCCACTAACATTAACATCATGACGTTATTTTTATAAACGGTTTACAACAACTAAAGAAATAACAATATAATGCTATATATATATATATATATAACAAAGTATAAAATTCAATCCTAAAGATAAAATAATTCACAAAAAATACAACACCTTGTCACTAAAATAAAACCATTTGTCATTTAAAATATATATATATATATATATATATATATATATATATATATATATATATATCCATATATATATATATATATATATATATATATATATATATATATATATATATATATATATATATATGGATATTAGGAACTTATGATAATCGAGAATCAGTCAAATAAATTCCAACTATTATTGTTTTCATAAAATTTTTAAATTTCAATTAAAAATTAAAAAACTTAAGAACAGGATTAATATTTAAATTACTTATTAGCTAGAATCAGAATCAGAAAAATTGTTATTATCGGTAATTGAATACATGGTACGGTTGTTTGTTTTACAATTTGTAGTGTCCTAGCTTAAGCCAATTTACTAATTACTAGATGGGTTTATGATTATCGTATGTGTTTTTGAAAAAATGTCTGTGATGCTCAAGGAAAAATTTACAAAAAAACCTGGTTTAATTTATTAGCTAAATATCTTCATTGTCATTATGCAAAACCACATCTCACACAAATATATTACCATATTCATTCATTTTTTCATTCTTTTCTAAACATAATTGTCTTGTTGCAGTATCAATGATACTTTTACTAGGAAATACCATTTAAGGGGGTATTCTAGTCTAGAATTTAGAAAAAATCGATTTTTTGCATATTTTCAAAGTTTAGACCTTTAAGAATATGTCCTTAAGAGGATTTTTCAAAATTTGAATTATTTTCTGAGTTATAGCTATTTTTGTGACGCGTCGACCAATCCGGTCTGGCTGGAACGAATCCACTTTAAACGCGTTTTTCTCGAAACTACTTTTTTCGACACGGTTGACGTGATATCTCAAGTTCTAATGGACCGATTTACTTGAAATTTGGTACAGAGCTTCTCAATATAACAGTTATTGCCCTCGCCTAGGATTTTTTGAAAAAAATTTTTTTTACTATTTTTAAAAAATTCGAAAGTTGGAAAAAATAGGGCAAAAAAATGACTGTTTTTTCACACTGTCGCCATTTTGCGAAAAAAAATTTTTTTAAATTTCCCTAGGCGGGGATACTACTACAACCTTCTTTTTCAATAATTTCAAAAAAAAATTTGTTTCAGATGACCAGAAGGGTTGGAACCACGTCAACCAGGATACACCTTTTTTTTCGAGCTCCCACTTTGCCAGCCTTTACTTTTTTCAATTTTGAATCTTTTGTTTTTAATAATACTTTTTTATACTCTTAAAATGCTAATAAATAACTGATAAAAATGGATAGTAAAAATAAAAATTGTTGGTTTTTTTATAGCGTCCGAAAAAAACACCTAAAATTCGTGCGTCTAGACTAGAATACCCCCTTAATTGTGGTGGTTTTTCATTAACTTCGTCATATAAAACAAAATCTTATTATCTTTTTCTATAAAACTAAAAAGATAAACAAGTGTTTATTAATAAAAATAAATATTTTAAATCAATTAAAACTCACAAAACTAACTATTTTTTAAATGATCTACTCATTATTAATTTTATCTTTATTACTAAACACAGATTAATAAATTTAACTTCAAAATCTATGTAGATTTTTATATACTTGTTCTCTCAAGATAAAGACAGTTATTGAAATTCTCTTAAGCACCAAATACTAAACTGTAAATAATCATTGAACACTGTAATCACATCTTGTGGTTTAAAATTCTGAACTCATAATGAAAATATTTTTTTTGGAAAATGATAAATGAATTCATAAAATTTTCAAACTAGTAAAAGAGTTATAAATTGGCATACTACTATTACAAAAAAATACATGTTTCAAAATAGTCCAATATCAATTTACATTCCGACGGTTGGGAAACATTCCAATACATAGCTCATTGTTATAGATTTTTTACAAATATAAATTTAACATTTAATAGAAAGTTTAATTATGAAGAATACCATCACCTATTTAAACCAGATCTTTTTTGCAAGAATTTTTTTGGGAATATAATCTAAAATCAGTATATTTGATTGAATAAAATATATATTTTAAAAAAATATTAAACATAATTAATTTTTTGATTGATATATTTAAATAAATCGTTTGAACATTAAATAAAAATCAATCCTTTTTAAATTCCTCTTTTTAAAACAACTATTTACCATATTTAAAAGTTCACAAATTATCATTTTGTAAATTTTTATCAATATTTTTATGTATCATATTTGTATATCTATTTTTAGTTTAAAACTGTATTTTGAAAAACTTTATTTAGATATCATGTATAAGAAAAACAACTTTGAAAATACAATTGGTTCGAGATTCTTGTCATTTAACAGAATTTTCATATGATTATATATATATATATATATATATATATATATATATATATATAAATGAATGAATATGAAAAAATCATTTTATGAGGAATGATAATTCAAAATGTAAACAAAACAAAACGGTTTTCCATCTAAAAAACATATCAGTCTTTTTTGCCAATTGTCCCATGATTACAAGTAAACGAAACAATCAAATCGTTAAATAAAATTTCGCTTTCTCATGCCAGCACCAAATGGGCGTACATATGACACATATGATAAATTGTGTTAAACGTTCACGTCAATGAGCCACGCTGAATAAAAGAAAAAAAAGTAACAAAAATATGTAAAAAAATGAACAATGTCCAATAAATGGTAGCACCCCTGACCTGTTCTTTGTATCGCTGTGGGCCGGGTTATTGTCATGTACATAACATTACAGGAAATCGTATAATCCCCCAAAAAATGACAACAATAATGTTGTTTTTTTTCTCTCAGTTCGGTTTAAAAGGCAATAATAATAAAAATACAAATTACTTTTTTTTAAGTTCATATTGTATGTGCGGATACGTGCAATAAAAATGGAAATGTATAGTACGAAAATCGAATAAATGTGACATTATTTACACGATGTATTATTAATTTATAATTATGTCTATTTACATGTACATTATATACTGATATTTAGAAAGAGTATTTAAATTAATACTATGATTATTTTTTTTTTATTCTTTTCAATCCATATTAAACACAATAAGATTTTATAATCATTTCTTAATGTCAGTAAAATATTAGATTAAACTCAATCTATCAGTAAATAATACTAGAAGTAATTATTTCACTCAATTTCATTTCTAATCATAACATGTTTTAAAATAAAAAATGTGCAGATTGAATTAATTCCTAAAAAAAATACACACAGATTCAATTTAAAAATATAACATTCTAAGATATTTTTTCACTCTCTTGTGACCTTCTTTTATCAAAAAAAATCAAATAATTCCCCCTTCATCATATTTTTGTGATGTGACAATTTTTTTTCCTAAAATTAGAAAAGGACTATCACCCCAACAGCACAAGATATTAAAAAAATGTACACTTTTTCAATATCTTGTGCTGTTGGGGTGACAGTTTATTTGTGTAAAAGTGAATTGGTAAATTTCAAAACAAATAGTGATTAAAATGAGGAATTATAAAATCCTATAGATTTTAAAAAGTCGCGATATCTTATAGATTTTAAGGGGTTATACGCAGTTGCGAGGCGCAAAAACGACGTTTTTTTAGAAATTTTTTTTAGAAACAGTATTTATTTTGCAATTACAAATTATGGTTATTTGAATAGATCCTATTTTCAAGAATAAAATAACATGTCGATCATAAAAAAATATTGAAGTGCACCGCTCCTGCAGACGATGTCCCGAACGACCTCCAAAAAAAGGCGCTTGGCGGTGATCTCCATATCGGCGGTTTGGATTATTTGAAATCAAAAAATATGGTCAATTCTTTTAAAGGATAGATTAATGCAGGTATTGAACGAAGGAATAATAAAAATTTTCATTTTTGACAAAATGGCGTCTACTTGAAAAAAATTTTTCGTTTTTTACTAAAATTTTCGCTCCAAATTGTTTAAAAAAAATAGTAATAATTTTTGTAAACCTTATTCCTTCGTTCGATACCTGAGGAATATATTTGAGAAGATTGTGTGAAAATTTGAGACCGATCGGTTCAGCCATGTCTGAGCTATCGAGATCACCGACTATGAAAACACCGTTTTGAGATAAACGCGTTTGAAGTTTCGGAAGTAGTTTACACATAGTTAAAAAAATTTTACAAATTCAGGTGTATGTCCGAAAATATTTATCGGATTTACTTCAAATTTTCAGAGAATATACTCAAATATATGTGCATTCCGAAAATGCAAAAAAAAATCGATTTTTTGAAATTTCTAACTGCGTATAACCCCTTAAATATGTCATTATAAAATTTTAGATCAATTTGTTTAAAAATAAATTTGGTACATTACCAAAAATCTATAATGACATACAGACTTATAGTTTAATATGTAAATAAGTGAAATAATCTCTACATGCATAATAAATAAACAAACAAAATGTAAATATCCTGACATAAATGCAAACTAGAATTTCCATTCGTTTGCTAATCATATTTATGATCTAAATAATAAAACGTGTAACGAGCACGTAAAAATGACAATAAAAGAGCACGTATCTCATAGTTATAAGGTAAACAAACAATAACAATCATTAAAAAAATATAATCATTTGTAAAAAGGGTTCGCACATTCACACAAATTGTATACATTACCTTTTCATAAGAATAACGCGATACACACATCCATGCATGTAGTAGGCACTGCCTGATTTCACAAAAGCCAACCAGGAGGAGTGTGATGATGTGGAAAATAGCTATTTAGAGGGAACAATGGCGGACTTGAAGTGTAATGCTCGTTCAGCCACCTAATCGGTGATTAATGGTGCTCTTTTTTGAATACTAATGGAGAAAAAATATAAATATAACGGTCCCTTAAAAATATTACTTCGCTCCTGGTACAAGAATTATATCACTCGGCCAGATAGATCTAAGACTATTTTCTAGGCAAAGTATCTATGTACATACCAACATACATATATATATATATATATATATATATATATATGTCATTAAAAATGACACACTACACAAATTAATCGAGTATTAAGTATAGATTAAAAAGATTTAATTTTAAATATGCGAGCTATTTGTCGAGCTATAATTTAATTATATATTTAATTAGATTTCCTACGTAATTATCATCTTGTAAAGAGCACAAAGAAAAGCCAGCAGATATTAAACTTGTTTTGTGATAGCTTTTGATTGTGAGCAGACATTAGATCACGAAAACAATACAGCTCTGAGGTATAAAATATCTGAGAAGGTAAATGAGCTACCATAAAGGATATATTCGTACGTTTCATTCCTTACTAATTCAGTTTAAATTAAAATGATCGTTCATTATTATGAAAGATGATAGATGCAATTTATTCTCTTGTGCAAGGAAATATTTACTATACACTTAAGATGAAATATCTGATAGAGAATATTGTAAAGTGATTTTTATTGTATAAAATAACACAATTTACAAGATAACGAAGATATATTAAGAATATATTTCTTATTTTCTATTTAAATTTTTATTTTTGTAAAATGTTTTAGATTTTTACTTATGTATATGCCTTAGTAAATAATAAAGGAAAATTTAACAGATTTTATTTTTTTTGATATTTTTAAAACAAAACAAAAATAATATTAAAATAACAGAAAAACATTAAAAAACATCATTGTATTTTAACTTTAGTTTTAACACGTTTTATCTATTATAGATTAAAATATATATAAAATTTAATTAAATACGCAACACCTAAGTGCCTTATTATATTAAATAAATAAATATTTAAATTTGTTAGATATAAACCTAATTGTATATTCCATAAAAAAATAATAAATAATTGAAAAATAATTTCCTTTAAGGGGGTATTCTAGTCTAGTATTATGAAAAAAACGATTTTTTTGCATATTTTCAAAGTTTAGACCTTTAAGAATATGTCATTAAGAGGATTTTTCGAAATTCGAATTATTTTCGAAGTTATAGCTATTTTTGTGACGCGCCGACCAATCCGGTCTGGCCGGAACGAATCCACTTTAAACGCGTTTTTCTCGAAACTACTTTTTTCGACACGGTTGACGTGATAACTCAAGTTCTAATGGACCGATTTACTTGAAATTTGGTACAGAGCTTCTCAATATAACAGTGATTGTCCCCGCTTAGGATTTTTTGAAAATTTTGTTTTTTACTATTTTTAAAAAATTCCGAAAATTGAAAAAAATAGGGCAAAAAATGACTGTTTTTTCACACTGTCGCCATTTTTCGAAAAATGTTTTTTTTAAATTTCCCTAGGTGGAGATACTACTACAACCTTCTTTTTCAATAATTTCAAAAAAAATTTGTTTCGCATGACCGGAAGGGTTGGAACCACGTCAACCAGGAGACACCTTTTTTTCGAGCCCCCACTTTGCCAGTCTGTACCTTTTTCAATTTTGATTTTTTTGTTTTTAATAATACTTTTTTATACTCTTAAAATGTCAATAAATAACTGATAAAAATGGATAGTAAAAATATTTGTTGTTTTTTTATAGCACCCGAAAAAACACCTAAAATTCGTGCGTCTAGACTAGAATACCCCCTTAAATTTAACTATCTTACAAGTTGCACAAATGAATTTTAACCTCAACATCACAATAATCAGTTAAAATTCATTTGTGTAAAGTGAATCAGCCACAGTTCCAAAACAACTAATATCTTACAAGTATTTAATTTAAAAACTAACTGCCAGTTTCTAAATAGATTGCATTTTCATAATACATAAGGAATTTACAAAAGAAAAATAAAAAATACGGTAGATATAAAGAAAGAAAATGAAAATCAATTAGATAAATATATCTAATCAGAGTGTCTAAAAACTAAGAATAGAGGAAATAAAACTGTTAATTATGATACACAGAAGGAAAACAAAATTTGCTGTTCTATAAACCATATCGTGATAAAAATTAATTATTTTTATATAATTGGAAATATTATCCTATTGAATGTCATTGTATTTTAAAACA
>CP092089.1:48954573-49239573 GCA_029203775.1 Neoneuromus ignobilis
CACCTAAAACTATATTAAAAATAAACCTTATAAATAAATAAAAACATCACTTTAAAAAGTATTTCTTTATTTTATTCTATAAAATTTTCATATTTACTGTTTTTTTGCAAATTATATATATATATATATATATATATATATATATAAAATTATTAACAAAAAATATATTTGGATGACCCTGAAACTAATATCCACTAGAACGAATTCTTGAAATGGAAGGGTGTTGAAATTATAGTATTAAATATATATTACTAAAATATGGGGACAGATAAAAAAATAACTAAAAGAGGCGTTATCCGTAGCAGATATTTTAACAATATATTATGTAATAAATTATACAAAGCCAGAAAAAAAATAATATATTGTTTCGTATTAACATGCAAATACATATTTATCTCTCTATATGCAGACACATACTAATGTGTTTTGACAAATGTAATTGTTTTTATTTTGCGGCATTTTTCATAAATTTATTTCACAAACACAATTTTAAGTATCTCTAAAAAAATATTTTAACAAATAAATTTGTTAGTTTATTCAAAAATTTATTACTAGTATTCAATAATTGCATTAATCACACGTTTATGTAATTCGGTTGAACTATAAATTATGTAATCAAAGAAAACATTATTTAGTAAATGTATATATATATATATATATATATATATATATAGATATATATATATATATATATATATATATATATAACTCAAATTTATTGTACAAGTCAAAAATACAAATAAAAGTATTCAAGATTTTTCAAATATTTCGTTCAAGTAAAACAAAGATTTGTCTTAATTGACTTATTCGTAAAACAGTTAAGCTGGCAGACCCTCGCACAAAAGATTATTTAGAACTGTAGAAAAGCATACAAACTAGGATAAGACTTAACAAGTACAAAGTAAATTATCCTTTATTAACATTTTTTGGTGAAAAAATAACAATTTATTTCTTATTCAACATTCTATTTGTTGTATAACAGCCATCTTACCATTAATTATATTTCATTACAGTCTTCTTCTTTCATGACTTTTTTCTAATATCTAAAATATTAACTGAATATTTCATTGTATTTACATAAATAAACATAATACATTCATATATTTTATACATCTTCTTAACATATTTCATTACTTAGTATAATTTAATTTTAAAATAGATACATCAATAAAAAAACATTTATGAGAAAAAAATCGAAACCATATTTTTTTTATTATAAATACACTACAAAGTTTTAAGCAATCCTCACAACATCAATAATACTATTAATATTTTTAATACTAATATTATTACTGATCATGTTAAGTTTATATAAATGATCTGATAGTAAAATTTGTTCAAATATTCCAAAATTCAGACTATAAAAATATCGACGGTTAATTTATTGGAAATTTAATATTAATGAAACTTATTTTACATAAATTATTTATATATTTTTCAAGTTCATTAATATAAATTTTAATTGTTACTGTCTCTCTCTATTACATATATATATATATATATATATATATATATATATATATATATATATATATATATATATATATATATATATATATATATATACATACATATATATATTATATATATATATATATATATATATATATACATATATATAATCATCATCATCACATCATAAAGCCCATATCAATCCACTATTGGACGAAAGCCTCAATGAATGTTACCATTATATTTGGTCATATTCACCCACGCTATATATATATATATATATATATATATATATATATATATATATATATATATATATATATATAGTTTCAACTATACAATGAAACAATTTTACAAATAAAATACATAAAGTATAATATTTGATATTATTTAAATAATTCATGGTCATTCGCAAAAGTAAAAAATACCTTTTTGTATAAAATAACCACACAATGTAAATATACATAATAAATATCAAAAATTTACAGACATTAAACTAAATTGAGTTTAGAATACAATATCAAAAATAAATATATTAAAAATGATTCAGACACTTACTAAATATTGGAAGGAATATAAAAAAGAACTTATTACTTGTGTGTTCTGAAAACATTTATTTTATTGAATAATTTACAAGTACAAATGACAGATTTTGTTTAACTAAAAGCGAATTTATTAGAACATTTCACCGTGTCGAAAACGGCCGAATCTGACCGACGAAAGTCGATCGTTTACGTGTTGACGAAGCGAACGCTATATTAAAGCAACTAGCGCTGCAGCGCCATCTGTTACCAACGACTCGGCGCCCGTTCTTTATACCATATTACTTTATTACTGTAATAGAGGGCCAAGCGAACACACTCATATTGAATTATTAATATTATATTAAATTGTTGGCAACAGCCTGCCAATAAACTGAACGCCGCGCTGCCGTCAAAAGTAATCCTCCGTGACGTCATTTCCGCAAGCGATTGGAGCGTCCGCTAGTTTGAGTCGTTATGTTGTCCACGACGAATTGCCGTAGCAGAAGGTGCAGATTTAACGCCAGAACAGATTTGTCATTATTACGCCCATTTCTCTATCGTTTATTAACTAGTGATTCACCATATTTTTACCGTACATATTTCTTTGGATAGAATTATTTACTTACTGTCAGGAACGTTTAGTCCTCTCGAGTACATGATTTTAATTGAAAAACAAACTTAAATACCTGTTCCAATGAATCAATTAATTCAAATATAAGATGAAGACGTTTATAAAATGAGAATAATGCGAAGAGTTTTATATTTTTAACATTTCCAATAGTAATAAAATATTTCGTACACTATACAATCTAAATACAATTCTTATTATAAAAAAGTAACTATATTCAAAACTTACAGTTTTTACACATTTCATGTATTAAACAAGAGAAGAATTTATTTCAAATTATAATCCGTATTCTGAATAAAACAATAATGAACCATGAACAAGATTAATTAATATTAAAATAACTTACAGAAATCCAATCATAACTAATTAATTCTTAAGTAGGCACCAATTCATTATAAACATTTTAATAAAGATATTATAGGAATTAATATTACATAAATAAATACCTTTCACAAATAAACCAACGTAAAATTGTCAAAGAACAAACAAATTGCATTTGTTTTTGTAAACAAGTAAATAAATGAAGTTAGTTACAGTTTATATATATATATTATGAACACAAATATAGAATAAAATATTTCAAGTTCAATATTTATTGTATTTGGAAATTAAAAATAGAAATTAATTTATTCAAAATGACAATTTAAGATATAAAATAATTAATTCTAATAACATTTATAAATAAAAATTAGTAAACTAAAAAAATATATTACCGCATTTGATTCGAAAAGTTGCGTTCAATGAATTCAATTTTGTTTATATTTATTTAAAAAGAAATGTAATAATTTGTCAGTTTTCTATAATATATTCACATATTTTCTAAAATATTTTATTGTCGACAAACTAATTTATGAATCAACTGACTAATCTATAATAGAATTGTATTTTAACACTAGATTTACGGGACGCGTCATTTTGACACATTTCGAATTTCATAAGGGAATTTACAGAAACCGTTTACATTTTTCTTCTACCACTTGTACTAACTTTTATCCATTTAACGAGACAAATAAAATAGGGAAATTAATTTTCTTCAAAACTTTCCAATTTAGAAATTATGTATGTGGTATACCTATCTTTACGGTACGGGTCAATTTGACACAATCGTAAAATAAGCATTAATGCTAGTTGGAAAACTCTAATACAGAAAAAGCATATGAAGCAAAGTCACTAAAAGATTTTTATTTATGGTCGAAGAAATCGGGACTCGCTTTCTTCTCGAGCACAATGCTTAAAGATCAATTTACGCAAATTCTTCGATTCATATGATTTGATAAAAGAACAAAACGATCCGAACGTTTACGTACAGATACATTTGCATTGATATCTGAAATATGGAACAAATTTATAAATAATAGTCAATCCTGTTATAAACCTCACGAAAATATTTCAATAGACGACTAACTGTTCCCTACGAAAGTCCAATGCAGATTCACGCAATATATGCCAAATAAATCACATAAATTTGGCATGAAGTTTTGGTTGACAATAGATGTAAATTGAAAATATCTAAAAAATGGTTTCCCTAATCTGGGTAAAGATGAAACGCAAACTTCAACACTTTTGGACGGATTTTGTAGTTTTAAAGTTAGTCGAATCATATTTACATCAAGACAGGAATATAACAACTGATATTTTTTTACCAGTATATATGTGTAAAAGATACGCGGAATAAATGTAATGTTATATAATGTTAAATATTATAAATTTTATATAAATGTATATCTTATAGTTTCATTTATAAGTTAATATTATATAATTGTTGTTTTTAAGTTGTTTTTTAAAGAAAATGTATGATTTTGTTCATGCGTCAAATTGACCCGTGTCCGTAAAGATAGGTATACATGAAACGTCCGTAAACCTAGTGTTAATTCTCTTTTTATAGCTATTCAAATATTTAATTTCGATATCATAAGACTTTTACGAGTATTTATTTAAATCAGATGTTTATGTAGAAACAATAATGTATATATTTTTGCCAAAATATGTTTTTGTAGCATTTTACTCAATACTAATTTTAAGATTCAATCTTATATGTAAGCAGATTGAAAATATTTTGAAAAAATTACTGTACATATGAATATATATATATATATATATATATATATATATATATATATATATATATTCAGTGCTTGAATATTGTGAGAAACCTTCTGATTAATCTGACTAGTAAACGCGAACAATTAAAGAAAGAGATTATTATTACGTACGACTTTCTAACACAAAAGTATGGGCAGTAGCGGTAAATAGCATCAACAGACAAATCCCATTATCGATTTCCGCGCTTGGTGTTTGGCGGCGTGATCGCTTCTCAGCGGGCCTGTTCGCCTGCCTGCCTCGCACCATACTAACATTCAATAAAATATAAGTGTCATCTACAGACGCAACTCCTCGGCTCCCCATCTCTCGTTTCGTAACGCTCTCGTTGAAGACAGAGCGACGGTAATCCACCCTTAGTCACACACCATTCTGTATTCAGTACCGATTATATTCGGCAAGTGTCTTAAAAGCAGAACCAGTAAAAGATGAACAAACATCTAAAAAGAATTTTATCTTCAATACTACCATTTATTTATTTCACGGTTTAACTACTATGATGTATTAATAACAATTCTATTGTTTTCTCTCTCTCTTTATATATATATATATATATATATATATATATATCATAAAAAAAAAAAAAAAAATTAATATCTATTCTGCTCCAAGTTTTTCGCAAAAAATAAACATTTACTCAATATAAATAAGCACTATTGCTAAATAACCATCACAAAGAAATCATCATCTCAATACCAAAATATAAATATCATTCAATAGTTAATTACTGTTGAGTATGTTAACTTATCATGCATATGCACATACAATTTTGAGTACCTCTGACATAAAAACAGATATTTTTTATATATTTGTTACTTTAAGGAACTGCATTAATTTAACAATTATTAACATCAAAAATTAAGGTAAATAAATTACTAAAAAATTATAAAGACCAAGTTCACCGAACAGTCGAAATAGCCGATTTACTAATAAATATTAACACATTACACAAACTCTAATTCGAACTCGCAACACATTGTTGAGCAACTCCGCGGGTTAGCATTTCTGCTAACTAGAAACGATTAGAGTGCACGTAATAGAAACACTATTCAATTACAAATAAAGAAATTTTAATTGAAAATTATTGATCTAACATGATTTTTAGATTTGAAAATAGTAGTTAAATTAATAAAAATGTTCACTATTGTATTAAATATTTTTTTTATTTTTTTTAAGATCAAATAGAAAATTTAAAAATAAACAGAGATATGCATATATATATATATATATATATATATATATATATATATATATATATATATATAAACGATGCACTCAATCACAACATAACCTATAACAGCTAATCACTCGCCAATCACAAAAGAAAATAAAAACAATAAAAAATTGTATTAATAGGAAATAAATTAAAAGTTCCACGTACAGCGTACTAATTAAAGCGAATTATAAACATCGAAAATAATAAAATGCAATATCCAGCAAAATAAATCAGAAATCAACGACCGTAATTGAATATAATTGTGATCAAGAGCCGCACAAAGAAAACAACAGGATTATCATCGTCGTTGACATGCTGGAAGTGAAGGAGGTCTTCACGAACACACACGCACACACACAGACAAACGTATGCACGTACACATGCTCCAACAAATAAATTGAAATGCAAATCACAATAATCGTCGTTTATTTACAACTTACATGCCTATTAAATCAAAACTCCCCTTTGAACAACTCCAACTGTATAAGTATAGTGCGTTCAGACAAAGTGTGTATTTTATTGTAGATGAATGTCTATGTTAGTTCTAGGGTGCACGGATTTTCGTATAGTAATGTTTGAGATTTGTAGTTCGTTGGTTATGGCGTTTTTTTAATATGAAATAAAATAATAGAAACTAAAAAAATGTTTTCGTTAATATAAACACATTTAAACGCTCTAACTTTTATTTTTATAAATAATTAAAAACAAACTGGACTCATTAAACATTTCAATATATTAACTTTTTAATAAAATATAATTACAAAACACAATCCAAATAGAACAAAATTTATTTTTTGAAAATATTCCACTTGTTAATTTTTTTGATTAATTTAAATCTGCAAAACCATGTGCACTTGCTGAATAAAAATTAACAAAAGAACACATTTTCAACACAAAAGCTCTTTTTAATAAAATATCTAGAACATTTTAGAGAAGTATAAAATTTCCATACAATGTCTAAATGCTACACAACTGTATTTACTTGATATAGAGATTTGTTTAAAACGGCAACGTCGTTTTTTATCTTGAAATTTATTTTGAATGTCAAATTGATTAAAAAAATATATATTCCAATTAAAAATATTTTTCAGTATTTTGGTATTTCGTGAATGTTTAATTTCTTTTAAAATATGTTGTTAATTGATATTTGACATTTTATTTTTTGTTTTTCTATCAGCCATCTTACTACTATACAAACATTTGACAAATGTTGTTCCATTATATGTTTTTTTTTAAATGAAATTGCAATTTATTTTTTAATATATTTAAAAATATATTATTAAATATTTTTTTATATCTTTTAAAATCACAAATGTAATTTAAATATAAATATATATATATATATATATATATATATATATATATATATATTCATCGTTGTTTCACAATGAAATTTTAAACAAAAACATACAAGATTGGATCTTAGACAAGAAAAATTACTCATTTCTTGAACAGACTTTAGAATCAAGAAAGAGTACTAAACTTACTACTAAAGTTTATTTAGTTCAGAGAGAAAACTTCAAAATCAGCTTATTTCAGATCCCTATTTTATTCATTTTCCGCCAATCAAGTGATGTCATCGCCAGTCTGTGACTGTTATGATTAATATATAATATAAATATTTTATTTAGATTAGTAGTTATAATTATATAAATTCATATTAATTACATTTTATTTTCAAACAATATAACAACATTGAATACAATCATTTTTTATTTAATTTGTATTTTTGAATAAACTGGAAACTCTAAAAAATGGTTTTAAGTTTTTGATCGATAAAATGCAAATCAATCAAATTGAAGTACCTGTGGAAAACTATTAACTCGAGAAAAATTGAATTTATATCAATGCCCAGTGTTTTTATAAAAATATATTTATTATAATTAAAAAATTAAATTCTAATTAAAACACGAAATCGTTGCAAATAATTCAATACTGAAGCATCATTTTTATTATTAATTTAGAAATAAAATAGAAATATATCATTTTTCTCATATTTTACTTAAAATAATAATTAAAAATAATAAAAAATCTATATTAATTTATTAAAATGTTCAATATAGCTTCTTTATTTATATGTAAAATATTTCTAATAATACTCTAGTAAATTAGTTCAAAGTAAAGAAAATATTGGGACAAATATAATGCTTTATTCTGTGTACTTATTTGATTCTAATACTATTTTAAATAGAAGACAGTTATAAAAATATTTTTATCTTTATATATATATATATATATATATATATATATATATATATATATATATATATATATAGTGTAATTTTAATTATTAAATGGACAATTACGCAAAAAATCCACAATTAATTAAATACAATAGCCTATTGGCCCAATTAATAATACAACAGCGAAAAACATGCTCGTAGTCCGTGAGTCTTATATGTAATGGCAATAAATAAGTTTTTCTCTTGTGGACGGCGAGTCTAGTACTCACTCGGAACAGTTGAGAATAGGGCGAGCGTTCTGGCGCTCGCGCACCATCTGCGACTGACAGGTTAGCCAACGGCCGGGGATGTGGTGTCAAAATATCAACTTTGAAAAATCACCCTAAAGGCATTTCACTGTTTCATGAACAGCTTTCCCGCTTTCGCCGAAAGAGATTTAATAAAAAAAGGGATTTTGATATTATTAAATGAAGTACTTCCGCTTAAAGTTTGATACAGATATGTCGATAATTTTTATACCCATTGAATTCGTGAAATACACTTTCATACGTTTACGTTTATTTAATTTTATATTTTTCGTTAATTGATTCGTTGTCTGGTTCGTTCGTTGCCGTGTATCATTTTTACATTTGATGAAAATTGTTTTTTTATGCTCGAACTGACAATTTTCGTTGTTCTAATTTATTACTTTACTGTTCATTTTTTTATTATAAACGGATGAGTAATTACATTTTTGCAGCTTTGCAAACAACTTACGAAATCCAAATTAATATGAAACACATATGGATTTTTTATTCAAACGTAACAAGACAACAATATTTTCTCTGCATTTCAAAAGCATATATAAATATACTATATATATATGATATAGATGTTAACTAAAAAATAATAAAATGAAAATTAAAACAGAACACTGCAATAAAAAAATTATAATCTTTTTGAAATTGTTTTCTAAAATATTGAAAATTCAATTTATATACTTAAAAAATGAACAAATACTAATATTTTTTTCAAAAAAAACAACATTAATTTCAAGTTAACTTCTATGTTTATTAAATTTAAATTATAAAAATCTACCTGATAAAATATAACCTGATTGAAAATTAAATTTAACCCTTGAGTGTCAAAGAGAGCGAAGGCAATTGTTTTACATGTATTTAGTTAAATTTGGCACTAAAAGGGTTAAATACAATATTATTTGAATGTAATTTTATTTAACTTTACGTTTTTTTTATATTTAAATTAATTTTATTCTTCGGAATTAATAATTCAAAGCAAATAATTTAAAAATAAATTTATATTTAACAATTAATTGTTGATACTGAATATATATATATATATATATATAATCACACACATCAAAAAGCCCATATCAATCCACTACTGGACGAAAGCCTCATTGAATGCTACTATTCACTGGTATTTGGTCATATTCACCACACTGACCACGCAGATTTGTGAAGATTTTTTATTCCGGGTTTACTCTCTTATTTTTTAGACAGTTATTTTTTTTACAAGATGAGGTCGTCGGCCTTCATCCTCAACCGTCGAAAATGAGTGACTCTCCGACTGGGAATCGAACGCAATCTCGCACATGACACGCGGTGATGCAAACCACTGTGCTACCAAGTCGGTTATATATATATATATATATATATATATATATATATATATATATATATATATATATATATAAATAAAAATATTATTTGAAAGTAAAAAGTATAAGACATATATTTTGAATAATATTAGTAAAAAAGTTATTCACCATATAATTAAAATAATATAGTTGTCTTTGACATACAGTACATGTTTTATGAATATCTGTAGTATCTTTACAATTTTATTTAAGGGGGTATTCTAGTCTAGACGCACGAATTTTAGGTATTTTTTCGGGCGCTATAAAAAAAACCAACAAATATTTTTATTATCCATTTTTTATCAGTTATTTATTGACATTTTAAGAATATAAAAAAGTATTATTAAAAACAAAAAATTCAAAATTGAAAAAGGTACAGGCTGGCAAAGTGGGGGCTCGAAAAAAAAGGTGTCTCCTGGTTGACGTGGTTCCAACCCTTCCGATCATGTGAAACAAATTTTTTTTAAAATTATTGAAAAAGAAGGTTGTAGTAGTATCTCCGCCTAGGTAAATTTAAAAAAAATTTTTTTTCGCAAAATGGCGGCAGTGTGAAAAAACAGTAATTTTTTTCAACTTTCGGAATTTTTAAAAATAGTAAAAAACAAAATTTTCAAAAAATCCTAGGCGGGAGTAATCACTGTTATATTGAGAAGCGCTGTACTAAATTTCAAGTAAATCGGTCCATTAGAACTTGAGATATCACGTCAATCGTGTCGAAAAAAGTAGTATCGAGAAAAACGCCTTTAAAGTTGATTCGTTCCGGCCAGACCGGATTGGTTGGCGCATCAAAAAAATAGCTATAACTCCGAAAATAATTCGAATTTCGAAAAATCCTCTTAATGACATATTCTTAAAGGTCTAAACTTTGAAAATATGCAAAAAATCGATTTTTTTCGAAATTCTAGACTAGAATACCCCCTTAATTAAAATGTATCAATTCCTATACGTGCCTTTTTTTATTTCAATTTGTTAAATATTAAATTCATAAACATTTAAAAAGAAATAAAATAAAAATATATGAAATGAGAGTTCAGTAATATTTTTTTATAAACATCGAAATAAATCTTTATTTTGTAAATAATACAATAAACATTTAATTGAAACCTATTTCAAAATATAACGACATAGTAATATACGCCAATCAAATACTTATAATAGAAAAGATATCACAGATGTTTCCATAAAAGAAACGATTGTACGAAAAAAATATAAATATTCTGATAAATAAAATGCCAGCAGTTCGGCCCTGACACACTCGTATAATACTGTTTCTCGCGCACTGTATCTCCATTTCCAATCCCACGCTTACTTTATAATTCCGCGGCTTTTCATTCAAATATTAATTTTTCTTTAATTAAACTTGATAAGCGTATTTCATGCTTTTTTATTTTCCCTTTCAGATGTCATTCTTAATTAACTTTATAATTTAATGGTCTTTTAAATGAGAATTTCGCTCTTTACTTATGCAAGTCGAAAAAAGGGACCACTAACTTGACAAAATAAACATTAATTTTACCTCGGATTTTTTTAAATTGTCATGAACATATTTTTATCACTCTTGAATTGTTTTCATTTAAAATTAAATTTTAAATAATAACAAATATATTGACTACGATAAATTTACATTGCAATAATTTTTTCTATTAAAAAAACAAGCTGAAACTTAAAATAATATACAGGGAGACTAAAGTAGAAATCTTCAATTTATTCAATATCGACATAAAATGAATTAAATTCATATCAACAAATAAAATATTTACATCAAATATTAAAATAAATATAAAATTATTTTTTACTTTCTCAACAATCGATGCAACACAGTAAATTGTATAAATAAATGATTTTTAAAAAAAATCCTCTAAATAAACTATCACTACCAATCATTTACCATATTATTATAAACACTTATCAATAATTACACTAATTAAGTGTTAAATTATTTTTTTGAAAAATAAATAAAATATGTATTTTTCTATTAGTATTTTTCTAAATGTATGTATCAAACAAAAAAAATAATATTTATATTTTATATTTTTCCTGTTCAACGTTTTAAATACATTTCTATTCAACAATAAATTGCTTTTAAATTACAATTACCATAGATACTAAACAACAAAACATCAATTTCTTAATAAACGTCAACATTTGATTTCATGAATCTAAATTTTAGTATCCGTTAAAATTATATTTATGTTGAAAAATATTGAACAAATAATTAACAATGTATTTCAGTGAGAAAATTATATTTTTTTTGACTTGTACGATGTATAATGCCACTGTGTCATAAGTGTCACAGAGACCAAAAATTTTCTGAACGAATATCTATGTTTGGATGTTGTTGTCAAAAATCTGGCTTCAATTGTTGTAAGAATTTTTTTCGTATTTATTTTTAAAATTTGTATACTCAATTATATTATAAAATCAGATATAAACATTATAATCTGTATTAAATAATAGGCAACTGCGGAAAATCACTAAATGCGCGAACTATTGAATCATATGATAATGAAATATTTTGCAAATGTTGCTATGAACGATTGTTCTGTCGGCCAATAATTATGGGTAAACAAGGATGCAAAACATATCCTTGTTGTAAATGTAACTGTAAAGTAAGTAGTTCTTTATTTATTTATATATATATATATATATATATATATATATATATATATATATATATATATATATATAAACAATTATGTTTCAGCCAAGACCGTGTTCTGCATCAAATTGTTGTGATCCTTGTCAAACTAGCATACCGGATTGTGATTGTGGATCAAGAAAAGTAATATTTACTAAATTTGCAACTCGGCCACGTTGTTGTTGTTGTAATCAATGTTGTGATAAAGTGGAATTAAAACGGTAAAGCAATTACAATAATACAATATTTAAAATGCTTAAAATCTACAATAATTAAATATACATAGGTTTTATATGCTTTCACTTTGAGGATGAAAATAGTCATAGAAATACATTAAACTCAATTAAGGAAAACAATAATTACTTGAACATTTTAATAACAGTAATAGTCCGTTTTAATAAAAGTGAATTCAAACAAAGTATTGACATAATTACATAATTTATTTTGAGAGAAATTAAATCAGTTTTTAAAAAAAATAAAAATTTTGCAGTATATTTCATCACTCTTACTAAATTGTAAATGAACGCAATCTTTTCTCTCTCTTTCTCCCCCCCCCTACATATATATATATATATATATATATATATATATATATATATATATAAATTCAAAAAAATATCTATTTTTTATTTTTACTTTGGCTTATAATTTTTCTAACTATTCCTTCATGAAAAGATACAATCATATTTTGCAAATATATTACGTTTTACAGTCATTGAACTCTAAGTGATAATATAGTAATTTAAATATATTTTTGTTACTGTAATAAACGTCCATAATCACATTTAAGATATTAATTACAAATAGTTAACAAATTGTCAGAGTAAACGAAATATATTTTTTACAATACTGATATTTCAATTAAATATTTTATTTTAATTATTCGTTTGATTATTAATTTAATTGTAGCAATCAAAACACATATCTTTTATTTTATTTTGACAATTGTTTCGAGTATTCTTACAAATAACACAATTGACTACAGAAAATATCAGTAATTTTATTCATTTAGATGCCCACCTAAACCCAATAACATGGTTTGCTGCTGTTCGAAACTAACATCATGCATAGATCCTGTATCTAGAGAGATAAATAATTATTATAACAGACGTCAACGATCCTGTTGCAGGGAAATAATGTAATATTTTTAGTATTTATATTTGTATACAAAATTACTATCTCGTTATTGACGATATAAAAAATTCATCTATAACTATTTCATAAACTTACATTATAAATTAAATTACCAATGAGACGCGTGATTTGTTAATAAAGATTACTAATATATTTTTAGTGCATCTTCTTCAGAAGGAAGTTGTGGATGCAGCCAATCTTCACAATCTTTGGACACATGCTGTTGTTGTCCTTCTCCATGTACCGAAGCTTATATCGGCACATGCGTTAAAAAATGTAAACCGAGGTCGTTATGTCTCGGAGGAGGGTTTCCATGTAGAAGGTGTAAAAAGAAGGTATTTAATTAATTTTTTTTAAGTACACGTTTGAAAATTATTTTTTATGACAATTTAATACAAGTTAAATAATAGGTTAGGAAAAATATAATTTAAATATTTTGAATTTGTTTAAGTATCAGACTTTAATCAAATATGTACCAAATGTAACTATATTTAACAAAAAAATAACTGAAATGATTCAGTAAAATAATTTTGTTTTAAAAATAGAAAAAATAATCTCTATCTGTTCAATAATTTCCAATACGTCTATACATCGTCAAGTATAATATTCACACTGCAGATATAAATTTAAGAAGTTTTTCTCTCTTATCTCTTTTAAAATTGTCATTTTTAATCTCTCTAATATTTTGAAAATACAATTTGAGCTAGATTCTTATCTTAGAAAATAAATAAAAGCAACGCGGTATTAAGGGGGTATTCTAGTCTAGAATTTCGAAAAAAATCGATTTTTTTGCATATTTTCAAAGTTTAGACCTTTAAGAATATGTCCTTAAGAGGATTTTTCGAAATTCGAATTGTTTTCGGAGTTATAGCTATTTTTGTGACGCACCAACCAATCCGGTCTGGCCGGAACGAATCAACTTTAAACGCGTTTTTCTCGAAACAACTTTTTTCGACACGGTTGACGTGATATCTCAAGTTCTAATGGACCGATTTACTTGAAATTTGGTACAGAGCTTCTCAATATAACAGTGATTGCCCCCGCCTAGGATTTTTTGAAAATTTTGTTTTTTACTATTTTTAAAAAATTCCGCAAGTTGAAAAAATAGGCCAAAAAATGACTGTTTTTTCATACTGGCACCATTTTGCGAAAATGTTTTTTTTTTAAATTTCCCTAGGCGGGAATACTACTACAACCTTTTTTTTCAATAATTTCAAAAATTTTGTTAGTCTTAAAAATTAAATAAATGTCAAGATGTTTTATATAAAATTGTTAATTCAGTAATAAATTAACAATAAACATGAACAAGAATTGTAACTATAATTGAATGGTATATTAAAATGTATTTAAAACCTTCATTTATCAAAAATAAATGCATACACACTTTCTTATGTTATATAAAATAAGAAGTTATGATACGTAATATTTTTGAATTACTTGCTACATGCTATATCAGAATAACTTTATAAATATCATATATTAATAAACATTACTAAATATATATTAATAAATACTTTACTACACAACAAAAAATATTTATAAGAAACAAAATAAATCTACTTATTGTAAACTTTGTTAATAAAATAATTAGTGCTTACAATAGGTATACCATGCGGAAATGATACACGCGGCAAGTTGTGTCTTCCACAATAGCTGCTTTTCTTGTTTCTGTTGTCGTAAACCACTAGAAGTTACCAATTATTTTGAAAAATGCAATGAAATATTTTGTAAAAGTAAGTATAACACAATTTTAATTAAGAAATTAATGAAATGTCAAACACATCGATATTAGAAAAGAACCATTGAATATTTAACTCGAAGAATAGTCGTGTATTACGTAAAAATGTAATAATATTCAAGGTTACTAGACTATATGTTTCAATTATCAGATGCACATAATTTCAGTTCTTTATTTCAAAAATTAAAATGGCAATTACAAAAAGTTATCACTTTCTATACAAACTTCATTATAAAGTAATTATATTTCAGCATGTTACCATCGACATTTCGGACCACAAGGATATGGATATGGCTGTGCTGCTACACTATACACTTCTTTGTAAAAGCTGAAAAAATCTTTCAACAATAACAAACGTTTTGAACATAATTCATTTATTAAAATAGAAATTAAATATTTCGAATAAAGCGTGAGATCATAAAATTAATATAAAAATTATATACTATGTATAATATATAATGTTATGAATATATTTTGCTTGGTAACATGAATCATCTCTTTTAAATATAAATTATCATTTCTTTTTATTATAAATTAGTTGTTAGTTTTAAAGCATAAATTAATATTATAACCGTTAATGCAGCATAGAATAATTTCTACACGTACATATACATATATATAAATATATATATACATATGCACTTATATGTACTTAAATATAATACTTCTTTAATTAAAATTAGGCCTTCAGTTCATTCAAATCAAATTCGTAAGAAAGGTACATACATATTTCATTGTGATTATTTCATGGAATGCTTACGAAAACCTCACTACGTTATTAATTTTTCACTCACGTTATTTTTCAAATTATCACGAAAATTAAAAAAGTAGTATAAATATATCAAAATTTTCTTCGAAATTATTTTAATAAAAAATAAATAAATAAATTTCAATAATGTACTACAAATTTTATACCAACTATAATACATAAATATTTTTGTGAGTATTTTCTTCATGTATTTATTTAATTGAATGAATATATTTTTAAATTCATTTCACTAAACTTAAATATTCATGTTAAGATAAATTTACAGGATTCAAAACAATACAATGATATACGAGGGTCGTTTGATAAGTATGGTAAATTCATTTATTATTTAATTTAATTAAATTTTTCAATTTAGTTTTCCTTACTTTTTTACCATACTTATCAAACGACCCTCGTAAAACAAATTCTTTTTCAAATTGATAATTATGCATGTAAACATTTTTCATGCTATATCTGTGAAGTGTTTAAAAGTATTTTTAAGGCATTCAGGCAGGCAAATATATACATTAATTACAAAGTCTAACAAAAATATAAAATGAATTCATGCTATTATTCCATCTTTGGTTGATTTCATAGTGAAAAACTTAATATTTATGCAAAAAAAAGTTTAAATAAATGTTTTACACAACCCTACAAATATAAAATTACTTATATACACAAGTATATTGGATACATCATTTACTGAACTATGGATAAAGACAATGACAAGTGTGAAAAAAAAACATGTTTTTTGATAAAATAATTTAAAGAAAATTAGTTGATTAATGATCAGAATTAAATGCAACATACAATATAAAAATATTTTTGTTCTTATTTACTACTTGTGATTAAATTTAAAACGATATTATTGCTGGACAATTTAATATTTAGTAATGGATTCAAAAATAAACACCATTTACTGTATGCCAATTTTTCACAATTATTTTACTACATTTCACACATGTATGTTTTTAAGTTTTGTTTTTTTTTACTATTTTTATTACAAATAAAATAACTTTTATTAAATATTGCATTAAACATTGTCAACATCTCATTATGGAGTGAATATTTTGAGTATTAATATATCTAATTTAATATTTTGTAGTTGATGATTTACATTGTTTTTAAAATAATTATATTGCCAATTACAGTTCTCATTGTGCTATTATATTTATTAAATAAGCAAAAATTTTACTAAGCTATACACTCACTAAATTAAAATACAAGAAAAAATCGACACAAGTTCACAATAAATAGTATTAATTGTACTAATTATAAATTATTAAAGAAGAAATGAAGTTTTACTTAAAATAAATGTACTTTTTAATTACTAAAATTAATCGCTCGTTTAGACCTAAAAACGATTTCACTCATTAAACAAAAATACACTGTATTTTTATTCATTCTTAAATCTACGTTTAATAATAATTAATGACTAGAACTAATATTAATGCATTTGAGTTTTCGTAAGCTACCATTATAAAAATAAAACATTTACAAGGAATTGTGATTTGAACATAAATATTGTCACACGCCAAGCAAAAATTTCTCAAATATACCCAAGAATACTGCGTTTACATTAGTGCAAAAATTAATTTGAGAAATTTTGCACAGTAAAGATATTAACTTTAATACTGCCTATGTCTTTAAACACTAAACAGCTTAATTGGCAGTTAGTTGTTTTAATAATTAAACTTAACTTTCATATTGCATTAATAATTAAATGCCAAAACAGCAGCTTCAATAAAATCAAAAGATTTAATTTCAATAAAAATGTTTTTCCATTAAAATGAATTATATATAAAAAATGTGAATTCCATGAAGTATCAAAAATTTTTATTGCACATATGCCAAGCTGTTTTCACTCTGTTATGATTAACAACCGTTATATAACTCGTGTCAATAATTATTGTAAATATTTATTTAAAATTATAGAAAAATTAAAATCAGAAATTATTTTAAAGAAAATCGAAATATACTTAGAGATTAAATATTTCTTCATTATTAATATAAAAAATATATCAAGCAAATATTTAAATTCTCATTTTTATTATGCTTAAAAAATTATTAAATATAATCACTCTGGAAAAATCATTTTTTTAAAGAAAAATATCAATTTCTCCGATACATTTCAGAGTAACAAACCAAAATTACATAAAATATCTGTATACGAGTACATTCTAATTGAATATAATAATCATCGCAGTCTAAAAATTATCAATGTTAGAATTAATTTTAAATTTATTCATATTAAATATAAAACAATAAATTGATAATGTATATCACAATTCTTTCAAAATATATAAAAACAGAATGATTCTATGCACTAATATAATTTTATACAATTTTAATGACTAAACTATCCCCATCACAAAATACATTAATATGCTTTTTGGTGACAGTAAAGCCAGATACAAACATATATAAGAATACATTAAGTGCATAGTTAAAATATTTTTTTTATATATTTCAATAGAATAACAGTGTCGAGTTTAATTAAATCAATTAGTCACAGGAATTCTTTTTTATTCTACAATTGAATATTATTTCCAAAAATGATAATTGTTTTGCGGAAGTATATAACATGGGTAATATTATTAATAATTATAGCAAAAGTAGCCTAAATTCATTTTGATGAAATCTAATATTGAGTTCATAAGAGTTGTAAGTGCATTCTAAAAATAATAAATTATCAATCAGTAGGTTTTACTAAAAGTACCATCAGTATAACTTCTTAGATTATCTTTGGAACATTTAACCTCTGAAATACCTTAATTACATTGTATTTGAATGTAAATACAGCATCACACTATTAAAAAAACAAACTAGTGTTTGTGTATTTGTCAATCTTCTTTTAATTTACGTAATATAAACGAAAATAGTTAATCACTTATAATATAAAAACACAAATCAAATTTATTGCATTATTTCATCTTTTTTTACTGATGGTACATTCAAATATGTGTCAAAACATTATCTATTAACACTGCACTGCTGCTTTACACTTATTATTACAATGTAAAAATTGACATAATTTTGCTCTAACCAGATAGGTACTACATACAAATTATAATCATTTCTTGCATTTATTTACGTAGACTAGGTTAACCATAATTTGTGATGTATTTAAATAATCTTCGCTTGTTAGTATTTTTGTTTTAATTATAATTTAAATTGTTACTTATTATATGTTTATCTGCAAAAATAAGATAAAAATGTTAATTGAAATGTTATTAAAGTACGATGAAAATATTTTTAAATAAGTAAAATTATTCAACGTTAAAATATTAATTAATGTTTTATATCTATGTAACATTTTTATTAAATAAAAGTGTGTTTAAAAATAAAATAAAGCTAAAAATATAAGACATTAAATCATAAATTTGACGGTGAATTAATAAATGTAAAATATTCATGGTTTGGTAAGGCATGGTAACTTACTTGAAAGTGACTAGTAATAGATGTTGAAATATATGTTTCACAACGGTGTTTCTTTTCGCCATTGAAAACTATGAGTTTTTGTTGCTGGATTTGAGGATGTACCGCTTTTTCTAAGATTTGCAGCTGCCGAATCTATTCCGTTTCTAACACCCGCGACTAGTCTGAGAGCCGGATTTGTTACGATACCGTTTCTTTTTGGTTTTGTATTACTATAATTAATAACAAAATACGGTAACGTACAAAAAATATCGAATATACTTTTTTTACCTTACTACAGCGCTTCCATTGTCTTGTATAACAGGTGAAGTTGTTTTTGTATTTCTGTTACTAACTCCGACATTTGAATTTCCTAATATAATTCTCATATGAGTATCTCGTGCAAAATGTGTATCAGCTGTTGTTGATAAATTACTTTTATGTTGTAATAATGGATACATATTAAGACCTCCTAAGTAATAAGAACATACATGTAATAGTAACATAAAACTTAAATAATACAAACAAAAAATAAATTTAAATAGTAAAATAAAGCTTTACAATTGAAAAGTAAAACTAATATATAAATATACCAAAATTTGAGGACACTTCATCTATAGTAGGACTCATAGGGGGTGAAGCGTAAATTGGACTCTGAGGTTCTGATTGTAATGGTGATAATAGTTTGCTTACTGGACGACTTTTACTAGCCCTTGTACATTGTTGTAATTGTTGAGTGAAAGTTAAGGGCTGTAATAAATATAATAATGTAAAAAGTACTCAACTTTGTGTTAATATGTATATATTCTGAAATTCCACAAAGTCTTATCCTTACCTGTTGTGATGGAGTTGATGTTGTAACAATATCTCTTATAGCAGGTGTTTTTTCTGTCCCTCCATGTCTACTACTATGACTTGAACCTGTTAAATTACTACTACTCTTACTGTTACTACTATGATTCCCAAGAGAAACACAAGACCGACGTTGACCCCCAGAACCAGTTACATTTGTAGATATACCTCCAGCACATTCAGCAGCCCATTCTGCAGGATATAATACAGCCATAGATGGTTTTGTTTCTGTTGTTGATCCTAGATAAAAATCAAATAAATTATTACTAAAGATAATATGAACAATATAATAAAAATACCTGAAGTAACACTAGTGTTAGATCCACTATTTGCAGAAGTTTGAGGCGCTGTCAAACTTGCTGCTGCAGCTCCTCTGTGTGCATATTCCTGTAATAAACGCACTACTCCCAAATGTCCAGATTTGTGAGCTACTCGTAAAGCATTTCGTCCACATCCGTCTGAAACTGTCGGATCAGCTCCATGTTGTAACAAAGCTAACACACATTGTTCATGACCTTGCTGACCAGATATACCTGATTTTAAAAGAGAATAATTATATATATATATTTATAAAATCACAAAATAAAAACGTATACCTAAAGCTGTGGCACCTTGATTACAAGCATGATCTGGAGAAGCTCCATGTTCTAATAATAAACGCACTATATCTGCATGACCTTGCCAACTTGCAGAATGTAATGCAGAACGCTGTTCTACATCTACAGCATTGACATCAGCACCGCCCGTTGTCAATAATAATGATACCATATCATAATGTCCTTGCCAACAACTAACATGAAGAGGTGTACGTCCCTATAAAAAAATATCATTTAAGAATGATAAATATTAAACTTAAAACTAATTTACAAAAATAATAACTACTAAACTAAAAATGTCACTGTTATTAGTTGTATATTTTCCATTTATATATACATTATACAATAATACCAACAATTAACATATTAAAAAAATACATTTCAAACCTCTGTATCTCTTGTCTCTACATCAGCGTGTCCATGTTCAATTAAATAACGTGCCATAGCTAAACGATTATCAAGTGCAAGAACATATAAAGTACTACGTCCATCTGCATCTTTATAGTCCACATCTGCTCCATGTTCTAATAAAAGCTTCACAACATCATAATGTCCTTCCAAAGCAGCTAATCTATCAATCCATAGATGTATAAATAAAATTTATATATTAAAGTTAAAATATATAAAAAAACATACCTCAAAGCTGTTTTTCCATCATGGGAATGTTGATTTGGATCTGCACTATATTGTACTAAACATATTTCAACTAAATCCACATGCCCTTCTTGTGAAGCTAACATTAATGGACATTTTCCATCATTATCAATCTCATCTATTTTAGCACCTGCTTCTAAGAGAGCTTCACACACTTCACGATGACCTAAACATTAAAACAAGTTAAATACTTAATAAATAAAAAAATATACTTATTTAAACTACCTTCAAAAGAGGCATAATGTAAAGGTGTCCAACCAGCATTATCTCTATGTTGTTCATCTAAACCTCGATCAAGTAATTGGCGAACTACATCCATACAACCTGCAAAGTTCAAAAAATAATATTACTATACAATACTTAAGTAAATACATGCACTAAATAAATATTTATATAATTCAATAAATTAACTATTTATTATAAATAAAAAATACAAACAAAGTTTTTACCTTGTGCAGCTGCCATACTAAGTACAGTACGGCCTGCTGGTTCTATTGTATCTACACAACAACCCCAGAACAATAGTAATCCGACTACTGAAGCATGTCCCATACTTGCTGCAGCCCATAAAGGAGTTCTACCTGTTGCATCTGCATGATCTACATCAGCTTCATATTCCAAAAGTAATTCACAAACATCCCTAAAATGTTTTTAATGAAATAAAGACAAATATTTTTAAATTTAAATAAATAGTATAATTACTTATGTCCTTCAAATGCAGCAACTAATAAAGGAGTCATTCCGTCTTTGTCTTGATGATCAACTTCAGCACCACGCTCAAGTAATACACTAACTACTTTTGCATATCCATGATTTGAAGGAACACAAAGTGCAGCTACAGAAAGTGCTGTACGTCCATCCATATCAGCATGATCTATATGTGCTCCTGAATCTAATAAATGTTCAACTATCTCAGAATGACCCATATAAGCTGCAGCAATTAATGCTGTACGACCTACAAATAATAAATTATCAAACCTATATTTCTATTAATAAACTAACTAAAAAAATTCATAAAAAATTTCAAATATCCAATGAGTTTTAATTTGTATTTTTTTTTAAAAAAAAATACTTTTTACAATAATAAACAATATAAAAATTAACAAAATCATACATACATGTTAAATACAAATGTAAGTTCATATTTAAATTGTTAAACATTTATAAGATTAAAAAATTTAGAGAGAATTTTATATTATTTACCTTCTAAATCTGTTTTATTTACTTCAGCTCCATGTTGAATTAGTGCCTTAACTATTTCTTCATGTCCTGACCAAGCTGCTGCTCTTAATGCTGTTCTATGATCAGCATCTACACTGTCTACTGAGCAGCCATGTTTAAGTAATATATCAACAACCTTTAAAAATAACAAATTATATAGATATATGTATAAATAAAACAAATAATCATAAAAAAAACTTAAAACTACTTACCTCAACATGACCGCCCCATGCAGCTGCCCTCAGAGCTGTCCAACCATCTGCATCTGCATGATCTACATTTGCTCCTGCAGATAAAAGTACCTATAACAAAAATAATATTTAAAAATAACCATTTTTATTTCAATAATTTTCTTGAGTTTTTTAATGCTTTCATAATCTTTAAATACAACTTACTTGTACAACTTCCATATGGCCATGGCTTGCAGCTACATTAAGAGCTGTCTGACCATGACTTCCTTCAATTGCTTCTAATTCTACAGGCTCTGTACTCGCTTGTAATGCTAGTGTTAGCAATGCTGCATTTCCTTCAGCTGCTAAACAGTGTAAGAGTGTTCTTCCTGCACAGTCGTGCTGACTTAATGATATTCCATTGCCAGATATTAACTCATAAAATGGGTCTACTGGACTTAATTCAGAAAGTGATGTAGATCTTGATAACTGTAAAAAAATATCAATATATAATAAATACATATTATTCATGATAACTACGAGAGTCGTTCGATAAGTGTAGTAAATTTATTTATTGTTTAATTTAATTAATTAAATTATATTTTTCAATTTAGTTTTTCTTACTTTTTTACCATACCTATCAAACGACCTTCGTATATTTTTTTAAACAAATCTTTGTATATAAGATATTCTTGTATCTTATATCACTTCATTAAATATTTGCTAAATCTATACAAAAATGAGTATATATTTCTTACCTGGCTAGAACATCCAGGAATTTCATCTTCTTCATTTTCCGTGTCTTCAAGTTTTGCTCCTGCACTTAATAATAATTTAATGACTTTAGGATCTCTCGGTAAATGATATTCTAAATTTAATTCAATATCAACCAAATCTTCTAGCAGACATGTTTCAACATAGGCACCACTTGTAATCAACCATAACAAAATCATTGAATGTAAATATTCTGCATTCTCAATTAAACTGTCCACAAATATTGGCTGTGTTTGTTTTGGTGGTAATGGAGGTTTTGTGTTATTGTTTGACATAGATTCTGCTTCACTCTTCAACATTTGATCATCTTGAACTGCAGTTGAACTACACTGATCAAACACAGGTATCTCATTTTTTTTCAACTCATTTTCATCTTTTGTACAAGCTAATGATTTATCTAATGAGTCACTTTCAGTATTTTTATTTTCATTTTGAAGATCTGCAATATTAACATAATGTGCAATGCTAGTTGTATTTTTTGTAACTGAATCACTCCACGGTGACTTCTGATTCAAATAATATTCTACTTTAGTCAAATGACAAGCAAAATAATGAATTTCATTTTTTGATAATTTTTTTCCATTAATCACATAATACATGCTTAGCATTACATGACCTTCATAAATATTACATAAATATTTTTGTGTACAATGTTTTACATCAAGTAACCATTCAGCAAACGAATGATGAAAAAATTGAATACTACCATTTCTTGATATATTTAAAATACGTTTGATCAAATTGAACCGCTTATTAAAATCCTCCGGTGTCAATACCCAATTTTGAGTTTTTACAATTTCATATAGTAATTCTTTAGTTAATACACATTTCGCTGCTAAAATTACATTCAAGAGAGGTTTAACTTTTGAAAATTGTTTACGATTAAATAACCTCTGACAGAGCCACAGATATAAACCGTTTAAAGTGCCTGGTATTTCTTTGATTTCACGCAAAACTATAAAATTCTCAGAAACACCGTCTAAAACTTTTTCTAAATAAAGAAAACAACCATTACTTTTGATATGTAATTGATTTAACATTTCTGCAGTATCACGACTTATGTGTTGACGTAAAGAGTTTTCTTGATCTAAACGAGCTAAAATATACTGTTGTACATCGCGAATAACTTGCGATTTTCTCAAATCGTCCAAACTGAGTTTTCGAAAACCAGTGAACATTTTCGATATACTTTTACTCTGTTTACGAGCAGTACAGACTAATAATAGCCACTGTGGAAATAAATGATGATGATTTGATAATAACTCGGCGATAGTTCGTGAATTTTTACATCGTTCTTTTGTCCTCTGTTTAGTTAAAGTTGATGTAGAATCAGAAAAACCGATTTCATCAATAGAATCTATTATAAAAAATAAACACTGTTTTGGAGGATCTATTTCTAACAATGGGAAAAGAAGTGCTCGTTTTAAACAATCATCAGGGTTTTTTTCAATATTATCAGGTTGTAAGGCCTGCCTTATTTCTTCATCATTTAATAACTTTTCATAATAAGCATCAGCTACGAGTGTCCTTGCACTGATTGGCAGAGCTGGAACAGTTGGTGCTCGACTTGTTGAAACTGAACCATTTTCACCTGATATTGATCTTTTCAAAAGTCTTTTGCCTGCAGTAGCATTGTCACTACAGTCATTTAAACTTGAAGTTATGTTATCATCACAACTTATGTTTAGTTTAGGTTGCGCAACTAACTTTTCCTCCAAAATTTCAACATTTAGTGATTTTGGGGCATCTTTATACAGAACATTATATTTATCAGTCGATGCTTTCGTATTGCTAATATGGATTTCTGATTCAAATGCATTACTGTCTAAAGAAGTTTTCTCTGTACTTTTTTCATTTTCAACAGGGTTAATTTTAGAATTTTTATAGTAGGAGCTCTCAAAACTTGTACATTTTACTAACTTCTCTCGTCGGTTTATACTTTTTTCTTTTAATCCTTCTGTACTATAACTCAATATTTGTCCAACAAGATTACGAAGGAATTCGCTTAATAAAAGAGTGTGTTCTCTCTGTCCTACCAAAAAATGATAACCTAATAATCTTCTGCTTAAAGCACGCTGTTGACGACCACTCGGTCCCTGCGTAGGCCATACTAATTCAGCACAAAATGTTGTTTTACCAGAACCAGGTCCTCCTAATATTAATGCTCCACAAGCTTTTGAAATAGGCCTTTGATCTAAACAATGCGAGAGTTTCTGGAAAGCCCACTCTCGACAAAAAAATTTCTTTTTCTCTTGTGTAGCCATTATAATTTATTTTATACTATTTTAATTCATTTAATATCATAATGTTAGTTATATAATATATAACTAATTAATTTATTATCTACATTATTAATATACAATTATCTTGTTATATCATTTTGGAATTGTTGTTTTTAAAAACGTTAATTGAAAATAAGTCAGCTGAAACAACAATTAAAAACAATTACGCTAATAAAATAAACACTTGCAAAAGTATCTAAATTTATTAACTACAAAAAACCTCACTATTTTCAATGTAACAATTATCTAAAAGATGGCTAAATTTTTTAAACATTTTACTTAAAAATTAATGACTCTTCATTGTGGAAAAAATAATTATCCTTTAATTTTAATTACTTAACACACAGTAAATATATAATACATTGAGTTTGGGACAAGAAATAAAAATAATAATAATATGAAGAAACGCAAATATATGTGTTTGCGTGTGTGTGTGTGTGTGTATATATATATATATTTATGTATGTGGGTGTACATGTATGTATGTATATAAATATTAACATAGTTTTTAATAAAAAAAATTAAATAAAAAATAATAACACTAACGTATGCAAACAATATTCAATTCATCTCAAACGGACCTGAAAAACCGTTAAAAATTAAATCCGCTAAACAATTAAAAATTATTAAACAATGTGACAATAATCAAGTTATAAAAATAAAATGTAACAGTCAATCGCCAGTTAGAAATGGGTTGAATAAAGACAAAAAATCACAATTTAGTATATATTTAAACAATAGTCTAGATTTTTAACAGAAAGACTCTGAGGATGATGGCATCGCCATCGAAATGCATTAGCTGATATAATTATAGACTATATAATTATAAATAATAAATAAACAAGAAGTGATTACTGAACACTTTAAACTATTGTGGTGTTGGGGTTAAAATTCATTTGTGAAAAAAAAATTATATATTCCAATAAAAACAAATTATTGAATTACATGTGAAAATATATAAATCAACAAGACATTAAATTTTTAGTTATAATATTGTATTTTAAGCAAATAAAAATGTGGATTAGTTTTTCATTTAATTAACAAGTACCTATTATATTTTTTATTTGAATAAATTAAAAAGATTTGTATAAATTAATATCATTTAATGTATTAATTCAATAACCATACAATTTCTATAAATCAACATTCAAACCAATAAATAAATAAAATAGGAATAAAAATACAATACAAATATATAAAAAAATAAATAATAAATAAAAGTTATAAATGAATGAACAAATAAAATTTGAATTTCAAATACAGTTAACAAATGTAAAATTTTAGGATTTTTAATTATTTATAAAAGTACATTAGAATTTACAAATTAAATAATATAATTAAAAAGTAACTTTGTTAAATGAATCTCTACATAAATCTTATTTGTGTGCAAATATGAAAAATTTAGATATTATTATCAATACTTTAATACATGATTGTAATAAACAAATATGTATATAATATTATTACATGTAACTTTATGTAATTAATTAATATATATATATATATATATATATATATATATATATATATATATATACATATATATATCGTATATAAATTTGTATGCATGTGTAAATATGTACAACACATATACACAAAAACAGAATAATTTCTACTAACAAAAATAACACAAATTATAATCAGCTTCTACTTCGTACACAATAAGACTGAAAAGTGTAAATTATATACACATTTTTTCATTACAAAAATTATTTATTTACTTTATTAACATAAACATAAAAAAATAATAACATTTACTGACCTTCAAACATTAAATTGCGTTATTATTTACACAAAATAGCTGTTTGCGTTAACTTTCGGAAAAACTACAACAATAAATTTATTTGTTTTAAGAAAAAATATTAATTTTAAGATTTTTATCGGTAAATGTAAAATATACCATGTTCTACTGCTACATAGAACCCATGAAAACACTCAAAACAGCATATGAAAATATTCACATCTATAAAATTATTATACACATTAGTATTTAAAATTCGTTGGAAAGAAGTTAAAAAAGAGATATAAATTTTATTAATATACTATTTAATTATTAAATTCAATAACATTTTTTTTCAAAAGAAAAATATCTTTAAGTTTGACATTGCATTAAAGACATTTAGTTCGTCAAACTCACGCCATTATAATTTTAGCGCTACTATCAAGGCGATCGAAACGATATAAGCACCGCTAATAAAATAAATTCGTTTTATTTTACACCCTTATGATTAGAAATTATATTATTGTAATATTGATTGTTGTTACACATATTGAATAACGCATGAAAAATGATCATTTGCATTGAATAAAGTACATTGGCTTATTTACCATATCAATATTATAAAAAAATAATATGTTTAATCAAGGTTTAACTCTATAAGTAAAATTTTAAAATATTTTCATCATTAATGATTGCATACATAGATATTTTGCAATTCGTCGAGTACTGAAAGAAATCTAATCATAAAATAATGGAAAATCAACCGTTCGATTACTACAATGCAGTAGAAGGAAGTACGGTTTTTGAATTAACTGAAATTTCACAACGATATTTAGAAGAACCGACAAAATTAGCTAATGGAAATGCAATAGTTCATCGAATAAAAGCTCCCGATCTCCCGGAAGTTCCAGCTGCGCCGAGTAGACGAAAACGTGTGGCAACACTCGGTGTCGGGTTATTGATACTAGCGTTGGTCGCCGGTTTAGCGGTTCCTTTGGCTCTTCGTTTACGAGCTTCATCGTTACTGGAAGCACGTTTGAGCTTCGTTCGCCGTATATTACAAGAAGTTCCTTTTCTTCAAGGCGCTGGCTCAAATGCAAGCGATCTTGCTGCTGGAAGATTAGAAACTGTCAGCGTTCCTTGTGGAGCACAGTATTTGGATGCAGTTCAGTTAATTCTTGAACAACTAGATGAAGTCAAACGTGCTGGCGAATATATTGCTCTAGATACAGCTACATTTAAATCTTCTTATCAAGATGGTCCTGTAGCGTTACTAGGAGTAAGAGGAGGTCACGCAATAGGTGATAGTTTGGGAGTATTACGCAGTCTTCACAGTTTAGGTGTTAGATTTTTAGCACCGGTTCACGGCTGTACAACTGCATGGGCTAGTTCTAATGGATTATCAGATTTTGGCGAATTAGTTATACAAGAAATGAACAGACTTGGTATTGTGATTGATTTAACCGGAGCAGATGAAAATTTAGCTGTTGATGTTATGAGTGTATCCACTACGCCTGTTATTTTTTCAGAAGCAGGATCAGGGGTACTTTGTAATAGCTCGATTGGTATTTCTGATTTTATTTTATCTCGTTTAGCTGCTAACGGTGGTGTCGCTCTTATATCTTTAGAACAATGTGGTGAAAATGATGTGGAACGAATTATAGCTCATGTTGACAGAGTAAGAGCAGTCGCAGGCCTTTCCCATGTCGGTTTAGCAGCAGGCGGTGATCCTGCTCTTTTATTAGCCGAGCTAGTACGTGACAGACATTGGGGAACAGCTGCTGTTAAGCAACTTGTTGGTGGAAATCTATTACGAGCTTTAGAAGAAGTAGAGGCACGTTCTTCATTACATAACACTGCATTAGAAGAATGGATGCCACTTGAAGATTTAGATGGAAATACATACTGCAGATATCCAGGAATATAAATTTATGTAAATAGTATATATATATATATATAAATACAATTATATAGAATATATATATTCAAACAAAAATTTTTCTTCCACCAAAGTCAAATTTATACAAATATATTTATTCATATACACAATTATCTCATACCTCTTTTATACTACTATCATTTACACTGAATTACACTTTATAAATTAAATATTTATTTAAATATATATGTATATGTATTTAGCACAAATTCATATTGAACGTATTTTAAATTGTCAGCATAAATTAAAGGCTATGTACATAAATTCATAAAAGATATATAATTACATTATACAGACAACAGAATGCTGTGCAATATTTAATATTTTATATAAAATTATTAAAGCTGACAAAAATAAGAAATAATTTATGTAAGAATAAACACAGAGCAATAATAATAATAACGGTATGTTTTATTTGAACTGATATGTGAACAGACAACATAAACTTTACAATTAAGATCAAAACAATTCTTAAGTATACATAGATTTACACATACAAATCTATTTAATATTCAATTGTATTGCATATGTTACTGCATATTTGGTACATGTGCTTATGTAAATAAACAGTAAAATAAACATTTATATTTAATAAATAATCAAATTATTTTTAACCATTATTTTTCATTGTATTCATTAACTGTTATGTAACAAAAATAAAATGTAATATGTAGATTTAAAAGATAAGCAAATATCCTTTAAAATAATTAACACATTTCAAACAATATAAATATGTAAATTTATTTTTTTAGAAAATTACTATTAAAAACAAGAATAATAAGCAGCAATTAAATTATATTCAATTCAAATATTGATCATAAATTTCAGTTATTTTGTCAATTCCATATCAATACTTTTTTAACAGATTATAGAATATAGCAGTTAATGTTAAGGCAAATTACTTACAACAAACTTTTAATTTTTAACATTCAATTAAGTAGATTTTTTCTTTTTAATTTTATTAGCTTTCAATTTCCTTTTAAATGTCCTTTTATTTTTCGTTTTCCTGACCTTACTTTTTTTGTCAACATCATCTTCAATAACAATAACTTTTGGTGCAGTTTTATTTTGCTTAAACTTTTTAGGAGCTTTAACTTGTTTTATTTCTAAAAATTCATTTTTACTGACTTCATCAGATTCATTTTTTATATTCATATGAGATGCTGACAAAACAGCACATGTAATACGACAACCAACTGACACACTAGCTAATAATTCTAATGTACTTTCAACATAAGACCACAAAATAATAGTACCAGCACTATCTGCAGACACTATATAATTTTCAAAGCCTACAATACACCGAATACGATTTTTATGTTTATGTTCTGAGAAGATTTCAGATAAATCTAAATCAAATATCTTTATACAGCCATCTTCAAAGCCTATTAAAAGTTGATTGTTAATCCAAAAAGCACTAGCAATCAAAACAGATTGCTCAATATGTTTTTCACATCCCCCTTTTGATATATCCCACAGTTCTATAAAACGGCCAGACGTAAGAATAAATTTCTGACCGTCTAAAATCCATACTAAATTCTGAGTTTGTTGCATGCCTGGAGATAATCGTACAACAAACGCTTGACGACCTTTTATAAGATTCCAAGTACGTAATGTTCCGTCACTACCGATAGACAAGGCGAGTTTTCCTGACGGATGACACGATAATAAACGAACAGGACTACCGGAATGAGACTTGGTCCATAACTGAAAAGTAAAAATATTAAAATTTTATACAGATTATGAAAATCATGATTACCTTCTCGAGTTGCCAATTTCCAACTCTAAGAACTGCTAATGACCCATCTTCAGATCCAGTTAAAAGATGAGTATTATCAGGCGAAAACACTATTGTATTTACAGTTCCTGTATGATGAGTCAGTACTGAGTGTTCTTTACGGGTATGAAGATCATATAAAAAAATACGATCATCTGTAGCACCTGTTGCCATAAAACGGTCACTAACTGCTACACATTTTATGCTGCCACAATGTTCATGAGTGGCAAATGTTTGCGTTAATGCTAATTTCTGAAATAAATAAATCAGTTAATGAAAAAATATCACATAAGGAATTGCTTTATTACCTCATCTGTTTTTACAATTTTATATCCCAATAGAAATTCTTCGTAAGTACCCAAAATAACTTCAATATTCTTAAAAGACATAGTTATAATAAATTTACACAGGCATTAATAGATTTTTTTTTAAAATTATTAACCAAAAAAACAGACCAATATTCACACGTGCACCATAAATTTATAATTATCAAATATCAAGTTTACCAACTTCTCAATGGATACACATTTGACCAACTGATGTTATAAAATGTCAAAAATGTATAAAGTATAAATAAAATTATGTAAAAAAATGACAATTAATTATAATAAAAAATAAAGACATAATTATACGACGTTAAAAAAATCAAATTAAATCAAAATGTGTAATGATTCATATTTAGAACTATCAAAAAATCCGATTCGTTTTGAGGCTGTCAGTCAACTAACCAATGTTTTTTTTGATGATTCCAATAAACAGGTATTATATGACTATTATAAGTAATGGTTTTTATAATAATAGTATATAGATATTTGCAGTTCGATCTGGAGGGGTTATGGGTGTATCAGTTAAAGGACCAGATCCAGATCTTAACATCAACTTTCGTATGGATGACCATGGACCTGTAATTTCCATTAAATTTTCACCTGAAAAAACAGTATTAGCTGTTCAAAGATCTCAGACTTCTGTTGAATTTGCCAATTTCCTTGATGGCACTCTTAGCTCTGAATATTCTCAAAGTTGTCGTAAAGGTTCTATAATACTTGGCTTCGTATGGACTGGACAATATCATGTTGCCTTTGTAACTGATTATGGGGTTGAATCTTATCAAGTTATACCAGAAAGGAAAACTCTTAAAGCATTAAAATCCATATCTGCAAGTGCTCAGTGGTTTTCGTGGAGTGCTGCTTGTAATTTAGCACTTTTAGCAGCTGGTCACGGAACTCAATTGCAGCCTATAAGTTTTCGTAATGGTATAGCATCACGTCTTCCGAGAGTAGAGTGTAAGTAACATATAAGTTTCGCTTTCTAAAAAATAAATAAATAATAAAAATGCGAGAATGGTTTCTAAACAAATCTAAACTTTAAGTAGGTGCAGGTCGTAGCGGCTCAGAGCGTGATGTGACGCTTGCAAAATTAAATGGTTCGGCTGCAGTACTTCTATTAAGTCATGGAAGTATTGCGAGAGGTGCTGAAGTTCTTATATATACAACACCTGCTCCTGGACAAGCTATGAAACTGGCTCATGTTCTTCGTTTAGGACTCACTGGACGTTTTGCAATTAATGTTATAGATGATTTAATTGTTGTTCATCATCAAGCATCACAATCTTCACTTCTTTTTGATGTATCACTTCCTGGTGACGGTGATGATCATCATTTACCTATCGCTCCTGCAAAATCTTTTCAACCATTTGATTTGCAAGTTCCTGGCCATAGTCATAGTTGTGAATTATGTAAGCATCGATATTATTAATAAAAAATTATATTTTTTTCACTCTCAAAAAAGTTAACCGATATATTTCATATTATAGATTCAGCTAATTGGGTAGTATTTCAACCGAACATAATAATCGATGCAAAACTCGGTTGTCTATGGTATATTAGTATTCATCTTGAAGCTTTGGCTACTCAAATCAAAGATTTAGAAATGTGTGTCCGTGTACTACGTAGACGAAAAGGAGGACGTCAAGTTCTGATGCAAACTTTGCGTCGTGCTATAATCGATGAATATCCACGAGTAACCCAAGCATTAGAACTAGCGTCTACTCCGGAACCAGGTAGTATAATATTAGAACAAGATGAAGTCTACACTCATGTTCTAGCAGGATTAGAACCGGAACCAGCGTTGCTCGTGGCTTACATTCGTGGTCTTGCGAGACGGGGTCAACAGCCACAACATCATTTAAGCGAACTCTTGGTGACCGCCCTCGTTCGTAGAAACAGACTTTCCGAGCTTCATCAACTTTTACGATACGGAGCTGTAGCCGACAGTAAACCGTTGGCGTGTTTACTTTTATCTCTTGGAAATTTACACCCTGCTGCAACTCAGTTAGCACTAGATATGCTTGCGAGATTAGAAGGAATTGCTGAAGCACAAGAAGTTCTTTTAGGACAAGGTGCTGTACTTGCTGCAGCACGAATGCCCCCTTTACCTCCCCCAAGAAAACTACTCGATGCTGCAAAACATGATCCAACATTGTTTCATGCCTTATATAGACATACACGAGCAAAAATTCCTCCAGATCATAGAACTGTTTATGATCAGCATTATGTTATGTTGTTTCCTCAACAATAATTTTAGTACTAAATATATATATAAATGTGTGTATATGCGAATAAGTATGTTTTTGTATAAGAATGTATACATGTTAAGAATTATAATTTTAAAAAGGTCTAGAATTTATTATTAAAAATTAATAAATTCTACCTCATTACTGTTATTTGTTGCTTTTGAAACAATTACCTTACATTAAAAATTCATTAATGAAACAAATATAGTAGATTACAACATTTATTTCAAAATAAAATGCTTTGTTAAATAATAATAAACGATATACACTAGAAAATATATTAATTTGTTTGTAATAATAATTTTATTTTCTTCGAAATAATTTTCATTTAAACTTTTGTAAATATTTTTCTTTTTTTAAAAAAAAACGATTAAACAATGGTATCTATCATTTTAAATATAGGATTTACTATTTTATAAAATGAATATACAATTAAATTAAATAATGTACATCAGTCATAACACACTAATAATGAAATAATTAGAGCGCTGATAAAAACTAAACACTAATATGAAAAATTATTACCATTAATAAAAAAATAAATGTATTAATTAATATACATAGAAAAATAAAAATTATAATAAGCTAATGACCTTTAAAATCACTACTTACCTATGTTGCCATTTATCATACAATCAAGTAGCTGTAGATTTATCACCACCCCTTATTAAACCATTACTTTTCATTCTTCAGAGTTTAATTAAAGGTGACACAAATATAGAAAAAATACACATGTAACAATATAATATTGAAAATGAAAATAATCAGAGTACAATCAAGAAAAAGATTAATGTCTATTCATAAATTGCACATGTATCACAATTAATCGTAGCAAAATACAGTTTCAAAATAACTATAAGACTGCAAACAAAATAGTTATTTACAGTACAAGAAAACATTCTGTTGTCATTAATTTTAAATTTTTAAATTTTAAAAGTTGTGTTATTACGTTGGTGTGATTGGATTTTGTACTCTTTGTGTGGTATACTTGCTAAACTCTTTCCTAATTTCCGTCATACGGTGTAATACTGCACGTGTGTTAACTTGAATATCAAACAAAATGGATAAACCTGTAGTATTAGCTCGTGTAATTAAAGTATTAGGGCGTACAGGTTCACAAGGACAATGTACTCAAGTTAAAGTAGAATTCATTGGAGAACAAAATCGTCAAATTATCCGTAATGTAAAAGGCCCAGTTCGCGATGGCGACATTCTGACATTATTGGAATCGGAACGTGAAGCGAGAAGATTACGATAATAACTAGTACGTAATGAAAATGAATAAAAAATTATTAACAAAAAGTACATTTTAGTTTTTTATATTAGTATGCAATGAAATTTAGAAAAAAATTGTTTTCACTACATATTTTCATATTGCTAATTTATATATCTTTGTTTCAGGAATTAAAGCTGTAAGAAAATGTTCCCTTTTGTAATATAAATAAAAAATATTTAATTCAAAGAAAATGTTTTAATCTCTCAATTCCTATATAACATCCATGTAATTTAAAACAATCAAAATTTAATCATGTATCTAAATTATGAAATACAACATCACTAATAATAATAATACAAACACATGTTTAATTCAATGAATTAAAAATAAACATTAAATACTGAAATATGACTGTATCAAATCAATACATTTCTGTCTGTTGCACATCTTGTTTACTTTTGCCTGATACCTATTTCCTTTACGTGCACCTTTCCCATCCAATATAGTAGACATTCTATAAATATTTTTTATTATGAAATATTGATTACAAACAACATTTTATAATAAAATTGATTTACTTACTGATCACACAATGTAGATACAATATTTTCATCTCCGTACAAAGTAATATTTCCAATTCCCTTTTCATCGCCTACACTTAGGAATAGAAGAATATCAGTGGATCCATATTCTCTAATAAACATATTCATGAAATCTGCATCCGCTTCCTTACGATATAAAATAAAATATTTCGGTTTAGGGTCCATGGATTTCAATTTATCCACTTCGTAGATGGCAATGTCTTTTAAAGAAGTTTGTAGGTTTTTATTTGTAATTTTTAAATTCTTTTGTAACTTATCAACCAAATCAGCATGTTGAGATGGATTATTTCTGAAAGTATTTTTTTTAAGATATCCAACATTTTAGTAAATTACAATATATGAAAAGATAAATAAAGTATAATAGATTAAGGAAGCTATTAAACATTTTAAATGAAAAAGAAAATCATACTTAAGCAAACTAATTAATTTTTGTTCTCTTTCCAAACAAGTGGCTAATTGTTTTAATACTCTGTTACCAACTAAAAAGTGTAAAAGTGTTTTATTCTTCTTCCCTTTTTCTGCATATAACAACTTAATAATTTGTAATTGACTTAAATTAGATACATGAGTTCCACAACACATATTACTTTCAATTCCTTCAATAGTTATTACTCTAATATCTCCTTTATGATCTGCAGGTAAACCTCTTGTACGCTGAAATTTTTTTGTCATAATTACAATGAATTCATTTCATTTAATGCTAAAAATTTACCACTGAATTATCTCTTTCATTTTCTTTAATAACATGAACAGTCACGTTAATATGTTCCCGGATTAAACTATTTACTGTATTTTCTACTTTTTGAATTTGTTCTAAAGTAATATTTGGAGTGTCTAAAAATAAAAAGTGTTTAAAAATACGCAAGTTTTAAATTAAAATATTAAAACGATATTCTGAAAATACCTAATTCAATATAAGAATCTTCTTCACCGAGCCACCATGAAGTTGTATTAAGGCCATAATCACGATCAATAATCGCTGTTATCAAGTGCTGCCCTGTATTATTTAAACAATATTATGTCTGATTTTTTTTTAATGTTTATTCGCATATGTAAAAATTCGGTTGCTTACCAGAATGTTGTTGCATGTGATCAAGCCGTCTATCCCAATCAACAGTTTGTTTAACAATATTTCCAATTTGAAGTGGAGAATCTACAATATGAACTGCATCTGTCCCACGTCTTATAACTGACTCCACTCTAGTATCATTCAAATAGCCATAATCACAAGGCTAAAGATTTCAAAATAATGTTGTTATTAAATGATAAAATATTAATATAAATATTTTACTCACTTGGCCTCCTCCCTCAGGAAATAATATTGTATCTTCTAATATAACTTCATATTTCACATCATTTTTTCCATTAACCTTAATTTTAGACTTTTCGCAAATAACGACTTTTGATTCGAACTAAAATTGAAAAAATAAATTAAAAATTATATATAATAACATAAAGAAATAAATGAGTGAACCTCTTTTAAAAAACTATTTTCTTGACACTTAAAAACCATGTTGTTCTTGGACAGCAACAGTATAATGTATTGATAAAAAGTTTGTGAAATTTGTGATTATTTTTGTATTGATTTGGTATCGATTTTTATATTAATCAATTAATGATAAATCGTGTAAATATTTTCAGGGTCAAGAAAAATATTTTTTTAAGTAAATATTGTTTTTTTCAAATAAAATGTATTCTTTGTATCTAGCTGTGAAAATTATTTACATATACGTTTATATATATATATATATATATATATATATATATATATATATATATATATATATATATATATATATATATATATATATATATATATATATATATATATATGTATATATATATATATAACTGCAAATATTAAATATAATTATATTTAAAACATATATATTGAGATATTGTTATTAAATAAATTTAATAATTAATATAAGATAATTCGGATGGTTGTACGATTGTCTGTTTAACGATATAATCATGTTTTAAGTGCAATTAAACAATTTGTAAAGTAGATTAAAAGTTGTCATTGTTGCTTTTTTAAAAAAAATAAATTATTAAACAATTAACTAAAAATTGAATTCATATTAGCAACGTTAGATTGGTACACATGACAGTGACTTTAGGATATGTTCCACGTAATGTGTGTTGGAAAGTGAGCGCTGTCCGTTTGGCAGTAATATTATTTGTAACTGTATTTTTAGGCTAGAGGTGTTCATTGAATGATATACGGTGGAGTGTAGTATACCGATTTTAAAATGAGGAACATATTTTTATTTGCCTTGTTTGCCCTTCCAGCAATAATTTTAACTTTTGATCACGGTAAATAACTTTATTTTCGAAATTTTGAATATTTATTACAAAAATTAAAGTACGTGGCACGCAAAAATAATTCATTGCATAATTTATTTACAAAATTAACTTCTCACCATATGTATTGTTAAATGAAAATAGCATGCTATCGATTTTTTCATAAGAATATTAATTTTTAAATTTTGCTCAAGAATACATTTCCTAGATAGTACTCAACAATATGTTTGTATTTCTAGGTTATACATTCGTAGCAAGAGCCCAAGATGAACTAGAAGATGAAGTGGATGTAGAAGGAGAAAATGAAAGTGAAGATGTAGCTGTAACAGATGAAACAGATGATGAGGTGAAAACAACATCATCGCCAGATGCAGACACTGTAATAATGTTTGTTAAGCCTCTCACAACACCCGGTTCTCAAATGGGTAAAGCGTTTATTTAAAAATTCAATTAGAGGTCCATAAAATTCTAAATTTTTACTCGATTACAGAAATTCCTGCAGGAAAACTGGTAGAATTTCTTGTCGGCTTTACTAATAAAGGCAAACAAGATTTTATACTCGAGACATTAGACGCTTCGTTCCGTTATCCGATGGACTTCAACTTTTATATACAGAACTTCTCGGCTATAACTTACAATCGTCTCGTGAAACCCACCCACGAAGCGACGTTGTCGTACAGTTTTCTCCCGTCGGAAGCTTTTGCTGGACGTCCGTTTGGTTTAAACATAAATCTTAATTACAGAGATATTAACGGAAATAGTTTCCAAGAAGCTGTTTATAATGAAACAGTTCAGATTGTTGAAATTGAAGAAGGTCTTGATGGAGAAACATTTTTCTTATATGTTTTCTTAGCTGCCGGCGTAGTACTTTTGTTGGTTGTTGGCCAACAATTCCTGGGATCTTTTAGTCGCAAACGTACTGTCAGGAAACCAGTTGTAGAAACAGGAACTAGTAATCCGAATAATGTTGATTATGATTGGTTGCCTAAGGAGACTTTACAAAGTTTAAGTAAGTTTTATGTGAATATATATATATATATATATATATATATATATATATATATATAATTTAACAATAAAAAATGTAAAATTTTCATTTAATTACATAGATAAATCACCAAGAGTGCCAAAATCACAAAAACCACAAAGCCCAAGACAAAGAAAAGTTAAAAGATCTGCAGGATCAAAACACGACAACTAAATTTTTTTCAGTGAGCTGTTATTCCATCGTCGTATGTTTAAAAAGTCCATTTTGTTGATAAGCATCATTTCCATGTCGTTATTGTAATGTTTTTATTCAGAAGTGTTGGTTTGTGTCTTTCATTGAACTATAAATGACTTACCTCTATAATAGACTGATAATTATTGAAAATATTTTTTAAAAATTCTAACAGCACCATCTAAATTGAAATTTATATAGTATGTTAGACACGTTTTAAGTTGTGATTATTTTATATAAATAAATTATAACAAAGTCACTTTTTTCTTGTGTTTAATAAACACCTTTTATAAAAAAAATGAAGGTTTCCACATTAAATTACAGAGGATTCATAGATAAATGATCAATTGAAATTGATGCCAGGTTTTTTAGACCAAAAACTTAAATTCCAATTACTTCATAAATACAATTTATGTGCATTCAAACATATCTATACATCTATATAAGAAAAAACAAATGTACTCCACAAATATTTATTAGTTTATTATATACAATTGGAACAATTACAAAAACGTGAAAATAATATTAAGAAAATATGTAGTTCAGTAATTTTGTTATCAGACAATGACTACATATAAAATTACTCTCATGTCAGCTCAAACTATGTTGAAAAAACTTTAAAACTCAGAAAACCACGACTACTTCATATCAGAAGAGTTACGATGTTGTAAATCATACTTTTCATGTTGAAAGAATAGGCCTCGGGTGTTCATTTAATTGTAATAATACCTCACAATTTAGACTCGATCACAAATCACTAAAATAAGTTAATTTCTCGGAGTCAAAAGGCCACTAGAACCTGCAACTGTACCTCCTAAACCAGGTGCAACAGACATTTCACCCCCTTGACCACTACTGTCACGTTGTGGACTCTGAAAATGTATACAAACAATTTTGTTTATAAAATTATATCTAATGAGTCATCCAAATGTGACACATTTGTGTTTTATTAAAACGAAACGTGTATTTTTTTTTGTTTCTTTTTAATGAAACACAAATCTAGTCATTACATTTGGATGACACTATATTTTAAGATTATCTATAAGGTATTTTTTTTTCAAAAATCAATGATAAATTTATAATATATGAAAGAATATAAATGTCATATAAAATTGATCAAATATATTAACACATTTTAAAAGTTCCCTCGTACAAATTATATTCACATTAAGTATTATAATAATTTTTATGAGTTTTGAATGTGTTTTAATGAATATTGCAATTTGATAATTTCAAAGATCATGACTTGAACACAATTTTTAAACTTATATTTATTTTTTTTCACTTATTTATATATTATTACTACTTACTTTGACATGTATTTGGTGTTTAAGCATTGCTGCTCTTAAAATTAACATCCTTGTACGTCTCATGTATTCTTTTCCCATTTGCAGGCTTTTCTCAAATGTGGTACTTCGCTGATCAACATCTTTAGCATATAAAATTTTATTGTGTGAATCGATTCTAGCTTGAATCTGTCCATCTAATATAAGTTGCATGAGTTCATCTTCTAAAGCCGGAACGGTGCGATTGAAGGCCGTCGCCATTTTTTTCATATCGGCAGATAAATACGGACTAAAATACTGAATCAAAGCTCGATTCCTTATCTGAGTATATAACGTGTTCACGTGAGGTGCTATGTACATATCTAGCAATAAATTATCTTTAATATCATCTAATAACTTTAAGCACAAAGCATATTTAGATTCATAAAACTTAAAAATAATATCGCGAAGCTGTGGTTCCAACTCCAAAAACAGTTTAAACGAACTACTAAAAATAACATTCTTCTGTAATTCATGTCTATCGAAAGTCGCTAAAGCACAAAGACCTCCGTACATAGCTACGTTATTCGCAGACAGTAATGCCGGGAAGTCACAATGATCTAAATTAGCGACTAAAAAATGTTTAGCGGCAGACTTATACTTTTTGGTAGCTAGTTCGGCCAAACCGGCTGCACATTTTAATCTCGTAAGAATCATTTGGTTACTGTCTTTAGTGTGCGCTTCCGTTATATCGGGCGTGCCTTCCGCTTTAGAAACGTAACTGAGAACGTGCGACCAGTTTTGAAGATAAACGGATACTTTGATTACGTTTAAACACATATTTACGATATGCTTCCCGCTCGTGCAATAATCTCTCGCTCTCGAGTAACATTTCAGAGCGTTCGATAGATCACCGCAATCTAAGTAGTGATCGCCTAAGTCGTCGTGTCCTCTACGAATACTTTCTTTTATCGAATTCGATTTGTAATTCTTAAGATCCGTGTCTAATTTTTCTAATTTTAAAGCGGCTTTCTTCGATTTAGATTCAATCCACGCCGTATCTAAGGCAGGCATATCTTGAGACGTAGACTGTGCAGCGATGTCGGGTAAACTCGGAGCACTCAATACTTCTGCTAATTTTTTATGTAACTGTTGATACAGGTTAACATTATACGTAGTCATCACATAATTAATTGCCATTTTCAGAGATTCTAAGCGTAACGCAGGACAATGATCGGCTATATATATTAACCGGTACAATCTCGCGAGCCCGACATAACTGTTCGCATAAACTTCCAAGTCGAGCGATGGATTTTCCACAACGTACGCTTCTTCTTCAGTATTATCATTGTCTTCGGGAGGTGCATCGACTTGCATCGGCTCAACTGCATTCTATAAATATGTATAAATCGGTCATCAGATACGAGACACTTATTTAATTAAGTTATTAAATGCAAATAAAACAATATTTATCGTTCAAGATGAAAAAGTATACTAACAGACAGATAAATAACTACAACTGTCAATTAAAGACTTAGCCTGTCAAGTCTAAAGAAATAATACTTTTGACAAAAACATAGAATAATTAGTACGAACCCATAATAAATTTTCGACATATTTATACTTTTCTTGCAGCATTTTATTTACGTCGCAAAAAAAATGAAAAAATTAATATATATATATATATAGTTAAAATTATACCTGAAACAGAAAAGCCTGAACAGGAAGCGGCATTTTGATGTTATATTATGTCGTATTTTACTCACTTCATTTTATTCTTTCTAGCATTCAGGCGGTAAATTTAAATGTTACATGGAAAATTAGAAAAAAAAAATAATTAACTACCTATTGGGTTAAATAAATTTTATTTCGGAATATTCTTGACATTTTTGACAATATATTTCATTGCCCGAATTTTTACAAACATTTATTATAATACTTTTTGACACGTGTACAAGTAAATAATTTTGTTAGTCGTTTAAGAAAAAAAATAAGCAAAATTTTTATGTTACAATAAATCTTTTATTTATATATTGAAAAATTCTACAAAGCTTAAAATTATATATTTTGATTTTTTTTTAAAAAAAGGTTAATACTTTAAAAATAATTTAAATCGATCTCATAAAAATACATATATTAAAAATTGTAATATAAAAATACATATTAATATCTAAAGTGAATTTTTTATTTACAATTCAAAGGCGGTTTATACATTATTTTTTTGACAGTAATTGATCTATATACAAAAAAATATTAATAAAATTTTTAAAAAAGCTCCGGGTTAAAAATGATAAAATCTAATTCATTTATAATAATTTTATTTATTTAAAATTATTATTCATTATATTTATTTTTATTCCACAAAAATCAACATAACAAATACCATTTTTAGTATTGTAGTAATACATAACCGTTTATCATGTGAAAGATTGTGTTCGATCCCCGGTCGAATAGTTTCTCAAGCTTAACATCATTTTGTGAAAAAACAACCGTTACCGAATTCAAAGACAATGAAAGTCTTGCTAGAATAGCATTGTCGCAAAGGCTAAAGCTTTACAAGGATTGCAATGCTGAAGAGTAATAGATATTATAACAAATTTACTTTAATACGAATAAATTATTCATGTTGATAACACAAGTTTTTATAAAAATGTTCAATGATAACTTATTGTTCATTTTATTCGTTGATATGCATTTCGATAGCCACCACATTATAGTCAGAATGATATATTATAGTCTCTTCAACGATGATGATAAGGTCATCGAAATGCATATTAACAAATAAAGTGAACAATAAATGATTGTTAATTTTTTTATAAAATTTTGTAATGTTGAGGTAAACGATTCATTTGTGTTAAAATAGAAAATATCATTTCCGTTCTAAATATTTATAAATTAAAATTTTAAAAAAGAATTGATATTAATTTAAAAATTATCTATAAAATATTTTTGCCATTTCAGATAAAAGTTATTACTTTTACATTTATTGATTAGAATTAATAATAAAACAGTTTATATATATATATATATATATATATATATATATATATATATATATATATATAACTAGTCTTAGATGTATGTTTTATAAAGAAAACGAAAATATCAATTTTAATTCCTAATATAGTCATCACGGACAGAGCAACGAATAAACCAGAATGAAATGACTTGCAAGTTTGTTTTTTAACGCGGTATGTATATAATGTGACAGTACTGCACGTTCCCCAGTTCAATTCTTGTTTGAGTAGACCTCCCATAAGCAGACCTGTTGTCGGCGTCTTTACAAACAATATTGACCTATGAACCGTTTACATTTATTATGATTATGATAATAGTATTAAAATGTACAAAATTTCAAACGTTATTTTTTTATTTGAACATTACTACACATTTTACTGTAACTACATTTTAGACTAATTAAACAAATAACGTTATGTATATTGTTTCTATTTTTAAATTACATTACTTTACTATCCATTTTACTTTCGTATTCGGTAGTTGTTTTTAAATAAAAAATATAAAACAACTATTAAATAAATTTAGAAATTTAGTTTAGATTGATAAGTGTATTTCTAAGAAAAATCAATTTTTTTTATATATATATATATATATATATATATATATATATATAATATAGGTATTAGATCACTTGAAGTGTAGTTTTGAGAGAGACCTTCATTCAGCAGTGGATGGGAAGATACTGCTGTTGATATATAAATATTTTGAAATCAAACAGTTATAAAAAAATATATCATTTTATTTTTAAGGAGAGGGAAAAGATAGAATTATATAAAATTGGAAAAATATAATGCTTCATTTTATCTTATAATCAACAAAAAAAATCTTAGGTATAATTTTTTTCATTACCTTTCCCAGAATATTCTCTTTTTATATTTTTAATTTATATTTTGTTTTTCTTATAATTTTATCAACAAGTTGAAAATAAATACATTTTTTTTATTAAATGTGTGTGAGCTTATCTTTTTTAGTAAGAAAAATGTTTACATCTCTGCACACATTCCCTTTCTAATCACCGTTTTTGCTCATATGGAAAAAATTAAAGGTCATTTGAATTAATGTCAAAGCTATTTCGAAATTGATTGAAACAGAAATAATAAATGAAATATTAAATGCAATTTTTATGAAATATTAAATGAAACTAATTTAAACTCAATAAAATGAGTCTTTTATGAAATGATTTCTTGTACAAACGGATTATTCGCCCTAACAATAAAATATTTTTTTTTAAATTCCATTGAATTTGGAAATATTTTCAAATATATATATATATACATTTTTAAAATGTAAATGAAATAATAAATCAACTAGAATCAATATGCACATTATAGTGAGAAAATCTGTTATAAGATCAAGATGAACAAATTTTGCATAACTGGCCTGATACGGAAGTATACCATGAAAAATTAACATTCCGTATCGAACCCCCACATAGTGATATTGGCGTTATGCTCTCAACGTACCAGTATATCAGGGCTGTTTGTCGGTATTTTCTAATCTGTAAAATACCAGGTGTAAAACAGTTTGTCTAGTCATAAACACAGACAGTGTTATGTGTGTGTATACACACACATGCATATATATATATATATATATATATATATATATATATATATATATAAACATAAGACTAACTAGTTGCAATTTTAGTATAGCAGGGTGGGCTGCTGTCTGTCAAGTTCATAGTTGTTCGGGGTTGTCGGTTTCTTGTCGGCATCCGGTTATTTAAAAATGTGTTATCTATCCTCGCGGAACATAATTATATGAAATATGTGCCGTAAATTAGGGTGTCTGAATTTGTGGCTGAAATGTAGACAAAGTCGATCTAACAGTTGAACATTATACTTATTGTATTTTTATCATTGTTGTTCTTTTTGCATTCAATTTAACAGTTCAACAGCTTTTGCGCGATACATACTTTTCTAAATAGTATATTTCTAAAATACGTTTTGTTCTCGTTGTATTATTTTTTATTTATTTGATTTTTACTTTTTTAAAATTGTAAAATTTCATAACGGGAAAATTATTTAGAGACGAAAAATGTTAAAATTATTATGCAATTCATTGCTTTAAAAATATAAATGTTTTAAATATTTTATTCATACATAAAAACCGACAAAATAAATGTATTGGTGGTCAGAAATTCATGCCGAATTTTCGCAATAGATGTTGCTAGTCTATTTTTTAAAGCGGAAGCGTCATTCGTATCCATATAATTATTATATCGTTTGATAGCTACTTCTGTCTTCATTCAAATAAAAAAAATTGAGCGATTGGTCGAGTTTTATAGATTTTATAAAAAGTTGAAGATGGAAGATCAAACTGTGTATTTTCGTCATATTTTACTGTTTATTTTTAAGAACGTGCGGCGAACTTGTGATAAATTACGTAAAATTTACGGTGACCATACAGGAACATTAGTGCCAACGATGGTTCGCGAAATTTCGTGCCAGTGATTTTTATGTTAACGACGTTCCTCGCTCAGGAAGGTCAGTTGAGGTTGATGACGATAAAATAAAGGCATTAATAGAGTCAAATCCGCGTTACGTGATACATGAGATTGCAGAAATATTAAATAAAATATTAAATTCCAGCGTTCACAGCCATTTTAAGAAACTGAGATACATAAGCAAGCTCGACATTTGGTTTCTCGTAAATTTAAAAAAGTTCATTTGACTGCGCGTATAAAAATCTGCAATATGCTCATTAAATGTGAAAAAGCGATCAATTTTTGAAGCGTATGATAACTGGCGATGAAAAATGGATTGTATACAACAACCTGGAATGCAAACGGTCTTGGTTCAGGCCCGATAAGTCAGCTCAAACAACATCGAAAGCAGGTATTTATCAAAGGAAAATCATGCTTTCAGTTTGGTGGGATTATAAGGTGTCGTGTATTTCGAGCTCTTATCAACGAATGAAACAATCAATTCTGATGTGCACTGTCACCAATTAGACAAGTTGAACGAATCCATCATCCAGAAACGCCCAATACTCGTTAATCGTAAAGGAGTTGTGTTCTGACATGACAACGTGAGACCACACACAAGTTTAGTCACCTGTCAAAAACTATTAGAGCTTGGATGGGGGATCTGTTATCGCACCCAGCGTACTCGTCCGACCTTGCACATATTTCGATCTTGACAAAACGCCTTGTGTGCTAAATCGTTCAATTGCGATGAGGCTATAAAACAGCACCTTGTCCAGTTTTTCGCTCATAAAGACAGATTTTTCTACGAACGTGGAATTATGAAGCTCGTCAAAAAATGGCAAAAGGTCATCGAACAAAATGACAAATACATTATTGATTAAACTTTGTACTTAATATTAATAAATGATATTTGAAAAACATAGTCAAAATGCGTTATGACTTTTCCGACTATCCAATATTTACAAAAATTAAAATTATTTTATCAAAAAAAAATAATTGAAAAAGCATAGCTTTTTTGGTTTCGGTGTATAAATCTAAAAGTTCATATAACACTTCAATAAAAAAATCCTTAAAAATATATTTTTTAAATTTATTATTCGATACAGAATGTTTTTATTATTCACATTTAAATAAACATGCCGATATATTTGTTTGTTCGATAAAAGTATATGTGAAAAATCGCACAGACTGCAAATAACAAACGCATAATTATCTGAATTCAGTAGAAAACGTGAAAATAAATAGAAAGCAGCTGTTCCCGTCGCATCCCCAAACACAACTATAAATTTATTCAGTTATGAAAATCGAATCATGTGATCTCTTAACTTCGCTTGCAAGCAATTACGTGTGTTGTCGAGTGCTGATGTTATCCAATGCTAATTAGTGACCGATGCGATTTTTTCTGGTACGTTGCGTCGGGACGGAGAGATCAGAGATAACGCCGAAACGCCCATCATAGAACGTCGTCACGGCCCATAGACGCTGCCGACGTCGCGTTAAACACCGCGGAAAAAAGCGGAACGCGCACGGCTGTATTCGAGACCTACATTCCGACAAACAGCCGGCGAAAGATTCTACCGTCGAGATGCTGTGTTCGAGATGTACATACACACGTACATAGTATTTTCATTACTGCACGAATTGTTTCCATGTCATGATATTTCTGCTAGTTGCTTTAGATCTTTGAAGATCTTAGCTTATTACACGGATGTGGGATTTTTTTGTTAAAAAACTATAACATACATAAATATCTCTCAAGTCCAGATTCAGTCATAACTTGAGATCTATTCCAAAAAATTCTTGAATAAGGCCATGAGATGATTTTTAATCGACTTTCATTTGAATTTCAGCAATTAAATGATTTAGCACTATGACTTATTAATTTTTCTACATTTTCCACAAATAAATCATTCGTATTAGCATTACAAGACTTCATAAAAGAGTTTAAGATTCAATATTATTCGATGATGTCGGATTCTAATATTGGTATGGTCATCGAAATGTACATTATCAAATAAAGTAAACAGTTAATGACTACTGAACATTTTTTTAAAAAAAATATATTGTCAGAGGTGAATAACTCACTGGTGTAAAAATATTTTTTTACTTTTTATTAAAATTTTAATCATTTTGGAAATTTACTTTTTGGTAATCGAAATTGTATAGGGGCATCCAAATGTGACGTCTAGATTTGTGCTTTATTAAAAAGAAACAAAAAAAATATACACATGTTTATTTTTAATAAAATACAAATCTAAGCGTCACATTTGGATGACTCTATATAATACCAAGCCATTCTTGTGAATAATTATGTTTGATGCTATAGGATTTTTAATAATGGCATTAATGAAACGAAATGATAACAAATTAATTTAATTAAAATAATTATAGTGAATCTTCAAGATGACTTCGTACTATATACATACATAACTGTTAAAATATGTATTTTAGAAAACTGGGAAACAAATCTGTATAACATAGAATTTATAATACAGCGTTATGACGATGGTGATAAGGCTTTTAAAATGTACATCAGCTTATAATAAGTAATTATTGAACATTTTTATAATATACTGTAGTGTTGAGGTGATAAATCATTTGTGTTCAAGTGAATTTACCACAGTAAAACAAAGAATAGATTTTTGTATAACTCAAATGAATTTCCACCCCCAACACCACAAATGTTATAAAATGTTCAATCATCATTTATTGTTCACTTTGTTGTTTATAACAACAGTGGACTAATATACATTTTGATAACGATATCATCATCATCAGAGCTTTTTTGTTATATAAAAAAAATACCACACTTTTAAAACAAACAGATCTTGATATAATTTATAGAAATTTGGCAGATGTGTTAATTTTAGACTAGATTTCAATTCAGGGCCACTTATTAAAAATAAATGGTTTATATTCTGTTTGAAAAGTATACAATTGGTTTGATACAGTGGTTAATTAATTTTTATACAAATAAATCATCTGGGAAGTGATTTATTTATGTAAAGTTGTTCCACTTGGTTTCTGTAAAATTTTAAATATTTGTATAAAGAATTCGATTATCATCATAACAGCACAACAGTTAAAAAAAGTGTTTAATAATGACCTACTGTTCACTTTATTTATCGACGTGCATTTCGATTTTCATGTCATCATCATTAGAGCACTACATTATAATATATGCGATTATTAAATATAGAGTCATCCAAATGTGACGCCTAGATTTGTGTTTTATTAAAAAGAAACAAATGAAACTATACACATGTTTATTTTTAATAAAACACAAATCTAGGCGTCACATTTGGATGACCTTATAATTTTGTAAAACATCGTGGTGTTGGGGTGAGTGATTTACTTGGATTAGAGAGAATTTACTACAGTTCCAAAAAGTGTAGGATTTTATATCCTAGATTTCATTTTATATATAAATGATGATAAATTAAAGCTTTGTTGAAAATTTGAGTTCATTATTTGTTTATAATGTATGAGATTTGTCTTATAAAATAGGAGGAGGATTTATTGTTTTCACTCATAAATAAATAATAATGATTTAATTCGTTTGTGTTAAATTATATTTTCAATTTTGTATATATTTTTGACAAGCTTGTCCGTAGCTTTAACACAAATGAATTTTTATCTCCAACACTACAATGGTTATGAAGTGTTCAATAATCACTTGTTGTTCACTTTTTGTTGATAATAATGTCGGCTGATGCGCATTTCGATGGCGATGCGTCATCGTCAGACTTTTTTAAAAAATCTTATTTTTTTAAATCCTTTTTAAAAAAAGGCTCTGACGATAATTGCATCGCCATTCGAAATACACATCAAAAAGTGAACAATAAATGATCATTGAACATTTCATAGCCATTGTGGTGTTGGGGATAAAAATTCATTTGTGTTAAAGTGAATCCGCCACAGTTCCAAAACAAACGATAATTGTCTGTAGCTTTTAAAAAAATATTTAAAATTCATATAAAAATATCAGGAATTAAAAAAAGTATTCAAGTAGTACAGATCATTTGTTTATGTAAAAAGCCAGATAAAATCGATGTCTAAAAATAATTTAGAATTTTATTCAGCTAGCTTAATTGACGTGTTTGTTTTTGCGACGCTTTTGTCGGAATCTTCAGATAGTGTTTTAGTTTACAGTGAATATAATTACACTGATATTAATTAATAACCCATAATTAATATCTTAATCAGAATAAATTTCAAAAATACAATCGACTGGTGTCAATCGTCAAAGAAAATTATCGTCGAAGAACAGTCCAATAGTGAAACATAAAAGGCAGGAACTGAACATACAAGCTCGACTATTGGCGCGCGCGTTTAGATTAAACACTCGTCGTCTTTGTTTAGTCCTCTTAAGACATTTAACAATCAGGCGAAGCGGCAATCCGTACTCGTACGATGCACACAAAAATAAGATTTAATAATACACCACGACAGTTCGTCTCACTCGGGGTAAATGTTCCAAAACCACGCCTATCCCGTGGTTTATGTCTTGTCGAAAAATCAAAAGATTTAATAAGGCACTCTTTCATAAGTCACTGTGGAAGAAAGTGGTCTGTTGTATGTCGAGGTGTTCATGCTTGACGGACACGTTTTTCGCGACTCGGGTTCAAACACTGCATCTATTGTTCGTTAATAACTTGTGAATAGTGACTTTCCATACGTCGGACAACAGGTAGCAATTCAGTGTGTGACACCACGTGGTTACGCTTTTTTTTTTGATAATCGGGGTTAAACGGTGTGTACGTCAAATTAACTCTGTTTATTTTAAGAATGTTTAGGTATTTAGATTAACTGTTTTTATTGCAGGTAACAGTTTTTTTTAATTACTGTCTCATTTTTATTTACAATACATACATTGTGTATGCATGTGTATGTGTGTGTGTGTATGTATATATAAATTAAAATTTGGATTTTATTTCTTTACATCAAATATGAATTATCAAATTATCTTTATAAAATTATACATAATTCCAAAACAATGTCAATTATCTTAGAAATATAACATTCAAAACTAGTTTATATTTTATAAAAATGAAAAATGTAATGATTTGAGGCTTGATATTGAACATAATTTTATTGCCATTCTAACTGAATATATATTGGAGTTAAACAACTTTTTCAATTGGAATTTGATCCGAAAATTTCAGCTGAAATCTACTGAAACCGGTACTAAATAATTTTCAGTTTCATATATAGAGTTATCCAAATTTGTGTTTTATTAAAAGGAAACAAAAGACACTATACTCATGTTTCCCTATATGCATGTTTCTTTTTAATAAAACACAAATCTAGGCGTCACATTTGGATAACCCTATACTATAAACACAAAATTTATCTGTAAGAGAATTTATAAGAATGATGAAACAATGTAATTAGTAGAATTGATTTAAATATATTGCTTATTTCGCGATTATTAGTTTATTTATATACATATGCTTTGATTAATATTTGTATAATATTTTTATTGGCTGAATTTGTGTTGTCAAATTATTTTTACAAGGTAATTTTCATTTATTGTACATTTCATTATATAAATATATATATATATATATATATATATATATATATATATATATATAAACCCAAAATTATTTATAAAATCTTAAAATTATCTGTAAAATAACTTCGTCCTCTAAAATAATTTTTATTTTGTAAATCGATTCAGCATTGTTGTTTAACTGCAATTTTGAACTAAATGTTTTTTTTCAATCAAATCAAATAGCTGAATTTTCAAATTAAGTATTAATTTCATATATTAGAGATCTAAAATATTTATTGAGATTTAGGAAAAAATGCACAAACTATTTAACATAAAAATAACTGTAATAAACTCTTGATAACCGTCGTATAAAGAGCGACGTCCGCGAAGAAAATAAAATATATTTTCTAAATATTATAAAAAATCATTTATGTTGACAATTATATGACTTATTTCATGCTTACAAAATTATTAAAATAAAAAAATATTAATTAATTTAAAAGTTTTACAAAAATATACAATTATATCTTTGTCTTATGGAACGTTAGAATTCAGTTTTATCATTTTCGAGGAATGGAGTTAATAAAAGATACGAATGATTTATTTATAAAGGATGTTAAAATTGTGTATTATTAAATAAAAACTAAAGAAATAATTATGAAAAAATTGTTGATTGTTATACCCTATACATATTTAAATTGTAGATTATTTGCTATAATATTTTCAAACTGCTAGTGAAATATTACACCTTGCCAGTGCATTGTGTTCTTATATCGAATATATCTAAATTATATTGCATAAAAATAGTTCTGAATTAATGGATAGTATGGTGTCTATGTGACTATCAATTCAGTTACATTTTTTTTTTTGGATAAAATTAAAGAGTAATTTGTCATACGAAATGTAAATTACAAATTATGAAAAAAAATCAAATGAAATTTACTGTTTGTTTTGAAACTGGTAAATTCACTTTAATACAAATTGAATTAGCACCCCCCCCCCCAAACACTACAATATGTTATAAAGTAATTATTGAACACTTTATAACATATTAGGGGTGATAATTTAAATGAAATTTATTAATCTCTCTTTTTTAAAATCATTTCAGATATTGCATTTTATTAATTATTTATCATCTATTCGTATATTTATAAATTACTAGTTGAAAATTAAAAACAGATATAAAATCATTATTTGGTACAACAGCTAATTCATTTTTAAAAAATAAATCAGTCATCTCAATATTTACATTTAAAAAAAACATTTAATTATCATAAAGTTGATTTTTTGATATCTATTTCAATGGCAAGGCAATCATCACAGATTAAATTTATTGTATTTCAATGTTAATTCTTATTTTCAAAACTTGAAATTATGACATATAGCATATAAATCCATTAGCTTCTTATGTAGGAATTAATTTTTTTAAAATTAAATCTCGATCTGAAGATAATAACATCGTTATTAAAATCTTCTAAAATTTCGCAGTACCAGAAAATGATTTTTGTTACAAAATTAATTAGTTGCTGTGCCAAAATTAGTTATGTAATATCTCTATTATATTTTTATTTTTCAAATAAGATATTTTTGACATACGAATTGTGAATGGAGGAGGGAAAAGATAAAGATTGGATGAGTCTTTTGAATATTTGTTATTTATTTACAAATTTAGTTAACAATTTTTTTTATTGAAGTAAAACAATAAAAAAACATACTGTTTGTGTATAAAAATCGTTTTTAAGATAATCATTTATAATCGAATATAAATAACAACGTTTTAAGAAATGAATTTTATTATTTTTTTTAAAGATTATTTATTGTAATTTTTTATGAATTTAGCTGGAAAAATTTTCAATAAAGACAAATTTTATTTAAATACACTAAATATGTGTCGTATAACAGAGGTTCAAAGATAATTATGTTGTAATCGAATATGGGTGGTATAATTTTATAAAATATGTTTTAATGTATTTTTATTTATTAACAAAATAATTTGACATATACACACATACATACATATATATATATATATAGAGAGAGAGAGAGATCCAGATGTGATACCTAGATTTGTGTTTTATTAAAAAGAAACATGTGTATTGGGTGGTGTATATGGAAACATGTGTATAGTTTCTTTTGTTTCTTTTTAATAAAACAAATATAGGCGCCACATTTGGATCTCTCTCTCTCTCTCTCTCTCTCTCTATATATATATATATATATATATATATATATATATATATATATATATATATATAAAACCAGTCTATCTCTATCTACTATTTGATGAAGGCCTCTCCCAAAACTTCACTTCAACCGATTCAGTGTTTCCCTCTTCCAATCCATTCTGACGAACTTCCTTATATTTTTATCCTATTTACCCTTGGGTTTCTCTTCCTAGACCTTATTATATATCTAGGAAGTTATCCAATCAATAACTTCCTTTGTTCATCGGTAATCCACTTTTTTGCTATATGACTGGTCCATTTCCATTTCAAACTTTTCACTTTTTCCTTAACATTCATATCTTTTCGTGTTATTTCTAATATATTTTCCATTATATATATATATATATATATATATATATATATATATATATATATATTGTTATTAAATACATAATAATGTAATTTTATGATTAATTAAAAATGTAAACAATTATAATATAATGGAACTTATAAAAATAAATAAAATTATTTTGATATAAATAATAACATATTTTCCAGCCTAGTTAAAATCAAAGTAATAAAAATTATCTAAGTGTTGCGTATGATTGACACTGATGTAAATAAAAAGAATCAAGTTTATGTTGTAAACAGTAAAATTAAAAATAAAATATAAACGATCGTTTCGAACAAAAAACATTCCACTAAAAGTAGTAGTCGTGCGAGTCAAGAGGCGATAGTTCGAGGCGATATTCGAATAAAGTTGAACGCGCGACGTGACATTCGAACAATAACGAAAAATAATAATAATGCATTCGAATAATACGAATGCGTCGTGTGTGCCGGTGTCAAGACCTCTACTAACATTAATGACGTGTTCTTCGACACCCGATTTGGGGGTACTCGTTCAGACATCGAGCACGTCATCGTCGGCCGGCGAACAAAAGCCCGTCGTGACGCCAAGTCCAACCCAATCTGATAAAGTGGAGATTAATGAAGCTGTCGCGAAAGTTCTCGAAGGATACGACTGGACTCTTGTGCCGAATGCCACAAAGTAAGTGAAGATAATGATAATTAATTTACATTTATAACGACGTCGAGTTTGATTGATCAGTGGTGTACGGTTCGAGGAATCATAATAAAGAGTTAATCATGTCTGTTTAAAACATTCGTTTCTGTTTTAGTTTTAATTAAATTCGGTCGTATAAATGTTTGTTGGCCAATTACGAATGCTTATATGTATTATATCTACAATTTTTTATTTTACATGACGATTTTTTTATTAGTATAGATGTTTGTTTAAGCGTGATAGAACTTTAAATTGAAGCCCTATCAAAAGTTCTATCTATCCAAAAAAACATTCTTTATCATATCTTCATACATGTATATATAATATAAAGAGATGTTTTTTTAAGTTAGATAGAACTTTCGATAGGAATTCAATTTAAAGTTCTATCACACTTAAACAAACATCTATAGTTAATATTTCATATCTTTCATATTTTATAATACAGTATTTAATACATCAGAGTACATTTTTCGATTAAGATATTTAACATTTACTGACGGATTGGCTTTATATCATTACTTCCTCATTCTTTCAATAAAGAAACGAATAAAAGTATGTACTAGAGCATAAGTAAAACTAGTACTATTTTCATTATCGTACTAAAATCTTGATAATTATTTTTTCAGTATAATTCTGTTATTATTTTCAATATAAAAGTCAATTTGATTTTTTTTGTAAACTTTCAAATGTCGTGGGAAAGGAAAACAAAGTGTACTGGCATTCGAAAATTGATTATTTTTTATTATAAAATTTGAAAAATGTCTGTAAATCAATAGAATTGTTGATAAGTAATTTTATCCATATATTTTTTATTAATCCATTTGGGTTGTTTACTAAATGCAAACTAATTTGTTTATATTTTTCAAGTGGTTTTATAAATTATATTTACCAATAAAATATTGTTATTTACAAATATAGATAAATGATGTAGTATGTGTGTAAATATATATATATATATATATATATATATATATATATATATATATATATATATATATATATATATAATATAATTACATACACGCAATATACACAACTATATTTATTTATGATTCTAGTCAATGTTCTCATTTTTTTATACTTAAATATTTGATTTCTACTCCAAATTCAAGTATTTTTTATTTACGGAAAATTATTTACAACAAATAATTGTACAATTATTTTGATTTTGATATTATTAATTTTGAAAAGTTCGTTTTTTATTGCTATGTACATACGTATTTGAATTTCGGTTTAATTTTTCAAGATCATATAAAATATGTTATCGAAAAAAATGTTTTTTTACTTAATCATTTAGTTCGTATTTAAATTTTTGACTGAATTTCAAAAGTAAAATGCAGTAAAAAATATCTTTCTTCGAATTAAATAACTTTTTATTTATTATATTTCTGAATTTTACAGATGAAATATAATAAGAAAAGAGATTTTATTTTAAACAAAATAATCTTCTAACTTTTTTAAAAAAATATGTAGTTGAAAATAGATAAATTACAAATTAAGTTCATATATGAATATCAGAGATATAATGTATAGAAAAAAATACTTTTTTTAAAATAAAACAGTATAAAAATATCCTACTTTTAATAAAAGCATTTAATATTTTCTTTTATTTACATGAATTCCAAATATAGAAAATTTTATGTAACCAAATTATTTTCAAAAATGCATTTTTTAAGATATTTTATTTTTCAATCGACTGTTTGATTGTTCAGTTATATAGAGTATTTCACAACTTAACGTTCTAAATATTATATATAAAGTATATAAACAAATTAATTTATTTTTAAAAATCTTTTCTTTTAAATATAATTTCGATGATTATTTATATAAGAAATAAATACAAAATAATTGCGATTTAACGATTGTCATAAAATAGAAAAGTCAATCTGTGAATGCATTAAAATAAACAAATTATTTTTATTGCTTTAGCAGCATGTTTAAAACTGCGTATGAAATTTGAATAAAAATGATAAAATTTTACGACTGATGCTGTAAAGATAGGATTCTTTTTAAAGTATATTTTATATACAAGTAACCATAAACAGTAACACATTTATATTAAATAACTATTTACGTAGTACGTTAAAAATTTAATTCTAGTAAATAGAACAGAGTGAAAATAACTGATGCGTGTACATTTTCAGCCGATCATTTCTTCTCGGAATCATTAGAATATAATATACGTATAAAAATATCCGTTGCATATTTGGTATTATGTCACTCGTTCGATATCCTGTTTATATTATTATTAATCGAACTGAACTAAAATAAAAATAATTCGCTCGAGAAGAGCAGCACGAACTATTTGTTGAGTTTCGACGCGTCGTAAGCAAAATATTTGTAAGTCAACGCGGGCCGCTAATGCAGAAAGTTAATATCGACAGGTCTTGTAATCCATTCGTAGGTAAATAAACAAATCGTTGGAGAGCGTTGTCTCTTCTGCTCTTATTGAGTAAATAAATATTCACAGAATCAAACTTGTTTATATGAACGTCTGTTGCTGTGATGCTCGATTTGATTAATTCTACAGTTGTTCTTTAGTACCCTCGCATACAGTACATAAATTTTATTATATACGTGTATGGGTGTGTTTGTGTGCGTTTATGTATTATATATTTGTATATAAATAAAAAAAAAAATGTGTATTTTATTGAAAATGTATGGCAATGGATCATTCGAATAAGAGTTAATAAGAAACATTTAGCAATGGATTGGCAAATTCTAAACATGTACATATGTACATACTACACATTTTAGATATATATATATATATATATATATATATATATATATATATATATATATATATATATATATATATATATATATATATATATATATATATATATATATATATATATATATATACTAACGCACATAAGTCATGGCACACTTGGGTAACATAAGCAATTTATTGATATAATTCAATAAAGTCGTTAAATTAAAAACTTTTTTTTATTTAATTGATAGTAAATATAATATTCATTAGGGAAAAAACAATAATTAATTCTATTATATAGTAGAAATTACTAAAATAAACACAGTAAGTTACATTTTTGCTTGGCAAATATGACATCAGAAGCAACAAAAAAATTATTTTATTCAATGCCAAATCGTTTAAATGAAGTTGTAAAAAGAAAAGGGAAACAATCGAGATATTAAACTTTTTTTAAAAAAAATTGTTAATATTTTTTGCTCCGGATAAATGTAACATACTGTTTTTATTTTAACAATTTCTACTATATAATAGAATTAATTACTTTTTTTGTATTTTTTTCTAATGAATATTACATTTATCATCAATGAAATATTTTTTTTACTTAATTTAACGACTTTATTGAATTATATCAATAAATTGCTTGTTACCCATGTGTGATATGACTTATATGCGTCAGTGTATATATATACACACAGGTTCATCCAAATGCGACGCCTATATTTGTGTTTTATTAAAAAAAAAACTATACACATGTTTCTTTCTAATAAAACACAGATCTAGGCGTTACATTTGGATGATCCTATATATATATATATATAAATACACATCATATGTATGTACAACTACATTCATCGCTATCGGATATCACATTATAAATAACATTCCCGAACTGTTTTTCAGTTCTATAGAAATATAATATGTTAAAATATTCGGTGTGGCGACAGCCACTTGACCCGTTACGTCCTCCCCCATATTCCCTCATCAACAGCTGACCTGTCAATGTGTCAAACAACCTGACGATGACGTCATTTTAGTTCGCTGTTAAAATAACAAACCCCGAACTTTTTTCTGAATCGAGACTGCGGATATCTTTATAGCTTGAAGTTTTAATACATGTATAAACGAACAAGATTTATATATATATATATATATATATATATATATATATATATATATATATATATATATATATATATATAATACAAGGTTTTAAATGTTTAACGATAATTAAATTAACAGTTCTATTATTATGTTTAATTAAAGTAGTTAATAATCAACAAAATAATGTTCAAAAGTTTCCATTTAAATTTCATATTTTTAATGAATATCTACGTGTAAGTAATGTTTCAATATCTAGTAACGTTAACACAATCTACACTTTAAAGCTTTTTTTAGTAATGACAAGTTTAAACTAAAGACGTGAAACGATTAAAAAATTATCATTTATTTGAATCTCTTTCACCCGGATTCGTTGTTTTACAACGTACTATTATTGTGAAGATATATTTTCAGATATATTAACATAATATATAAATTTATAAAGAAATTGGAAGATATAATATAATGTTTTTTAATTAAACAAGGAAAAGTGTAAGTAGTTAATTAGGAAGTTTTTATTAAGAAATATGTTTATTCTTTGATGATTTTTAATTAATAAAATTATGCATTACTCAATATATATATATGTATATATATATATATATATATATATATATATATATATATATATATATATATATATATATATATATATATATATGTATGTATGATTGATGTGCAAAAGTATTCACTATATGGTTAACATAAGCAACTTATTGATATAATTCAATAAGTCGTTAAATAAAAAAAAATATTTAATTGAAAATAAATATAATGAATATTATATAATGAAAAAAATTAATAAATGTTATATTTATTTTCAATTAAATATATTTTTTAAAAATTTAACGACTTCATTAAATAAATTGCTTAAATAAATTGCTAATAAATTCAATAAATTGCTTATGTTACCCATATGGCGAATACTTTTTCGTCGGTGTATATGAAAATTATTAACAAATCATAAACGAGGTGTATATACATGTACATATTGATTGTTCTTTAAGCGTGATAGAACTTTAAATTGAATTCCTATCGAAAGTTCTATCTAACCCAAAAAAACACCCCTATCCTACCTTTATTTTTGTAAAGACTTGGATATATATGATTGACCACTCTTTATGCACACATGTATACACAAAGAGTGTTTTTTAGATAGATAAAACTTTCGATAGGGATTGAATTTAAAGTTCTATCACGCCTAAAAAACACCCTATATATATTTTAATTCAATTATGGGCCTGATCTGAACACCCATGTAGAAAGTACGATTATTACAGCTAATCGTTACACATATTTATTTAATTATTTCGCCATCCGGTTATATGATTTTTATCTTTGACCACATCGGCAAACATGTTGACCACATGTTCTGCAAGAATTGAAAATTCCTACTGTCCAGTATGAACAACGTCAGACCGTCTCACATTAAATTACACACGCTTTTATCTATAACACGGTACACTTGGGAAAATCACTGTATTATCTTAATGTGTCCTGTTTTTACATATTTATGCATTCTGTGTGTATATGTGTGTGTGTGTACGTCCATTGCTCTGTTTCTTTTTGCACGCATAGAATGGTACATGTCACGAAATATTTAATTACTTCATATATATATATATATATATATATAAATGTGTGTGTGTATGTATGATAGTGTCACATTTGGCGTACGTAATGTGCATGATAATTTATTGATAAATAAATCTGTACTGTGATTGTTTAATGATTCTTTTTAACCTTTCAACTGCTCATACCACACAAGTGGAATAAATGAGCCGTTTTCAATATTAATTTATTTTTTCATATTAAGATATTAAAATTGTAATTCGTAATGTAAGTAGAATATTTTTTGATATACGAGGGTCGTATGATAAGTATGGTAAAAAAGTAAGAAAAACTTAATTGAAAAATTTAATTAAATTAATTAATCAATAAATAAATTTACCATTCTTATCAAACGACCATCGTATGTATATATAGAATTTTCCAATAAGCGTTTCAGAAGTTTAACTGGGAATAAAACAAGTATTTAATTTTTTTTATTTTTAGGCCTATTCTATGGTATTAACATAATTTCACACATATGACCATCACGTCTTCACTTGACATTTGATAAGTATGGTAAATGTATTTATTATTTAATTTAAATAATTAATTTAATTAAATTTTTCGATTTAGTTTTTCTTACTTTTTTACCATATTTATCAAACGACCGTCGTAGTGCATTCGTTGAGTCCAACTTTTAGTCATTCTTTCACATAATTGTTGTCCAGTTTCATGAATTACACGTTCAATGATTATTATATAGAAAGTTTTTACAATTTCTAAGCGCTGTTGAAGTTTTAAACGTTCTATGATAATTTATCAAATTATTTGACTGGAAATGTCGAAATGAGCTTAAAAAAATTCAAACATATCTGCCACCAGCTGTCAAAGTTCTGATATTCTTATTGGAAAACCTTATATAACAACATCAGAAAATTATTTTTTCTCATACATAGGGATAGTCACAAATTTCATTCTACATCTAATTATCTTTATTAATTTTGTTAATTGACATTTGTGCGATTTCCTTGAGTATAAATTAGAAATATTATTTAATTTTTTACTCCCACAATTGAGTTTGTAAGTTATTTCACTTTTGGAAACATGCAATGATTACTAAAGATTACTATTATTGGTCGGATAGTTCAAATCGGTTTGCACATTAGTATTTGCACTGAATTTTTTTTTTCAGAAAATTCATTAAGTTCTAAAAAGACTTAGATGTTAATGAAAAAATCACAATATTAATTCAGAATAGTTTACTATATTTTTTAAAGTTTATAACATTATATAAGGTCATCCAAATGTGACGCCTACGTTTGTGTTTTATTAAAAAGAAACGTGTGTATAGTTTCTTTTTAATAAAACACAAAGCTAGGCGTCGCATTTGGATAACCCTATATATAATTTGATAAAAATGTGGTAAAGTATTTTTGGTATTTTCTTGTTTATTTTTAATTAAAGTTTACATTATCTGAGATATGACGCGATATTTGTTAAAAAATAGGGTGAACTGATAACACCCGTAATCGAAAATAAATATTAAAATTGAGAATGAAATAGATTAGATATTTTGTAAAGAACTGTAGTTGATGTTGAATGAAAAAACAGGATTGTCGAACGATCATTTTTTTTTTAAATACTGACCGAAGTGTTAACATTTGAAAAAGAAGACCGATTTTACAATACGCATTCTAACATGTATTACAATTAATACCATCATTGTCGGATGGTACATCTTGTTCATTCCGTCGTGATATCAGCATGAGAAATCCTCATAATTTATTATTATTATTCTTTATGGGGAACGTTTAAAGCGAACTTAATCTTTATGGGAATATATCAAACGTCAACAATTACCACGTACGTGCAAAATATCTTACACACACTGGTGCTAAAATGCAGGTGTTTAGTAAAAAATTAGAATTGTCAAATGTGTTAAAACAGTACGTATTTTTTCTAAAACGAAACTTTTACACGTTTTAAGACCACAAAAGAGAATGCTATTTTAAAAGATTGCGTAAAATTGTGTGACAAATTCTCTAACGCTATTAAAAAACTTGTTCCGTTTGAAAAAAATCGGAATGTTTAACAAATGTTTACAGATAAGTTATTAATTGAAATAAACATTTAAAGTAGAAAATAAATACAATTGTTTTTAATTAGATATTTAAACTGATTTATATAGGGTGTCCTATCAGGAACGCATAACTTAATTTTTAAATAAAACACATCTTTTTGAGTGTGTGCTTCTGATGGGGCACCCTGTATAACTGAAAATATTCGAAATGTGAACAACAGTTAATAAAATTCGTTCTGTGTTAAAAATTATAATTTTAATCATTAATTTATTTTATTTTATAGCTGATCTTTGATTTTAGAAGAAAAAAATATTTTTTTGGAAATATCGATTTTTCATGAAAATTTACATACTATAGGTCGTCGTTTTTTTAGGGTTAAAAATTGAAAATTTCAAAAAACATTGTAAATCGATATTTTTTATCAGAAATCGATTATTTTGATTAAAAATAATAATTAACCTATAAAAATAACATTATTTCATAGAAAATATGATTTTGGTAATCAAAAGACAATTTTTATTAAATTAAAATATGAAATGTCAGAAAAATATTTTAATTTTTTTGGTTATTAATTAAAATAAACATTTAAAATAGAAAATAAATACAATTTTTTTATTTAGAGGTATAAACTGATTTATATAACTGAAAATATTCGAAAAAGTAAAGTCCATGAAGTGAACAACAGTTGATTAATTTAAAATACAAAGAGATTTTGAGACTGACTAAATCACGATTTCCTCTGAGTAAAATTCGTTCCGTGTTCTAAAATATGATTGTAATCATCAATTGATTTTATTTTATAACTGATCGTTGATTTTAGAACAAAAAAATAAATTTTTGGAAATATCGATTTTTCATGAAAATTTACATACATAGGTCATCGTTTTTTTAGAGTTAAAAATTGAAAATTTCAAAAATCAATTTTAATCGATATTTTTTTATCAGAAGTAGATTATTTTGATTAAAAATAATAATTTTCTAATAAAAATATTATTATTTCTTAGAAAATACAATTTTGGTGACCGAAGACAATTTTTATTAAATTAAAATTTGAAATGTCAGAAAAGAAATTTAGTTTTATTAAATATCTTTGTTCATTTTACAAGATTTTTTTCTAAAGAGTGAATATAGAGACATACTAAAGTGTAAAAAGAGAGTCCAAAGCAATCTAAAAAAAGTATGTATTTAAATATAGAAATAAACATTTTTAACAGAAATTTAAGATTCAAATATGTTTCAGATATAAAAAAAATGTTATATATATATATAGAGAGAGAGAGAGAGAGAGAGAGAGAGAGATGTGAACAAAAATAGATGCGAGTCTGTTATAGAAAGAAATCAAAGTTGGAAATGCAATTAATATTTTTAAACTGTTTTGCTTCTCAGCTATTTATTAATCGTGCAATAAATGTAAATTTCGGGATATTACCGTTTTATTAAAAAATGAAGATGACTTGCATTTCTTAATTTTTTCTTGACAAGTGAATATTGAAGTATGAAAAAAAATAGTGAGACATACACTCTAGAAGATATATTTTTTTTTAAGAATTATATACTTAGTTATCTCACACTTAGTTATTTTTTTATAAACTTGTGTATGATAGATTAAAATATATCAATTTAAAAAAAATATATGAAAAATATGTTTTGAAATTTTATATATATATATATATATATATATATATATATATATATATATATATATATATATAATGTGTAAAGAAATTGTCATTTGTGCAATATTTCATTAGCTAGTGCAAAAAAAACTACACACAAACAATTTCCCTAACTATTACCACCTAATTAATACAAGAGCATTAATTGCCTAATAACTATCGGCTTCAGTTCATAAAAGGCGAGCTCTAATAATAACGGCCAACATCTATTCTTAATTTCTAATTTGTAGTATCGACCCAAAAAATATTTTAAACACTTAACAATCTTGTTAATTAGTTAAATTCGTTAGGAACACATCTAACTGGCGTGATGAAGCAACCGTAAACCTTGGAAGGTGTAAATTAAGTCAACTAGTGTTTTCCCATAGTATGAGTAAATGCCATACGAGAACGAAACCTCACTCACATACATACTTGTGTGTGTTCATAGTCCGGAATCGATTCGAACTGAACTGGATTTTTCTTTATAAATCGCTACAAGTTGATAATTAGTTTGACATATATATTTTTTATTATTTCATATTCGATTGGAATTTTTTAAATATTTTCCAAACGTAGTTCTTTCTTTTATTCTGGATGATAATAATAATTTGTACTTAATACAAATATCAGAGAGTAATATGTTTGTAGTAATAATTGTATTTGCCTGACACAAATATGAAACAAAAACAAATTAAATGAAAGAAACGTTCACGTCGCGTAATTCTTTCAAGTCAACAAGTAAAATATTGTACACGTATAAGTATTCATTAACATATTATATTTAATGAAAATCTTTTAGATGTTCAATAGAGTATAAATGAATAAAAATACTTCTAGACATTTTCTTTGTTTCAAATAAACACTCGGTAAATTTATCACAGAAAATGTTGAACTGTTCTAATAATAGAACATTTATACATTGAATATAAAAAGGAACCGATATCAAAATATTTGAATAAAATATATCAATACTTATTGTAATTATTTAGAAATTTTTTGTAATACACTTTAATGTTTTTATATATTGTATAATTATTGAATTTAAATCGTATTGAATATATGTAACAAAAATGAAAAATAAATCAACACTCTTTAAAATAAACTGTAAATAATTTATAATAAATATTTTTATAATAAACTATTAATTCTTGTTTATAAGAAAAATAAATTAATCAGCCCGATATAAAAGGAAATTTAGCTATCTAAAGAAATTCAGTAAATTTAAAATTAAATACACTAATATTTATTTAATATGGAATTGATTTTTTTAAAAGAACTATTTTTTACACAAATGAACCACCACAGATGTTAAATGTTAATTTTATCTGTTAATAAACATTTTAGTGTTCATGCTTGTCCTTTTCAAAACAAACAAAACATTATTTAAATCTGATTAATAGATAGAATTAAAAATGTCAAATTCTATAATGCAGTTTTTTTTATAAATGATGATATGACCAACGAAATTGGTATTAGCAAATAAAGTAAACAATAAATGATTATTGATTTTTTTCATCAAATTTTATAGCGCTGAATGATTCATTTGGGTTAATTGAATAAAATTTCATTGTCAATAATTGTGATTTCAATATTTATTATGTTTTTGTCACTTAATAATTTTTTAAACACACAAATCCCATTGGAATGAAAAGATATGTTTTTAAGTTGGTGTTGTTTGTTTTTCTATTTGTGATTTCTTTTTTTGTATTAACTGTTTTAAATCTGATTAAGGTATAATATTTAAAAGGGTTAAATTTTGTTAAATAATATATTTTTATTGATTTGAAAATTATTATTTGGACTGTTCTTGTATATTCATTATCAACTTTAATAAAAATTGAATGGAATTTTTGAATAGATCTATAAAACAAGTTTTTATTTTCAAATAAAACGTTTTTTTTCAGAATAAACATTAATGTACGATGTTGACTAAAAAAATATCCAATAGTGTCGATAAAAACAATAAAAAAATATTTTTACTGTATCTTGCGACTCTCGAATAGAATAAAATAAAACGTAATTTTTATTGCTGACATGTAGCACGGATGACTCATTAAAGTGAGTAAATTATTCAGTTTTTACTACTCACTAATTATTGCTAGACGCGAAATTACCGTTTTAACGAGATACGCCTTTTGTAGATTTATGTAATTTTATAAGAATTCCGAAAATAAATACGAAGCAAAAAATATCGATACACCGTCGAGAGCATCAATTATCGCCGTCATGGTTTGATTCGATATTAGCATTTGTCTTTATCTTTTTCGAAAAATAATTAAGTCGCGTTGGTTCAATGTATTAAATAAGTAAACATCCAATCCTGTTTCACATGGGTCGTATTTTTTTTCTACTCTGTGTGAAAATATTACGTACTAACATTGGCGGATATGTAAATTAAATGATCTTCACAACTCTTCGGCGTGCTAAAAGTTTGTGAAAAAATTATGTAACTATTTTTTAAATACGAATCGAATTTAATTCTTAGAATAAATAAATATCTTGTGTGAAATGGCTGTTATTTTCGAATTATTTTATAGATGTACATATATATTTTTATTAAGACAAATAACGAACAATACAATTTTATCATAAAAAAAACTCTAGGTACCCAAAATAAAATTTTAGAATGTAATGAATTTTGATAATTAATTAACAAATCATATAAGAAAATATTATTTTAATATTCTTCATAATGATAATATAGGGTCATCCAAATGTGACACCTAGATTTGTGTTTTATTAAAAAGAAACATGTGTATAGTTTTTTTTAAATGTCTTATTTGGATGAGTCTATACTACGTTTGTTTAAGATTGAAAATTAGATGGCAAAAATTTCGCTTCATTATTTTTTTCTCTCGTTAATTTGTGTTTAAGAATATTCATTGAAAAATGAAGTAATCTATGTTGGAATGAAGAATATTCCAAACCTGAACATCTATGAAAAATAAGACTTTACCAACTTGTTTTTGTAATTTTTAAATTACATTTTAAATGCATTACCATTCATTTTATTTATTAATGCATATTGTGAAGCACGTCTTCAGAAAACTTAAAAAAGTATGTCCCATTTTCAAATACTGGTATAGACAATGGAATGAACATCATGGAATAGCATGAACAGTAATTGATTTTTAAGCATTTGCATAGTTTTGTGGTGTTGAGATGATCGAGTGATTTATTTGTCTAACAATAAATGTCTGTTCATTTTACATCATTCATATTTTTGCTAGTAAGTGGCTATTTTCGATGGTAACTTGGAGTTCCACTTATTAAACATCGTACATCATTCTCGAAAGACAAACAATGACAGTTCTTTATATTTAAACCTTTTATAAATTATAGAAAACTAGGTCTATTTTTTAGAATTATTTAACGATTAATCATCCGTGGAGAAATATCGATATTTGTCGAATGAACAATTTTAATTCGGTTTATTTTTACAGAGCTTCGTCCGAAAAACGTAAATTACATGTTAAACGTCCCATGAACGCTTTCATGGTATGGGCACAAGCAGCACGTAGAAAACTCGCCGACCAGCACCCACAATTACACAATGCCGAACTCAGTAAAACGCTTGGAAAACTTTGGAGGTGAGTTATGTTTATTTTATTTTTTTTAAAAAAAATACAAGAATTTTATAGGTCATTTAAACAAAAAATTGAGAAAAGTTTGTAGAAAGTAAAAGAAAACTTATACCTAATAAAATTTGTCAGTAATCGATTTGTGAATGTTTGATTTAAATACGGAATGAAAAAAAAATGATAGAGTGTAGAGACTTTTGATTTGAATCGTGTGTATAAATTTCAATACAACAATTAAATAATATTCACTTGTCCAGTTTTATATTCGATATGTGTTGTTAACGTGAAAATTCTTCACATTTTTCAACGATCCACAACTAACAACGTTCAAATCAATGTCATTCGATACAGAATAAAAGCGTCGTTTCAATCAATCGTCCGAAATTTAATATTCATCCGACGAGTATCTATCACACTCACGTGTTCTCTGTTTACAAATGTCAGCGAGGTTTAGACACAATTAAACTTAAAAATATCCTCTAATTTAAAGCATTGTACGACCATAATATTATTGTACACATATCATGCGCTGACACCTGGCAATAGTCTCGTGAGATGTGCACAATGGACCCGCTGTCAACGTCTTTAATAGACGTCATTCGTGAGACGAGCACATCTTGTCTGCAATAATGTGTGTATGCATGTATGGTATGTATCTATGGATGGATGGATGGATCGATCGATCGATGGGGTTCACGAAAATGTTTCAATTTGATTTGTCATTGTGTTGGAAATATAGAAGAACATGTCGCGTCGTAAGTTTATTATCGTGTATGTTTTTCTCGTTTTGGATCTTTTTTTTCTTTAATCGGCAATATAAATTAATCATTGAACGACTATAAAGGTAGTTCTAATTTTCTATAGTTTGTAAAAAGTTTAATTACAACGAACGGTACTTGAAATATTACTTTTGGAAGTGAATGGAACTTGACATTCACTATATACACGTGTCTATATATATATATATATATATATATATATATATATATATATATATATATATATATATATATATATATATATATAAACAGTGAGTCACAGAAGTCATAGGACACATATGTAACTTGGAAAAAACAAACAAAATAGATTTAATTGATACCTTATATTTCAAAAAAATTAATATAACAAACATAAACGTCTCAAAAATAACAGAAAAAACTATTTTTTAATTTTGATTTTTGTAGAAAAAATAAATAAACTTATACAATTGAAAGTAGCAAATTGATCTCCATGGGACAATGTAGTACTACGAACACAATTATTAGGTCTACGGAAAAATTCTGTCCGATAATGGCATCTCAAGTTTCAAAAATAAGTCATTTTACAGAAATGGAATTCACAAATTACCATCACGATAGGAAAAGGTTATTAGTAACGAAGAAAAAATTATATTGTTCAGTAAATATTAGTAAAATACATCTGAGTCTGTTTTTATGCGGTAGATACGTTCCACAGAAAACCGCATTAAAAAAATCGCACAAAAAAGACTTAACTTATATTGAAAAATTAGGGATACGTTCCGTAATTTTCGAAAACCGCATAAAACCAAAGCTACAACTTGAAATTACTCTAAAATTCACATAAAAAAATCAGGAAATAAAGAGAGCTTAAAAAAAATTTTTAAATATCTGCAAAAAATTTATACAAAACAAAGCTTTTTACTTTATTTTTTAATTAACTATTTAATTTTATTCAAAGCAATATGTACATATGTGTAATTTATTTTAGAATTTTTCATACATATTCTAATTATCATCGCAATAATATCTGCACTGTTTAGAATAAAAATAAGAAACTAAAAAAGAAACTAAATAACTGCAGTTTTCAAGACATGTAGGCCAAGCCTTTTTCCAGCAGGTATTTAAAGTGTGTGGTTTTATTTGAGTAATAGCAAAAAAAACATGATTTATAGTCAAAGATAGATATTTTTTTCCAAGCGTCAATTACTGTTATTGACTCATTTTCTCATTTATCCAATATAAATTGAAAAGTGCGTTTAACTTAATATTGTTTTAAAAAATTTGACAGCTTCTTCATCTACCGATGTAATCACGTCCGTAATCTTCACGTTACGCAGTGCATTCCTTTTTAAAACCCGGTTAACCATCCTTTGCTAGCCGAAAATTCCTCATCAGTTTAAGAAGCGGAAGTAAATGGCTTTGATTCCTTCATTTGTTCATAAAACTGAAGAGCTTTTCGTTGAATTAAATAACCGCTTAAAGGAATTCTTAAAAAAAATCATATAAAAAGATACTAAGAAGAAATATAAACCGCATAACTTCAAAATCGCATTAAAATAATCCGCACAAAAACAGACCCTGCTGTATATTAAAAATGTATTATTTTTTTTAATTCAAAAACGGACAGAACTTGCTAGACCTAATATAACTATATATTTTTTTAAAATACTTAGTGAGGTTTTTCTTTAATCCCAGGATTTTATTTAATCATTTTGGCATTGATTTTACGAAGTTAGTAGTTATGTGGGTGAGAATAATGACCAGTTCATTTGCTAAAATCTTTTTCAATGCTTCTTTCAAGTACTTGTATATTTTTTATGTTTTTTTTTTCAAAAAAATCCTAATGATATTTAAATTATGATTGTAATTGTGTTGATATTAATTTGTTACTTTAAATTGTTCAAGATTATTTCTTTTTTATAATAGTAATTAAAGTTAAGAAATTAGTTTTTTCTTTTATTTTTGAGACAATTATGTTTGTTTATATTGAAAAAAATAATTTATCAATTAAGCCTATTTTGTTATTTCTTTCCAAATTACACACGTGTCCCATGACTTTTGTGATTCATTGTTTATATATATATATATATATATATATATATATATATATGTATATGCACAAAATCTTATATATTAATTAATAATTTTATTATTATTAAATTATTTCTGGCTCTCTAAAAATTGTTACATACTTAAGTATAAAAAAGAGAAATATATTTTTAATTTTTCAATTAATTACGTGATATTTCTATGCTTAGTTTGTTCTTCAATTAATTAAGCAATATTGAAATATATAAAATATACATAAATTTATTTATAACCATGTATTTATAACCACCATCATTTATGTAATTTATCAAAAAATATTTATATATAAATTAATATTTAAAGTATATAATTTATTAAATTTGTATAAAAAAAATATTAAGTGTTTAAGCCTTATCAATTAACTTTTTTGAAACGATGAAACTATCCATATATCCGTTCGACAGAAGTTATTTTCGTAGCCAATAAACTCACACAAGTATTTGGCGAACTTAAACGTGTGTTTAATGAGATATAATTATTAATGTTTAAGTTTTTTTTTTATTACTCATTTACGGATATTTTGACAATTTTCATTTTTTCCGCTATTTAAGAAAAATATATTTTTAAATAAAAAATATAAATATGATCTGGTCAGTGTAATTGCTATTATTTCGAATTTTATTGTTTTTAAACTTTTTTTACTGTGTTGTATGTAATAAAGTAAAAATTACTAAAAGATAAAAAAAGATAATTCAATATGTGCAGTTTAATTTATATCCATCGGATTATTTCTTTAAAGTGTTCTTCTATAAATGCGAATATGATTATCATTGTTGTATATATTGAAAAAAATATGAAATTTAAATATATAGACAATCATTCTGCACGCTACTGAATATTCAGTTCTTATCAAATAGAACGATTGTGTACAGTATTTTGTTGAAATTTTTACGATAAGAGAAAACACATTAGTAATAAATTAGTTATAATTGGAAGACGTTATATTTTTTCTGATAATTTAGAATTAAATGAAGCGTGCCCGTTTGCATCAACACCACTGTACAAAACAGTTCTTTATATGAAATTTTAATATAAATCATGTAATCCAATGTACACAAAGAAACTTTAAATATATTACTTTACACTTAAACTTATCTAAGTGACGGGACGTATTATGATTTATCAGTTTTTTATAGTTACTAAAAAATACCTTCAAACGTTTGTAAATTTTTTTCTACACGAAAAGAGTTCGTTCCATTTTACCAATGTACAATAGTGATTTATTAACTTTTGATAATTTATATAATATTTATTTTATGAAAAGAAAAACAAAGATGGAAAATCATTAAAATGTGGATTCTTTTATTGATATGTTTTTAATTCACTTCACAAACAAAATAATTATCAGAAATTATCTTTTTACATAAATTTTACTTTAAAAACAAAGACGTTCAGAACCTTGAACGTTTGGTGTTATTGAAGAACTTGCAATGTTAAATGGATAGACAGAGTATCAAATGAGGAAGTGTTTAGAAGAGAACAGGGGAAGAAATATATATGGGAGAAGATTGTAGAGAGAAAAATAAATTATAATAGGACTTATTTTAAGACATGAAACTTTATTTAAAAGTATACTGGAGAAAATAGTGAAGGAAAAAAATATAAAGGAAAGCCAGACAATTATATAGAACAAATAATGTGAGACAGGATCTAACAATGATAAGGACATGAAAAGAAAAGTGGATAATAGGGAAGAATGGAGTGCTGGGACGAACAAATCATAAAATTGATGATTGGAAGAATATATATATATATGGAGTCATCTAAATGTGACACCTGTGTTAACATGTGTATATTTTTTTTTGTTCTTTTTTAAAAAACATAAATCTAGGCGTTACATTTGGATGACCATATATTTATGTATATTGATGAAAAAAAATTGATTCAAAACAAAAATACAAAAAATATGAAAATTTAAATACATCGTTATCAGTAATTTAAGAATAATTTATTTAAAAATGTCTTAAAAAAAGTACAAATACAGTAGATATTTTTATATGAAACGTGGAAAAATGTTATACATTATATGTATATTTCAAGTTAATTAAATTTATTCATCTGTTGATAATTTATTTATTTTTTTATTTGACAGATATTGATCAGATATACAAAAATATTCAATCAATTCGATTGATTTCAATTTTTATTGCAATATATTCTTAGAAGAAAAACAACAAGAACATATTTTACCTACAAATAAATTTTAAAAAAATACATAAAAAATTACAAAAAAATATGCAAATCTATAAAAAAAATCAGTGTGTAAATTGAAAATTGGAACAAAAAACTTTAATCTCATCGAATTTTTCACAACCATTTTAATTAGCAATGCTTTGAACAAATCCATGAAAAATCGACTATACTTTTGAAAAGAAAAAAATTGAGGTTTTGTCACTGCATAACTTATCTTAAAAAATGCACTTGTGTTCTATCTAAATGCGTCGTTTTTATAAAGTTTATCGTTGAAAGGGTCAATTAATTTTTTTTCAAGTTCAGCCAGATGTTCAAAAGACAAATTGAGTTCATATTTGTCAGAAATAGTTTAAATATTTTTATTACGTTAAGTAATCGAACATTTTTGTTTGATAATTGTATGTATGAAGTAAATCATTGATAAATAATCATGTTAAATTTATTTAATGTTTTAATAAGATTTATTTTTATGTGTTTGTTTGTTGTTGATTATTTCAAATAAGACAATATAAATAATCGTTATTTTTTATTATAAACATTATTACAATAATATTTATTTTATTAATGTTTTTAAAAAAAATATTTGAGTTGTAATAATAATTCTTTGTCTGAAAATCTAAAATATGTTCGACCTTTATATTTTGAATTATGAAACTATTTCTTAAAAACAATTGTATCGTTCCTTATTGATTTTCTTATTATTAATTAATTTACATTTAATCCATTCAATCCATTAATATCCATTTAAGATAAGCTTGAACGTATCTGTTTAATTTAAATATTTTTTTGAGGAACAGGAAAATCATGTTTATATTCTTCAGTATAACAACAAACATTTTGAAAAGATTAAAATTGTCCATGTAATATAATAAAAATGATTTTATTTTTTTACTGAACTAATAAATATTAATTTGTTAAAGAAAAAAACAATGAATTGAAAAAATGTTAAATGTTTTTTTATCTAGCAATGGGAGTGGAAGTGATTTTATATAAATATATAGCTGTTTTTTGAAGCGTGATAGAAATTTAAATTCAATCTTTAGCGAAAGTTCTATTTCACCTAAAAACACTTTTATATGTATGTATGTATGTATGTGTATATATAAATATATATATATATATATATATATATATATATATATATATATATAATACTTTTTATGTATGTGTGAGCATATGTAAAAAATATATTTTTTAATTGAGAGTTTATTTATCAATTTCTTAAAATGTAACTAGTAAATCTATAAAGAATTAAGAAAGATTTTCTTAAAAGAATTCAATTGTATGTATTTACTAAATAAATTCTACCTGCGAAAAAGCACCTAACTATACATATCACAGGTTCATTTCCGAATAAAGTAGTCGTTGTTTAATAACCCCTGTTGTATTCATGTACATAAAATAGACTACATTCATTCCCTTACTATATTTTAACAATGGCCAGATTTTCTTTTTTCTGAATTTATTTCTTTACATCCTATCTATACACTTAATGTATATTTTTTAAAGTTGGCAATATTTTTTTCTCATATTCTGATATAAAAATAAGCAAGTTGATTTTTCAATAAAATATTAAATTTTTTATCAAAAAGAAAATATTTTAATGTGTTAATAATTATAATTGTGTATTCTCAATAAAATTATTTTATATATACAATATTTATATGTATTAAAAAAAATCTATTTAATTAAGAACTGTAGTTTGGTTTAAAATGTATTTTTTTATTGATAAATTTCATGTACATATTTCTTTCTGTTCTATTCGTATGGATATCTTTACAAAATTGAAATATTGTAGATCATTTGATTTAATTTTTAATTAATAAATAACATAATTCATTCGAATTATAAGTGCTACAATTTTTATTTTGATATTCGGTTTTGTTCGACACTATTTATTTACCAATATCATTTGTAATCGAATATGTGTTTTAAAAATTAATATCAACTAATAATAATTGGTTTAATATGATATATATATATATATATATATATATATATATATATATATATATAGATAAGTGTGTGTGTGTATGTGCAAACTAGCCTATTTATTGATAGAGAAACGAAATTAACAAATTTATTAAAAAAATATGAATTGATTTGTACACAAGTAATAACTATCTACATACTAAGTTTTTTTTTGAAATATTTTTATATTATATATTTTATGTGAATGAATATATCTTTGAACATAATTCAAAATCAGTGTCATATCCTTAATGTGTTTTAGTAAATATGAACATATTTTTATAATTAGTATCAAATAATTTTCTTATATTAAAAGTATGTATTTCTATGTTATATATCATTAATATAGTTAACTAAAATTCTAAGGAACACAGTTTATAAAACATCATTCAAGAAATAAATTAGATTTTTAAATAAAACATTCATATTTTTTAATAGTTTCCATAAGTAGAGTTTTTTTATACAATAAAATTCATTGACAACATAAGAATAATATATTTTTCAAAGTATAAATGAAGTGTTTAGTTTTTTTTTGAATTTAGTGTGATTTTTTAATTATTTTACCATTACTACAGAAAATATTTTCAATTCAAATGATTTAAACATATATCAAAAAATATACATTATTTTTTAAGATAATCTTAGAAAATAATTGTGTGCTATTTAACTAAATTCCTAACGTATTTACATTACTATTATATATATATATATATATATATATATATATATATATATATATATGTGTGTGTGTGTGTGTGTGTGTATGTGTGTATATATATATATATATATATATATATATATATATATGCAGCACGTGTCGATATTTACGAACTCCAGGTGCTTTAAAAATATTATTGCGACTGTTAAAATTAAGAGAAATGAGGGTAGATTACGTTGTAGACACCTGAATAATCAAAAGGGGATCTAAACGTTTCTTTTACAGGTTAATTCAAATGTATATTATTTAAGTAAATAATGAATAAACCGGATATGTTACGTGATATATATATATATATATATATATATATATATATATATATATATATATATATATATATATATCGGTGATAAATAAATAATATAGAGTTTAGGAACGTTCGTAAATGGTAAAAATTAAATTTAAGGAAATATGCATTACACTACGTAACTACAACAATTATAAGCATATATACATACATACATACATGCATGCATATATATATATATATATATATATATATATATATATATATATACACACATACATACACACAAATATATGTATTTGAAGTGACATATCAATAGCAGATTTTTTTAAAAATTTCATCAGGAATTAAAAATAAAATTACTGAATAATAATAGACATATGAATAATTTTATATTCAGATTGACTAATCGCTGAATCTTTAAGGAAAAGTTTGCATATATTTTCTTTATAGTAATTGTACGTAATTTAATTAAATTAGATATAAATGGTTCTTTAAAAAAGTGAGATCAGCTTTTATTAAATCACTAGGTGTATATATGCATATATACATACATGTATGAATGTATAACTGTACTCAGTTCTTTATGCTAAAATGAATTTTCATAGATTTTAATAACAATTAATTTCAATAGAAAAACGTTCCTTAAACTATCGATAATTATTTTAAAAATAGTAAATCTTTAATTTTTATTGATTCATTTTTTCTAAAAATTATTCACAGCGTAGATTCTTTCCAGGAGAGAAAAGAGACGTCTGGTCGATAGATTATTACATTAAAGTTACTTTTCCACGTCAAAGATGACTCAAGTAATATGTATTATTTTTTTTTTATTATGAAATAAAAGGAAATGATTCAAATACTTAAATATAATTAGTTGTATTATGAGCTGTCCATTATTTATATCTAATTCCATTATAACTGCCTTTTTCGTTGGATTCTTAAATATCTATTTTCTAGAAACATTCAGTGATGTACTATTTTTCATTGAAATAAAAATAAGAAAACCTATGAATAATTTTGTATAGTTCGAAATGTAAACACATAAGTACGCGCGCGTAGTATTAAGAATTTAATTTACAAATAGATTTAGTTTAACCAGTACCCACAAGTTCAATATTTGATGTAGAAAAAAATTAATCAAAGAACATATTTGTTACTTTTGTATTTACATATCCGTTATTTTTTTATTAGAATTTTATTTGAAGTTGATAAGTAATACTTTTTGTGTTTCATTAGATTACACATATACACATATAAATATATATATATATATATATATATATATATATATATATATATATATATATCCAAAAGGATCATCCAAAAGTGACGCCTAGATTTGTGTTTATTAAAAAAAGACATATGTATAGTTTATTTTTAATAAAACACAAATCTAGGCGTCACTTTTGAGTAATACTATATATAAATTTACTTACACACACATTAAAATGTGTTTCTCACATTTTTCGTAAACTATATACAATATAAAGGGAGTAATATGAACAAAGATTTTTTTCTAGATATATTTTGTATAAATATTTTTTATTTTAGACAGAGAAGTAGATTTTTCAATATTTAATGTATTTTGAGTTCATTCATTAAGCATTATGTTTTGAAAATAAAATAAAGTGCACTGAACACGAAATTAAATTTAAAAAATCATTTAAAATGTTTTTCTATAATATAAATAATGTTGGGCATTTGTTGCTGGTCCTTACAAATATGGATTTAATTTGTAAGCTAAGAAGGTGTAATGAATTAAAGAAATGCTATTGATTACGTATTTTTTAAAAATGCAAAATATAAAAGTTTTCAAAATACTATTATATATTATGATTTTTTTAGATTTTAAATATTAATGATTTGTTCACATTTTTCATATCATATGTATGTATTTAAAAATAACAAATTTTAAAGATTTGTCTTAAAATCGACTTTCTGTGTGATTTGAAATTAATAAACACTGTTTATAGAACAATTTGAATTTATTTTATTTACTACTAGCTTTTTGTGAATACAAATAAAATTCCACTGTATATTTTAAAGATTTTAAATATATCTGAGGTTCCAGAGATATTTATTTCCATTATTATTACTTGCTAACAAATCTATCAAAATCAATTCATCTACATGCACAAAATGTATTGATATACATACAAAATACTTTTTACTAATGTAAACTTAAATACAATTTTGCTAATAGCAGATGTTCGTTTTGGTTTATTGATTCAAACTTAATTTGTTTGAGTTTTATCTTTGAGCTTCTACCACCTTCTCCATAATATTATATATCTTGTATAAATCATAAATCGAAATTTAAAACTAACATTAGAACATAATGTAAATATTTGAGATTTACTTAATATTGATAATATAGAGTTCACATTGGATAAAAGAGACATTTCGAGAATTACAATTTTAATATTTCATATTTTTTAAAATGAATTAACAAAGAGTATTCAACACAAAATCGAGTAAAAATATTTATTTTCATTATTAGAATACAAGGTCTATACGTTTTTAATAAAACATTGAAGACCACGTCTATATAAATTTTATTAATCATTTCGCATCCCTGAATCTGTCTACAAATTTACAGCAGCACCCTTGGGAGACATACCGTATATATACATATACATATACACATATGTTTATATATGTATGTGTATATATGTATATATGATAAACTTAATTGAATATCTACATAACAGTACTGCTCAGCAATCTTTTATAAATGCCGACGGATCATTATGGGAGATGACTAGAATAAGCTGAAAATCTCCCGCGGAGATACAAATACACGATCTAAGAGAAATTAAACACTTAAATTAGCTAAAACTGTCAGGTCGTTTATCGATAATTGATAGAAAAAGAGTACAACACGTCGAAATTAAAAATAATATTTATTCGAATGTTAAAAAAGAATTATATCTCGGTAACTGAACATTTTTTTTTTTTTTTGGTACAAAACTTAAGTTATTTATAAATACTAATTGTGTTAAATATGGCGAAGTTACAATCTCTATAAATGAATTTATAGTTGAAGATACGGGGATAAAACTAGTGCATTCCAGTGTGCAAGTCCATATTTAGATACAAGACTTTAATTAGAAATTCTAGTGCGTGTTTGAAAAAATGGGTATAGACATTAAAACATGCTTTTATAGTAAGAGATTTGTTGATGTTTATTTTATTTAATTATCGAGTAACGTCTCATTTTGTATATAAATTATTAATTTTTTTAACAGTGCTTTAGACTATTTTTTAAAGTGTTTTTTTTTAAAAAAAAACATTGTGGACATCAATATCGATAAAAATATTCCTTGCATATTATGTACATTAACACTATTCGTTTTGGTACTGTAAAAAAAATCACTTTAACATAAATAAATAAGTCACTCCAACTCCACATTTTAAATAAAAATATTCAATAAATACTTATTGTTCATTTCATTCAATTAAAGTGAACAATAAGAGTTTATTAAAACATTTTTAAAAAATTCGGAGATTTATTTGTGTTTTTACTGAAACGTTTTTCGATTTAAAATATGTATTTACACTCAAAAAATTAACTTTTCATTTATATAGAGACATCCAAATGTGACGCCTAGAATTTTATTTTATTAAAAAAATTTATACACATGTTTCTTTTTAATAAAACACAAATCTAGGCGTCACATTTGGATGACGCTATATATTAGGAAACGGTGAAATGTGAAACAAATATTTATAATTTTAAATCATTGTATTTTTTGATTTTTTTTTTTTTGTATTTTTATTAGAGATTTATTTTAAAAATGATAAGGAAATGAGATTGAAATAATAACAAAAACATCGATTCAATTTGGTAATGTAATAGAGAATATTCCTCGTTAATGACTTAACGAAAATAACTGTAACTGAATGATTGTCCTTGAGGATTTGATCTTTTCAAGTTTCCGTTTCTTTTCTCAACTCTTCAAAATCGAAGACGTGAAAAGATCATGACCTTTGAGGATTGTAAATAAACAAGTTGTTATTTTATTAACGTCTCGGGTATCAAAAACAAATATCTGTACATTGTTTTTTGTTGTATAATGATTTTGATACTTTCAATAAACACTTTTTAAAAAAATGATGGTATTTACATATATATTTAAATAAAATTAATTTTGAAAAAAATTAGGCAACTTTCATAAACATTTTTTTATTGATAAATCACAATTTTTTAGTTTTTCTCTCACAGAAATTGATGTTACGATATCATAAAAAAAATTAAAGAAAAAAATGGTAACGAAATATTTTACTAATCGTTTACTGTTATGAAAACTGCGTTTTTGTTTATCGCACTTTTGATATTTTTTTACAGGTTGCTGAAAGAAGCAGACAAAAAACCGTTCATCGAAGAAGCCGACCGACTTAGAATAATCCATAAGCGTGAACATCCTGATTACAAGTACCAACCACGAAGACGTAAACCGCAGGCTCGTTCTTCGAACAATTCTGGAGGATCAGGGAGTACGGAACATAGCGGTTCACAAAACACTCATCTAAGCGATTCTTTAACACCATTTAGGTAAATATTATTTTATTGAAAATAATCATTGCCATTTAATATATTTTACTGCAAATATTAGATACAATCAGAGATCCACATTTTATAAATTAATAACATATCTTTTTGTGGATATTTAAAAATTATGAAAGTATATATGTTTCTGGTTACAAGGTTATATTTTATTTTCATTGTTATTGTATTGCATACATTTTCGAAGGTTAATTTTCAGATTCATTCTTATAGGGTGGCCTCAATGAGACTGAATGATAATAAACAGAGTAAAGCAAAAATTGTCTGAGTGACGATTAATGTCTAAAATTTTAATCGTGTAAAATTAATCGTTGATTACGATTAATTTATTAGTCGTTTTAAGTGACTGATTTAAAATTAATCATTTTTAAATCAATCTGTGACTAGTATTGATTTCTTAGTCATCAATCGTTTTAAGCGATTAATAAACTGTTTAATTTGAATATTCAAAATTATACAGCACTAGTTAAATCCAATATATTAATTAAATACGATTATTAATTAAATCGGCACGAAAAAATAGTTTAAAATTTAAAAATCAAATTTTCAAATGAAATCATTTTGTTTGAAGAAATTACAAATGATTTGTAATTTTAATAAAATTGAATTTAAAATAATAATAATTTCTAAACTATTTTCACTGGAGTATGTAAAACAGTTAAAATAAAAAATTAATAAGGGTTTCGTTCACATTTTTTTTACCATCTTTTTAGACGGTGAATTGGGGTCAATTCTGTTTAACAAAGAAATGTATTTGCGAAGAAGAAGCAAATACATAAAGGAAGGAGAAAAATTGAGATTTTAATAGTTTTTTTATATATATTTTTATCCGATCAAATTTTCATTAATTTTTTTAGTTAAAAAAATGACTAAAAACACATGATTAATTTTTTAGTCGGATAATAATACCTTATTCTGATAGTAAATTATAGTAAGTTAAATATTAAACCTCTTTGAGCCACCCTCTTATATTTCATTTACTGTATTAACATTTTCTAAATTTATTCCTTATTTCGCTACGACTATTCTGATTTTTTAATATGTATATTAACTAAGTTAAAAAGAAATCAAATCGTTTTAAAAATGACATTTATTATTGTACATTATTAATAGTATATACTAGTGTATTGTATAAAAATGAAATTTGCAGTCGTCCACTTAAACAAGAAGACCCGTTCCATAATTTAGATACTTGCTCGCCGCGCAGTGACCATGGATCGCACAGTTCTCAATGTTCACCGTCACCCCCAAATACACCATCGAATGGAAATATGCATTGCAGGCCGAACCACATACAACACTATTACCGTCCTGGTTCAGAGCTCATCGTGCCGACTACAACGACCACAACTGAAGAATTTAGTCGAGTTTACGAACTGGACGCTTCGACCGTCTTACCAGACGATGGTAGCGAATTGGATCAATATCTACCCGGACTAACTGATAACAATTGGACGTCGAAACCGAATAATCATAACGCGTATCAATATTCTTCGACGTACAGTCATAGTATACCGGAAAGACATGAAGAATCGAACAATAACAACCATAAAAGTAAACGGCATTGTGGTATGAACGTCGCCGAATCTGTTAATATGGAAAGTAGTAATACCTATACACCGACCTATGAAGATAACATTAATCTTCCAACAATGTTACAATCTCGTTACCAAGACCTACAACTCAGTTCGCCCATTAAAACAGAAAGATTTCATCATCAAAACACAATACCAACGTATCCGTACCAAAATGGATCGACTTTATCATCAACGGGTAGTTATTTCACTCCCGGTTGTCAGTATTCTCCGAATTTTTCCTATTTGACACAGAGAGGAGTAATCAATCCTCCGATGAATGGATACGGAGTAACTAATATAAATACATCGACTGGATCTACTGATCCGACCGTTTGGCCCAACTATCACTAAGATGTATTCTTTAATAGTTAATGCTGAAATTGCGTACAATTTATATTTGTTTCCAGTTTATGTTTCTCATATTTTCTACTCGACAAGATTTATTATAATTAGAATTTTTTTCAATAAAATTAAAATTTTCTGAATCGAATATAGTGAGTTGGTGAAAATTGGATAGATTGTTATTTAGAATAAAAGAAAACAAGAAGGTACGTTAATAGTAAAATTATTAATTAGTATTATTCTTTATATGTACTCTCAAAACTGTATCAGTAACGATGCTCAAGTTTGTTAGTTACTGAAAAAATAAAGCAATAAAAAAGATTTTATCAAAAAAATTATTCCTTACATCTAAACATTTTTTAGAGGAAAAATTTTTAGTAATCACTTATTTACTTCAAGCTAATATGTATTTCTATATCTATGTTATAATCCTTAGAAGACGATATTAAATCTAAATTTTATTTTTTAAATTTTGTAATATTACTGTCTGAAGACTATCGAAATGATCATTGGCTAAAGATCAACAATAACTGATTATTGAACTTTTTTATATTTTCTTTTGTTGATGTTTTATTTGTTATAAAATAAATTTCAATTGAAATTTATGTTGAATTACAGAAAAAAAACTGAAAAAAGTGAAACGAACAAAAAAAATTAACAAAAATTCTGTTTTAAAATTTAAAATTATATTAAACTATCTAGGAAAGAAATTATTTCATAGTAAAAAATCAAACATTATTAATTTTATTCTGTATTAAAATACGTTTGCGATTTTATATAAGAAAATATTTATTACCTTTCTTTACTTACAAGAATTTTTGATATGTAGTTAATTTTTTCAAACGCACATTTTCTACATTATCAAAATTTCAACTGCATCAACGTTATTATACTTTATTATAATTTCTCTTGAAGATTTTCAAATATGTTTAAACAATTATTTTTTATTATTTAGTGTTATGTGATATACATATTAATTAACTTTAGATATTTCACATAAAAGGAATTTTTCACGATCAAATTAATAATAATCTACATACAATTACATTTGTAATCGAAATTTATTTTTTCTAGATTTTTTCAATCTATTCTTTGCATTTTACAAAATTTAATTTTTTATGTATACGATAATTTTCGAACCAAAAAAATATTTAATTTTAGGACATAATGTAACGATAATATTGAAAATATTTTTGTTATTTACTTCATAAGATTCCTGTAAAAGTAAAAAATAATTCTTTTTCATTTGAGTAATGAACATAATTCGGTTATTCAATTTTCACCCAAACTCACTGTACATAATAATTTTTTAAAAAAGCACTACTGCTTTTTCATATCTACTATTAGTTAAAATCATTAGAAATGTAATTTTCTAAACCATATAAACACAATAAACTACATGGTAAACAGTATTTGTGGTTCAAGTATTCTAAAATGAATTTGAATAAATCGAAATCATCTGAGATTACAAACGAACTAAAATACAAAAATATAAATTTAATTATAAAAATATGCTGTGATTATTAAAAAAAACATTACATTACGTGCCTGTTTAAAACACGTACCAAAAAAAATTAAAACATATAAATACAAGTTACGTTTTTCATTTCGTTTAGGTTTTTAAATAAATGTTTTTACGTACGAGTATGTATAATATAAATATACCATAAGGATAAACAAACTGTTCAAAAAATCAGGATATTCGTCCAGGGTACGTACGAAATATTTTATGTTTATATAAGAAAATGTGAAGAAGATTGTTTATAATTTTCCATTTTCAATATAAATTCATTAAATTAATTCAATTCACAGTGCCAAACTATAAGTATTGTATTTTTCATTATATACATATATGCAATAAAGATGTTCAAAAAGTCTTTAATCATTGGTAATAAAAATATTTTTTTACATGTGAACAATGAAATTAATACTAAATGGAAAGTTGAAAAAATCTTTTTACTGATAGGAATGGACCCGTTTAATATAAATCATCATGAAAAGAATCCAATAAAAAACGATATCGTGCATGGAGCAGATTACTTTTAATAAAATGAAATTTGTTCATCATTTCCTTATAAGTCCATCCGTGATGATTGCTAAAAAGTACTATAGTCATCTTATCTAGTTATTACTAGTTCGTACCCTATATGTAAATTAAAAAAGTCTTGAAATATACTAAAAGTCGAAAAAATTAAATTCTTTTCAGTTTTTCTTATTCTTCATTCAAGTATTTAAAATATAATTATTCAGTTTAGACCATTAGCAATATTAAATAGTAATACATAAATAGTTTCATCTATTTTTTTACTTTATTAATTGAAAAAAAAACTGTTAAGTAAGAGTCTGTATTTTTAAGTTGATTACAAATATAATAAATGATTTACAGAAAGAGAAAGTATGAAGATAAAGTGATTTAAAAATAATAAACTTTCAATGAATCTTCTTTCATATCAACTGTGCTTTTATAAAAAGCTATAAGAATGTTCAAAATTCTGCGAAACAATTTCAATAAAAACGTGCCTTAGTTTTTTATAATAAACAAGTATGAAAGTTTTGTACTAAGAAATGAATATATTTTGTAATAGATATTTTGCGAATTTTTTTTTATTTATTCTAAATGATAAAAACAAAGACAGATAAAATAAAGTAACTACAATAAAAATATTCGTGGTTGTTTTATAAATATATTATAGTGTATATGAAATTTTTATATAGAGTATAATCTTTGTAATATGAATATAACTTTTTAGTCAATGTTAATTTTATACATTTACATATTTAGTTAAAAAAAAGTATTAATGAAAATATTGTAGTGTTGTTATTTATTTCCTTCATTTTTTCAATCAGTTCTATCCTTTTAATTATCCATTACCTGTTGTTTTTGTGTTTGTTTCTAGGCCAAATTTCTAATATTAGAAGTTTCATGAATTGTTGACAGACGACCAAGCTGTTATTTTTAATCTTCACAAATTCCATGTTGATTATGATGAAAAATGTGTATGAAGACATGAGTGATATGTTTTAAAATATTAACTGTTAAAAAGATTTTTTTTAAATTTAATTTATAGTAGCATGAACATGATAAACATTATATACAAATATGTATACTAAAAATTGAAAATTTAACATTTTAAGCGTGATAAAACTTTAAATTATCCCTATCAAAAGTTCCATCTAATTTAAAAAAAAACTTCTTTATCATACTTTTATACACACACACACACATACATACATATACATACATATATATATATATATATATATATATATATAAAGGGGGGGGTAGGTTAGAATTTTCGATAGGATTCAATTAAAAATTCTATCATGCTTAAAAACCAGTCTATATATTTGTGTATACAAGTTTATTTATATGGAATAAAATTAAATATGCACGTTATTGAGATGGAAATGGTTACATTCGTGACAAATATTTTTGGAGAAAAATTCTTAAAAAAAAGTGTTTATAATACATATGTATATTTATATATATTTAAAATCTAAAAAAAAATTCAAGTCAATCGAATAATTGGTTCTTGAGATATGGTCACCAGTTCGAAAAAAATAGTGTTATGAAAAATACGTTTAAATTTTATAACGTCCTACTTATATGACTAAATCTGTCAATTTTTCAAATTTTAATATAAAATTTTTCAAATTTTTATATTTCACAAATTTTAGTATAAATAATTTTAAAAATATAGTTCTAAACTTTAAGAACTATATTTTTGAAATTACAAACTTTTAGAAAATTCAAAAAGTATGTTTTTGATTTATCAAAATAGAATACACCTAAAAAGATATGGTAGATAAAAAATAAAACAGAACTTCATAGTTACAGCAATAAGGCGAATCTTTTGGTATATAACAAATTGATAAACATGATACATATCTAAATTCCAAACACTATCATTTTTATACGAATAAATCACTTATAAAAATCTGTGATACAATTAAAGACAGTAAGGATTTGCTTGTAAATTATTGATAATTGACTTTTACATAAATCTGCGATTTTCACCAACTTTAATTTTATGAATTTTCAAACTGATTACAAATTAAGTTACTTCAATCATTTTATTCATTTATTACGCGAATTTTAAAAAATGATAACCAATGATTTAACACTGATAAGAATGTAGTGATGTATATTTTTTATTTATTTTGAATTTTTTATTATAACGATTGTCATAAGTATTTTTTTATTCATTATTTTTAGAATTATTTCTTTTTTTTAGTATTTGTTTGGAATTGTTTATATATTTTTGTTGATGTTATATTAACCTTCGACACCTGGTATTGATAAGTCCGACATGAGGTATTTTTATACTCCAGTTTTCATTACATATGAGTGAATAATACGTATTTTCATATAATAGTTATGTAATTAATAAAATCATCGGGTACAAAAATATCCCACGTTATGTAGCGTGGGTTCTAAGAATCTAAGATAAATATAAATATTCTAATTAAATATACGTATCACTCATTTCGTTCGATTTTTTTATTCTTGTTATGACGATCGAGCCAATAATTTGTATAAAAATGATTATTTTATTTAAAACACCTGCTAGATACAAAATCCCGCTTATTTCTTTTTATGTTATTCGTCTGAAACAAATATTGTTGTTATATTTGCAGTCATATCAAATTTCAACTAGCACAAACACGCATGTTGTAAGATTAGAGACATGAAACGAACAGTATGGTCCGAATTTTAGACAATACATCATCATATCAACACATGATTGCAATAGACTGAAATTGTAGTACCTTTGCGTATCCCACTATGGTTAATCTGCAGTTGGTTTGATAATCGTTTCGCTTTGTCAACGAAACAACGATTTTGTCAATGTATTTTGTCAACGAAACAACGATTTTGTCAATGTATAGATGCCAATTTTGATTGAAATGATCTGACGTAAGCATATGAAACAAGTGTGTGAAGTGTAAATTGAACTGTTCTCATTCGCATAAATTACAAAATTGACATTGTTTGCGAAATATGCTTACGTGCAATTAATTTCATATACACAAATGTATAATTGTATTTAATTTATTTAGTATCGCCGTTGATATACATAAAAGAGTAATAGAACAGTTGACTATTGTGATTTTTTTAAAAAGGATTTAGTTTATGCGATCTTATTTTATCGTTGTAAACAAAGTAATGAATATTTATTTACATTTTTGATTATATGAAATTATTCATCTTTTAAAGAACATCACAAAATGTACTTTTTTTAATTTCAAATGTACCATAATCAGTATAAAATTATTTCCCCTTTGTTTACTTGAAATATATATAAACAGAAAATGTAAACGAATAATATTTCCTATGGGAAAAATATACGTATTTATCAAAATTTGTAACCGAGTTAGAAGGGTGGTCTTATCTCGACTGTCCCCATATTTTAAAATTTTCATTTTATTGTACACGAAAAGATAAAAAAATCAATTCAACAAGACGGATGCTTCAAAGGTATTTTTTCAAAATTGGTTTTATGTATGTACATACATATGTACGAGTGCATAGAAGTACAAACAATTTAAAAAGTTAAAAACGATTTTAACACTTGAATTTTTTTACGTTAGAATTGAATTATATTTTTAATCAATACACCTATCCCCCGATTTACACTGAAGATCGGTTTCTCAGAAAACCGTGTAAATCGAAATCTTGGATTTTTATACGCAAAACCGTGTAAATCGAAAACAAATTAAAATTTGCATAATTCAGTCATTTATTTCAATGTAAAATAAAAATAAGATACCTTGAAAAAACATAAAAATAACAGTCCATTCATAAAATGATAAATATATAAAGGTATAAGTATGTAATTCATTTTATGGAAACAAGAAATATAAGATCCTTAAAAAATGTAACCAAAAGTTTAATTACTGTCATCCACTTTCATAGACTATTAATCTTTTCTACGAGACTTGGTAATTAAATCCGTAATTAACATTTGTGTTTGGTTTTTGGTTAAATCTTTATAGACCTCCTCACATTGAATTAAGCATTTATTAATATCTCGCTGGAATCGGAGAGCTCGTTCAACATTCGAGTCATTTTGTAGAAAATGATTACCCAATTTTCTCCCTAATTCAAGTCCTAAGCGGATGACTTTTGCTATAAAAGCAACTGGTTCAGACTCTTCTTCATCAGGATCATTGTCATGATCATTTATTTCATTAACCATGTTAACTAAATCATCCTCATCTAGTTCTTCATCCGCCATTAGTTCTACAATATTTGCCTTAGCTAAGTCCTCGAAACCTTCTCATCCCATTGTTCTCAGTTATCTGAGATGTGCGCCAGTATTACCAAGCGAACGAAATTAAAAAATTACTGTAAAAATATGTATGCAGCCAAAATGTTCATTTTTATCAGTTTTTGTTTAAAATTCGTTATTTTGAAAACCGTGTCAAAGTGAAATCGTGTAAATAAAGGGATAGGTGTACTTTATTCGAATTATATATAATTTATTCATATATACAGTGAATCTCAAGTCATGAGACATATGTATGTAAATAGGAAAAAACGATAAAATAGGCGTAATTGATAAGTTATATTCAAAATATTTTGTTATATAAACATCTCAGAAATGAAAGAAAAACGAATTTCTTAATTTTAATTACTGTAATAAAATATAAATAGATTTAAACAAATAAAAATAACAAATCGATTTCACAAAAATCATGGAACAATGAAGTACTAAGAACGCAATTGCAGTTATATATTTTTTAAACTAATTTTAATGTATAGGTGTTTTTCAAGCATGATAGAATTTTAAATTGAATCCCTATCGAAAGTTCTATCTAACCTAAAAACATATATACACTGATGCACATAAATCATGGCACACATGGGTAACAAACAACAATTTATTTATATAATTCAATGAAGTCGTTAAATAAAAAAAAATATTTAATTGAAAATAAATATAATATTCATTATATTTATTTTCAATTAAATATTTTTTTTAATTTAACGACTTCATTGCTTATGTTACCCATGTGTGCCATGATTTATGTGCACCTCTGTATATACATGTGTATGTGTGCATATATAATGGTATGACAGAGTGTTTTTTTTTTAGGTTAGATAAAACTTTCAATAAGACTTCAATTTAAAGTTCTATCACACTTAAAAAACACATATTTGGAGCTTCTTATTGATCCCAAGTTTTTATTTAATTTTTTTGGAACTGATTTTATTACGTTAGTAATTACTTGGGTGAGAACAATGACCGATTGATCTATTAACATTTTTTCAGTACCTTTTTTGAAATAATTGTATGATAGAAAACAAAACTGCAAGAAAAGTTACATAAAATTTTAAAATAAGTCTTTTTACAGTATTTAATGTAATAAAAAGATTTCAAGCTGAGGACAGACTAAAAAATGAAGTTCGATGCGATCGATGCGAGATATTTATATAACAAATTGAATAAATTAGAACTAGAAGTATGTTTTGAACCGACTTCGACGATAAAATATGAAAGAACAAAAGATACAGCGAAAGTTAAAAACATAACAGACTATCTGTGCAATCAGATTGAGTAGTACTTGTACGTAAACATTTTTTTATTTACCAATTATGTACATATCAATGTATTAAATTTATAATGTGAATGATTTAGCATCGCTTGACAATCTTAATAACCCGTCATTCGTTTTCGTATTTATGTACATACGAACAAAACGAAAATCGCAACAACACAACTCTTATCATGATCTCATATCGTATTTCTATTTCCGGTGAGAAACGTTAAATGTTATTTACAATTGCTCGCTGTTAACTAGCAGACGTCTGTTTCAAGTTAGATACGATCTCGTGCCGTTCGGTTTCGCAGACATTGACATACATACGTCGAAAAGCACGCGTCTCGGGAAAAAAATCCCGCATGAACAAATAGTGAAGTTATTCAAAAGCGAACAAATTAATGTACGCTTTGCTGGTTAATTTATCTATTTATATTAATTTTTTTTTTTGTTTGTTCGGTCGGGTTTTGTATTTTCGTTGTTTTTTGCCAAGACCGTTCTAAAATTTGATATTTTCATTATGTCAAAGTGTACGCTGCTAGAAGAATAATTATTGCATATAAAAAATATGTACGCGTATCGTCTCTATCAGACATACTTCTATTATTTTTAAACAATGCAAAGATTCACATTTTAATTACGAACACATTTGCGACGAAACGAACAAATGTGATAGATGATTAATTGTCAAAAAAAATAATAATAACGCGATAATCGTGTACGAAGAACATGGAAAAAAATAATAATTACTTAGAAATTTACATAAAATCTGAATAGGCTCGTCTGTCAACAGAGACCATCACGTGACTCAGCTTGATTCTAACACAGTCTCGCATGACACGTTTGATTTGTTCTCAAGTGGTCTCTTGTATACGACTTTTTAAAACCAGAACCTATAAATATATACATATATACGCATTTTATTATATATGTATACAATTAGTACGCTGCATGTTAAAATAAAAAAAATATGTTGTAATTGTTTCCATTTTGTCAGTTTACTACGTCTGAAGAAGCGGTTTAGTTCTTGTAAATTTTTCTTTTCGTAAATATCGACTACTTGTGAATTTTAAGACTATACAAACGGGGTCATAGACACAATGATCTGTAGGTTATGGGTTCAAGCATAAACTGTTTGGGTTTCATTCACACATTAAATCTATGCACGTTGTTCTTTAACATTTTTTAGAAGTAATTCATGTTTAAAATATTAACCCTTATCGGACGTTAGAGCATTTTGTACTTAACTTTCCGCTAGGTCGGAGATATATTTGAGTGCTTATTGTAAGAGAAGAGTAACTAAGGTTACCTGACATAAAAAGATAGTTTTGTGCATAAAAATATTCATATTTACACTTTAAATGTCTTCGTCATCACTGTCGATTTCAATCCAATCTTCATCACAATCAGAAACAATTTCTCTTTCCTCTTCACTTGAATATTGAATAGGGATCATTTTTCCTTGACTGAAATATAACACTTGTATCACTGTCTCCATCATCACAAGAATTAAAATCACTTGCCGAATATTCAAAATTTTCACATATTTCAATACAACTATTACTGTTATTTTCCATATTGCTATAATTTTCTTTATTCATTTTTGGAGGAATAAAATATTTTAATATAAGTAAAATAATTGCTGAAATATGACAGAACGTGTTGTCTGTTATCGAGTAAGAATTAAACTGTAAAAATATACAGTGTGTACAATTAGTAAAAAAGTAAGAAAAACTAAATTGAAAAATTTAATTAAATTAATTAATTAATTCAATTAAACAATAAATAAATTTACCATACTTATCAAACGATCCTCGTATATGTGTTTGTATGTATGTATATATCCATGCATACATAAATTATTAATTAATTGAATAATTATCATATTTTCTCCAATGTGAAGCAAGCAATACGTCGTCTGATTGAATTTCTCATATAAGGTAGAAGACATGTAACAGTTAATTTATTTTATTAAATTCCATTTAAATTATCGTCTTATCTAAAAGACCGGTCGCTTGACACTAATAAGAGTTTGTGGAATTTACTTCACACAGTCAACGGTAATTAGACGATATCGTAGATGAAACACTTGTATTACAAGTATATACGGGCGCTTTACACCGCTCAAGAAGTTCAACAAGTCGTTGATAAATATAAACCAGTGCTTTTGTGTGCGCATATCGCGGGTTTTCTATTTAAATCAGAATATAATTATTGCACTTACACTGACTATTTTTTTTATATAGTAAAGTGGTTTGTAACTTGAAGTTTACTTTTAGGATTTTTTAAAATCAAGTTCAACGTTAAATAATGATCAGTTTATATATACATATATGCATGTATATGACAATAAAAGTTATATTAAATAAAATGTTGTAACTAAAAATTATAATTTTATTTTTAGTCAATCAGATATATGATATGATATACATACATACATACATGTGTACATGTTTATGTAGGGCTTTCCAATAAGAATGTCAGAACTTTAACAGCCGGTGGCAGCTATGTTTGATTTTTTTTTCAAGCTCATTTTGACATTTCATCTCAGTATAGTTTGAAAAATATCATGGAACGTTTAACACTTCAACAACGCTTAAAAATTGTAAAAACTTTAATAGACTTATTGAAAGTAGAGTTTAATAAGTTCATTATTTCAAGAAATGGACTCATCAATTTGCCATCAAAATCATATGATCTAACTCCATTGGATTATTTTCTGTGGGGTTATATGAAATCATTGGTTTATGCCAGATGTGGCGAACCTATGGCACGCATGAAAATTTTTCTGGCACGTTATCGATTTTTAAATTGTATTCTCATTTTACAACGAAAAATGCAAAATTTCCAAAATTTAAGGCACCATCTAGCCATAGAATACTAAATTTGAACAAACGGCGGAACGAAAATTTCCGAATAGTAACGATGTAATTGTGACATGGTGGGAACTTTATATTCAAAGGGGGAGAAATGGCATTCAAAGTACAACAACAAAAATCTCATCAATAAAAGTTATAATTAGTATTGACTTTTATATGGCAAAATGTATTGTATACAATTATTTTGTGAATTTTTAAGTCAACTCTTTAATTTAATAAAATTTTATAACAATTAAATTTTTACTGTTTATTTCCTACTAAGAATTTTCCGGCACGCCAGAGGTTGGACAAAAAAATAATTGTAATATTTGGCATGCGTATATAAAAATGTTCACCACAGCTGGTTTATGTCGATAAACCATAAACAACGAAAGCATTAAAGAGATAAGCATTAAACGAGTAATTCATGAAATTGGATAACAATTATGTGAAAGAGTGACTAAAAATTGAATTAAATTAATACACTATGTCAAGCGAAATCGTGGTGGTCATATGAGTGAAATTGTGTTCCATCATTAATGCCATAGAATATGCTTAAAAAGAAAAATAAAAAAATAACTAATTAATTAAATATTTTTTGTTTTATTTCCATTTAAACTTCTGAAGCACTTATTGGAAAACCCTATGCTAATATATATTATCATTTAAAATTAAATACATATACACGTGTGTATGAAAGTAGAGGTTATTTATTAAAAGTGTACATCAAGAGAAACACAGTGACCAAGAGCGTGCCAGGTCCTACAGGTTACCAAAACAAACAAGTTCTTCTCGTATTATTATTACTGTTTGAAAATCGTCTCGTGTTAAATATTTAAATTACCCAACCGTGACCTGATTTTAACCTAAAAAAATACCAATATTAATAAGCTCACAAATTAATTCAACTATATATAACACACACATACATATAACGTGTTTTTTTAAGTTAGATAGAACTTTCGATAAGGATTCAATCTAATGCTCTATCACACATAAAAAACACGTATATAATATGAAACAGGGAAGTTTAAAATTATGAAAATAATGAGATAAAACAATATATGACCAAAATTTGTACAGTGTATTAGTAATAATTTAGCAACTAAACTGATATTCTGAAGGAATGAAAGTAAATAGAGAGATGCTTAGTCACTTAAGATTTATTAACAACATTATTATTTTCTCGATAAGTCCAGATGAACTTGAAAAAAAAATAAACAGACAAAGTAAGTCAACTAATTGGTTTTATGATAAACCTTGGTGAGATAAAAATAATGTAGAATGCATTTTCAAGTCAACAGAAAATCGAATTAAAAAATGTAGAAAAAAAATTGAAAACTATATCTGTATCTAGGAAAATTTTTCCTAGATACACATTTTATTATAAAATTTTGTTATAAATTACTTTCGTTCAATTCATGTACGACTCGTGTGCTCTATTTATTTGTAATAATGTTACCGTATCCATTATGGTCCTGCCACTGTTAATATATTATAAAATACGTAGTGTAAATTTTAAAGGATAATTTACGGTCGTGGGGTTCTGTCAAATCAGTACGTGCTGGAAGTAGGTAAGCATGTGCTGGGCATTCTCAGTTGCAATAAAACCATATAAGTTTACAATCTAAACAAAGTGGTGACTTACCACAGGAAACACTTTTACGAGCTTGTTAAATTTTAAGTATGTAGATGAACTTTTACAACTGACTTTAGGTGGTAGTGAATGTGACTCAGACATTCGACATCGGGCTCGTTTCATTCATCGCGGACGCAGTCATTAAATCAATCATAAATTGTCGAGACTCGTGGTAAACAAATGAGTCAAATGTTCGATTGTACAGAATTTGGGAAAAAGGGATACCTCGTGAATAGATAAACAAAAGAAATAAAGAAGATGATTCATCTTTGTCGATTTTATTTGTATGTTTTTTTTTTATTTACAGATTTTTTGCCTAAATATTTTCATAAAGTTAAACCGTAATCTCTTTTCAATTTCACACAATTTAACTATCACGTCAACCTCATAAGGTATTGAAAAAGTATTCAATAATTATTTATTATTCACTTTGTTTGTTTATAAACTGATACGCATTTCGATGCCAATGCTATTGTTATCAGAGCGTTACGTTATAAAATCTAAATCAGTCAAAAATCGTCCAAAAACGTTTGATGATGACAGCATTGGTATCGAAATGCACATCAGATTATAAACAGAGAAAACTAACAATAAATTCAATATTTTGAGGTGTTGGAGTGATTTTAGATAAAGATTTTTTTCGAAAAAAATGATGGTTTAATCATTCGTTATAAAATGATTATGAATTGAAACTTTGTTGTGAGATTTCAAATAGTAGTCAGTGTAGTCGATTGAAGATTAAAATCATATTCTGATTATTAAATTCGTTTTAAGTCGATTACTAAACATCGAAATAATTCACAAAAAAATTGACGATTGCACAGTTCTGTTTTTTAATTGTAAAATTGGAACGTGTACATCCGATGTAAAAAAAATATAACACACAAGTGCATAGGCTGCCTCTGGCTGATCGCTTTTCCGTAGATCATTACGAACGTTTTCGAATTTCTGTGCAGAAAAAAAAACATTAAAGTATTATTAAAAGACTCATAACTCCGTCACTTCTAATTTCTCAAATATTTTAATTAGCTTTGAATTTTGTGTCAACAGCTGAGTTTCGTGAAACTGCAGGGCATGACAAATGCGGCCAAAAATACGAGACTCGTGCTTAATTGCCCATAACGATCTTCGCTCCTCTAAATAATTAATTTCGTTATTTCGTTCAGTTTTTTTCAAGTTTAAGAATAACTGTTCATTACCGTTAAATATTTTAAGTATTTTATATATGTGTGTGAGTAAAAATGAACACACGTTTGAATTATTTTTACTAGAAAAAAAAAGATTTCCTTCGATTTTCTTATTACGATATAAATATTAAAACGTTCAACAGTTACGAAATTAATTTTGGACCTTTTTAAATTATATTTGATGGATATATTCGATTAGCTGGAAATGTGTTAATATTTAAAATTAACATTACACGTCCACGTCATATTTTATCCGAGTTTGTGCTCACAAACGTACTTAATTTAAATATAATGCGTCTGTTAACATCTAGGATTTAATTAACAACGGAAGCCAGACCAACCCTATTCGCCACACCACATTTAAATAATAACAACTTAATTTTTTCGTAAAGGTTTATCTGTTAAATGAAGTCAGTCGCACACGACACATTATACTTTTCGTACAATAAATGAACGTTCGACGAAAAAGTGACAGCAGCACGTGTCGCGGGTTCGCGAGACGAAGAGAACGATACGTTCTTAAATATGAACGCGAACAGTTTCAGTCGCAACAAGTAATACATCAACTTGTCATCTTATATTATCGCGGAATTTTAAAAAGTAGCATCGGACTGTCTTCAAGATTTAGCAGGAATGACGAAATGTTTCGAAACTGGACGAAGATATTTTCGAATTGTTGATAAAATGGGATATTTGAATCGCGATTGACTATGTAAATCTATAGATGAGTTGAATTAGACATAGTTGATATCTGATAAATCAAATAAATCAATAATTATTTCGTACAGATTAGTTCAATTTCGATCAATTAATATCGATTTGTGTACCATTTATTGGATTTAGTGGACTATTTGTTTCTCAATAATATTTTTGTACAATGAATCAATCACCAAAGCAAGATTTTTAAAATAAATTGTTAATCACTTTATTCACTGATGCACATTTCGATGGCGATTTTACTATCATTAGACTATTACATTAGACATTCTATTTTAAATTACTTTTATGTACATAAATTAGATTTTAAAATACTGCACTGATGATAATGAAATTACTATCTTCCCATTTGATATAGGAAATCAATAATTGGACCGTTTATTTAGAAAGTGGTGCAAGTCCATTTTCTGTTGTTTCGAGAAAATTAAAGGTTAACATATTTGTCAATTAAAAAATATAGGTTAATTATGTCGAGTCTGGCAATATTTCTACTAATTTATCAATATGTAATTTGATTATATAAATTTCTTTTAGGCGAATTTAACTAAAATAATGTATATTTACGTGCTGGAAATGCACTTACACCACTTTCGTAATTAGTCAATTGTAAAAATCATTTAATTTCGATTTTGAAAAATTAAATATCGCTTAAAATATATTTCGTATTAATCCAATTTTGTTTATAAATAATAACAAGAAATAAAATAGGAGTAGTATTTTTTATTTTGAACGTTGATTATATTTATATATTGTTAAACTTAACATAAGATAATTTATTTATGCTCTTCATGTGGCAGTGTTTTGAAATATTCATGATGCACAGGAGGTATATAAGGTAATAACTGCTCCATATCCTTATATTTTTCGTATGTAATAGGCCTGGCATCGTGATACAAAGGCGCCAAGGCGATTTTTTCAAATTTTGGCAGTCTTCCCCGACATGTGGATGATAAATCTAAAGTCTTAAATTCTGTGTCCTCCATTGATGTTTTATATAAAATAGTATACGGTGCACTTTAACAAAACCTCATCCAACATATTTCCAACCAATTTACCTTTTCTCCATTAGTGTCTCTTCTTATCTGTTTTTTAATTCCTTTTTGTAGATTTTTGTTGAAACGAAATTCTCTCGTTTCATTTCGTGTAAAATAAATTTATTGTTTATAAATTTATTTTGTAATATTAAATTTATTACAAAATAAATTTATTAGTGGCCACTGACCCCGCCACCCGTCTATGTAAATTGGACTTACACCACTTTCATAATCAATGGCTACGCAATTTTTTTATCGGCCAATTTTAAATTGAATAAGGCATTGGCATTTTTTAAGAAATTAAATACTAACTAGTTATAAATAAAAAGTTTACACTAAATTAAGCATAAATTACGTGATATCTCATTTTTTTAAAAAATGGACTTACACCACTTTCAAAATAAAAAACGGTCCAATTAATGATTACTGAACACTTATGTAAAATATTGTAATATTAAATATGAGTGATTTATTTGTATAAAAAATGATCTTGTATAATTATTGAACACTCGCCAACACTAACCAATTCAATCATTATATATGTAGATATTGTTTATAGATTAAAATATTCTAATATACATATAGTCATTAATGAAAGTTTTATTTCCTTATGACTAAAATTTTAGTCATTAGTCATTTCAAGTGATTTTTGAAATTAGTCTTTTGGAAAATCAATCAGTGACTAACAACTAAAAAATTAATCGTTAGTTGTGATTAATTTTTTAATCATCAATCGTTTTAAGCGATTATTAAACAGATTGATTTGAATATTTAAAATGGTGCAATATTAGTTAAATACAATATTAACTGAATACGGCTGTTGATTAAATCGTTACGAAAAATTATTTAAAATTTAAAAATCAAAATTATTTTGCTTGAAGAAATTACAAATAATTTTTAATGAGATTTAATTCGTAACTTTAAATGATTAATAATGAAGTACAATGATTTCTGAATGATTTTTAAGGGAGTTTGTAAAATAGTTAAAAGATAAACAAGGATTTCGTTCACGCTTGTCACCCCATTTTATAGACGATGAAATGGGATGAATTCTGTTTAACAAAGAAATTAATTTCCGAAGAAGCAGCAAATACGTAACAACAAAAATGAATATTATTCACTTATTTAAAAAAATATTATATATACTTATAAATTTTCATAAAAACCATAGAGGTGTTTTTTTAGTTAAAAAGAAAACACAAAAATTAAATAACTAAAAAAATCAAATAATGAGGATTTACTATACTCGAATACACTATTAAAGTGTAATCATTAAATAATATATTGAAATTTTAAACATAAATTACTCATTAAAGGATAATTTTATTTTCCTTGGAGGTATTTGGAATTAAAAAAAAATTATAAAAACGTATTTTATATTATTTAAACTTGACAGTATTTTTATTAAACTGTTTTAATTGAATTTTACTATGAAAAATAATAAATATTTATTATTTCCTTGGGATAAAGAGATATACCGCGTTTCGAGTAAAAGTTTCGGTGCCCAACACCAGCTCCATGGCTTGTGCCAGAAGCCGCCTGTTGCAGACATAGACTTCGCTGTACTTCACGAATGGGCCGTGTAAATTGGACAGCTTTTGATGTAAACACACATACTTACTCATACACACGTGTAAGAATATACGACGTGCACACACACACACATATATCGGGCGCATTAATTGCGTGCGCTTGTGTGTTGATTTGTTAACTGTTTGTTTTGTGGCGTTTTTGTCCAATTTTTTTCCGTCGACGTTTTTTTTCAATCCTGACAAGGTTTTCATCAAACGCGATTGTATCATCATTCATTGGTGCGTTTATATTCAGTCCAAATAAGGTCACTGTGAGTAATTCTATCGCTGAATGAATCCAGAAAGAATTTGAGCTGTTCGATTTCGTAATTTCACTTAATTAAGTTTTATATCGTTTGTAGAAAATAATTTATATGTATGTCAGAATATACATACATATATACATACATACATACATATATAAATACACACACACAACTGTTTTTTACACTTGTAAATATTTGCAAAAATAGTTTATTTGAGTACAAATGAATCACTCATCCCAATGCTACAAGATTTTGTGAAACATAAAATCTTGTGGTGTTGGGTTAATGTGAATTTGTTAAAACATAGTAATTATTTTAAACTCTAAATTGGACTAAATTATAAAGTATCAAAATAAAAAGTTCTATGGCATTATGTATGAAAATTAAATTGTTGACATACTAATATTATTTTTATTTTACAATCTCTCATTATTTATATTTTATTATGATTTTCACAGAAATACTTTTTATTGATCAGGTTTATTAAAAAAAACGTACATTTTTTTCATAATAAAAAGTTTTTGTTGCATGTATCGCCTATTTTAATATGAATTTCTGTTAGTTTTACACAGTTTAGTTAAAATAACAATACTTAAATAATTTGTGTTTTTATGACACTACAAGACATTTTTTAAATTAAATTTAATCTTTTAACACACATATGAAAATGTTTTATTTGGAAACTGGTTATGCCAAGACCATAATTATTGGTTAGTATTTAATAATTACTTACTTTTTATTTAATTTTTCGATAATAGCTTCATCCTCTAAATACAAGCAAAATACATATAAGCAAAACAAAGTTAGTAGTAATTACTGAATGCTAATGAAATCATGTGTACAAATAGTATTATTTGTGAAAAATGAATTGGCTACCATTCAAAACTATATTATCTCATTATATATGTTTTATTATATATATATATATATATATATATATATAATATATATATATATATATATCTACAAAAAAAAAATATAAAAAGCGGAATATATATGGTAACCTATATATATATATATATATATATATATATATATATATATATATATATATATATATATATATATATATAAGGTTACCATAATTGCCAAGCATTGATACGGGACGTTTAAGTGCTAAATAAATAAAACATGAAAAAAGTGGGTTGGTAATGATTTATTTTACTCTGATAAAAAATCAATAAAGTTCAAGCAATCCAATAAAATGAACACGGAAGAATAATAAAAAAAGGTGCAAGGATAATCCTTTTTAGCTCAGTCATATTTTAAAGTTGATTTTACTTTCTTAATTATATTATTTTCTTCTTTCACATAATTATAAAATCGTTTTAAAATTATAATGACAAATCAAAACCATTCTCTCGCTCAGATTTTAGGGAGAAAACGGGACAAATAGTAATACGGGACTGAGTAGTGAAATACGGTGACAGTCCCGTATATACGGGACGTATGGCAACAATATATATATATATATATATATATATATATATATATATATATATATATATAAGGTGGCCCAAAAGAGCCCGAAAAATAGTAAATGATAATAAGGAAGTAAATATATGTCTAAACCCTTCAGTCCCATTTGGGCTAATCTATATAAGTTATACTTTTTATTCTAACTTTTTATTCTTAACGTAGCATTGAACATCATATATTCAAATAAATAAATTTTACGTGTTCTTTTTTTTGGTATGTACTTTAAAAATATTAAAAACTTATATACAGTGAGTCAAAGTGAAACTCATACAGAGTTATGTTTCTGGCTTATCTAGCTTATTGTGAAAAATTAGTTAAACCCATCCCGAATCGTTTAAAGTCTATATTTAAAAACATTCTGCAGTCAAACATAAGAGCGGTCATGTTGTGGTATGGGGGTGTATGTCTACGAGAAGGGTTGGAAATTTAATTTTATAGATGGAATTATGAAGTAAAATGTTTATATTGTTCTATTAAGAAAAAATTTGAAATCCAGTGCTCAAAAACTTGAAATTTTACAAACATTTAATTTTTATCAGGATAACGACCCCAAGCACAAAGCTTATAAAGCACGTAGTTGATTGTTATATAACTGCCCCAAAATACTGGAAACACCACCATAGTCACCTGATATAAATGCGATTGAAAATTTATGGAATCATTTAGAAGTTGCCATTAGAACACAAACTATTAGCAATAAAAATGATTTAAAAAATGGGTATTAAAAGAATGGAAAAAAATTGATCTAGCTTATTGTGAAAAATTAGTTAAATCCATCCCGAATCGTTTAAAGGCTATAAAAATTAATAAAGGCTACTCTACTAAGTACTAAAATAATTCAATCCATTGTAAATTTTAATTTAATAAATAATTTGTTAGTTGTACGAGTTCCATTTTGATGTAATTTTTGTTCATTTTTCAGAAATTGTTACTTTTTCTGGAGTAAAAGTATTAATTTACGATTGAAATTTTCAAATATAATAAAAATAACCTTAATAAAGAAATTAAGCAAAAAAAATAAAGAAAATTGTTATTATATTAAAATATATGTATAAAATTATTGGAAACATAACTCTGTATGAATTTCGCTTTGACTCACTGTATGTGCAGAATATTCTTTGTATTCCATACTTAATTTTTTTTGTATACCTGAATTTGTTTATAAGTTTAAGAATTTTTTCTAGCACACTCTGTATGTATTATATATATATATATATATATATATATATATATATATATATATATATATATATATATATATATATATATAAAATGTAGTAGACAATATGGAATTAAATAAAGGTACCAAATCAAACACCACGCCTCAATACGAAGCAAAAAAGACAAATCTAGCTAAGCAACTATCGTTTTTTTTTATAGCACTTCTATGCTCCTACCCACCGCGTGCCACACTAGTAATATTTGTTTAGCGGCTAAGCCTTTATACTTTCAAACTGATAAATGACAGCTCTACTACTCACACTTTTTCTTTTACTGTAACAATTAACATGTGTACATTTTATTATAAAATCATTCAACGGATGGATACATATATATATATATATATATATATATATATATATATATATATATATGTATATGTATTTTTTAATAACTAACTAAATGTAACAAATATTTAATGACTATAATTTCACCATTTGCAATTTATCATATATATAGTGTTTTTAAAGTGTGATAGAATTTTAAATTGAATCTCTATTGATAGTTCTATCTAACCTAAAAACAAAAAAAAACATCCAATATAAAGAAGATAGAAAAAATATTCAAGATATATTTTTTTATTTTCGATTTATTACCTCATTATGAAAATAAATAAAAGAATAAAATTTGATTACAATAATTCTATTTTATCTCGGTTTTTTGTATCACTTTTTCATTCCTTACATAAAAATATAAGAAGATTGTTATTTCTGTATCAAATATATAACCTCATTTAATCATTTCACAAAAATGTTTATAAATATTTATTTGACTTTTACACAAATAAAATCATTTGCCTCAACATTACAAGATGTAGTGATGAATTAGTCATATTGTCAATCAACCGAATAGTGATTATCTACTTTATTAAATTATTCTGATATTTCAAATCACTTATTTGTGATTAAATTTAAGTGTTTAACATATCTGTTAAAAAGATGTACGAATTTACAGTATCTAGAAATTGTGTAATCAATTTTTTTTACATTATATAAAATGTGTTTTTACAAAAGTTTTTTAAATAAATGTTATGTATAGGTGTTTTTTCAAGCGTGATAGAACTTGAAATTGAATCCCCATCGAAAATGCTAACTAACCTAAAAAAATACTTTTATTAACCTTCATATATACATACACACACATGTATGTATATAAAGATGTTTTTTTAGATTAGATAGAACTTTCGATAGGAATTCAATTTAAAGTTCTATCAAACTTAAAAAAAACTTACATACTAAAAAAAATATAATTTATTTTTATATCGCAAAAACACAGATAATTCAATTTTATTTTAAACATGTTTTTAATACAAATGATTCATTTGTGTATCAACGAATTATCTACAATAGCAAAACACTTGTTATACATGGTTTTCAATACATTTTAAACGATTTCAGTTCTTTAAAGAACCTTAATTTGGACACAATTCTACTGTACAGATATACAATGTATGTTAAAAATGTACAGATGCTCTATATTCGAAAAATGTTAATTCCAAGACTACGATTATATTGTTCGTCTAATTTATACCAAGTAGAGATTTTTTACGCCCTAGCCAGCAAATCTCCGAATAAAAAATCACGACTGTCGAGTTGTATAAAGTGACGTGGGACATAGTCGATAGACAAAAACTAAATCAGAATATTACTCGTGAACAGAAACATAACCCATAACAGCTGCATTACATCATATCAGAAAAGAAACGTTGCAAGAAATAGTCCAGGCATATCAAGTGTAAAGCTCTAGCCACAATTATCATAGTTCACGTCATTAAATAATGTTAATTAACTTGAAAATTTATTCAAAATCATCGAATTTTCTCTATACAGGATTTTTAGGAATTTTTTTTATATATATAAATCAATTTTGAAATTTGTTTTGAATATAAATAACAATAGAATTCGACTAATTTACAGGAAAATTAAAACCCATCACTATAGAATACTAGAATAACTATTTTAAGGAATTGAGCATGAAAAATAGTTTCGATGAAAAACAATATTGTTATTTGGATGATTTATATCATTTTAAATATTTAAAATTATTCATAAAAAATGAATTTTTATGAGCAAAAAGAGTATCAACATAATTTCATTTTCAATATTTTCTTCTCTTTAAATTTCAAAACTTAAAGTTTTTGATTATTTTTTAACTTTGTTTGATGTACCTTATCAGGATTGGCATTGATACTTGTACTATTTTTAAACATTCAAGAATATAAAAAAATATTTATGAAGATGGGCAATGGTATATAAAACCAAACACCAAAAAAGTATTTTTAATTATAGAGATTGATTACTTCAATTGTGTTTCTATTATAACTATTCTTCATTAATACTACTATTTTTTAAAACCAGTAGTACCATTTTTTTTTAGTTATTTAAAAGTAACTTTTCGTTTGTGTTTGTTTGTATTTAAAATTTAAAATGCTGATTAAATTTAAAATTTAACCCTTATGTTACTACCCGGGTACACATGTACCCATTTTCGACTTTGCGTTGAAGCCAATAAATTTCTATGGGAAGGATCGTTTTGCCCAGTCAGATCCCCATTATTTGGGAAATTTCGAGAAGATTTAGGTATTTATAATTTTTTTATTAAAAAGATATTAATTCAAACGACATTTAACTGATATACCCCTCTAATTACTACCCGGGTACACGTGTACCCATAGGTATTTTGTAAAAGGCAGGAATAAATTAAATAAATAAAAAAAATACTACGTTTTAATTATAGGACTTTATTGTATCTTCAAAAAAAAATAAATAAATAAATAAGCCGAAAAATATCATTTTTCGGAAGGTGATGGACAATTTTTACAAACTGAATACGTCGAAGAATTGTTCATCATAAATAGGTTTCTGGCATTGTACACATGATTTGCGAGTCTTTCTTCTCCGTTTAGGTGGTGCTGCGTGACAAATGCAGCAAGAACCAACGACGATTTTATGACCACGTATATCACACGTTGAACTGGAGTAGTAGTAGTAGATGTAGAAGCAATCGACGCAGAAGTAGATGTAGTTTGTATGCAAGAGATTGACTTCATTAGCATCCTCTCGATCGCTAATTTTGTAGATAAGTTTCTTGTAATTTGTACATCGAGGGAACGGTCTTGAATGATTGGAAGACAAAGCTCTTCTACTAATTGTCTCAAAAATACTCGGCGCTGATTTATCTTTTTCTTGAGCATACAGTTATTTTCGAAATAAATAATATATGCTGCAAGAGCTGTAATATCAACGATATTGAAGAACAATGCAAGTGACCACCTATTTGTACGTCTTCTCATGTTATAGCGTCCTACTAATTTGTCCATAATGTCTATACCAGATTTTGTTTTGTTATAAAAATGGATTATGTCTGGTTTATTTTTGGGTCCAGTCATTGTTTCGTCGTGATACATCGATGACAAAACTATGACGGTTTTTTTTTACACTTATGAACATATTGTCACGTTGTCGTTATAGCCAAATAATGAAGAATTTATTCTTCGAGATTTTGTCTTTGTCATTTCTGCAAGAATATATTTTTTATTACATTTCGATATCCCAACGACTGTCAACTTCCATGATAATAAATATCGGGTTAATGGGAGAGTTGTAAAAAAATTATCCATGGTAATATTTCGGCCTGGTCCTTTGAATGGAGCCACCAACTCTGTTACAACTCGCTCTCCTAAATTTTTTTCTCTACCCGATACTGATTGTCCAGTATAAATTTGACCAGCGAGAGGATAGAAGTTTTCTGCATCACAAATCCACCATATTTATATAATAGACACCGCCAGATATACGAATTTAGAGCCGTAATAATGACATTTTGTAATGGGGTACACGTGTACCCGGGTAGTAGTCAATGTGAAAAATTTCGGGTAGTAACATAACGGTTAAGTGATAATAAAATGTTGTACATAAAATTTTCATTTTTTTTAAAAAAAAATGTAAGTAGTTATAAATTAGAGGAAAAAATAGAATTTCAGTTTAAATTCCATTTTTCAAGTTATAGAATTGTAAATAATTAACAAAAATGATGTTAATATTTGAACTGAACAGATTGAGGTCATTTTTCTAATATATATATTGTATATATATAAGGCCCATAAAGTTGAAATAGTAGTTACAAACATACTTATTAGATGTAACTATTTAGTTAGTGACGTATAACAAAATATTCTTGGTGTAGAAAAAAAAATACACACATACACACAACAAATATACGACTCAAGTGGTCGTTCGGTGTGCGTTACCGACAAAATATGACCGACCCTACGTTACCAACAAGATACAGGATCATATGTCAAAAGATACATGCCGCTATGACAGGAGATTTGTGCCGGACCTGCTGAGAAAGGATGATTGAAACGCGATGACTTATATATCGACACATACGACCATAAAATCATACATATTCTTTTAATTAAAAAAATAAATACATATGTAGTAAGTGCATGTATCGCATTTAATCAGTTCCATTAAGTGCTTCTAATAACATTTTCTGATATAAACTGGAGTCGAGGCGTAACAAAAAATGTATGAATACTTTTTCGTTGAACTGATATCTTGAAACATATGTCATAAACATAAGTAACAATTGGGCGTATTAAAAATAGATATGGAACGCATGTGTAATGCTTTTTTTTCAGGTGTAGAAAACACGATTTATCTAGAAATATTTAACGCATTTGCACACTCAGTTCTGGTGTTTTATGCTGGGATTAAAAAGTATTAATTCAGGAAGTGAAAGTTTAATCCTACAAAAAAGTACAGTTAACATTTAATATTTGGATTTTTTTTTAATTTGGACATTTAACCAATTCGAAACAATAAAAAGAAATGAGATTCGTTTTTTTTTTAAAAAAAATACTAGGAAAATTCCTTAATTTAAAAAATGAATTAAATATTTTGAATTCTATTTATTTTTATCACAAAAATTAATTTATTTTTTTAAAAAATATTAAACGTGAAACTAAACGAATTCTAGCTTGAAGTTCGAAATTTTATTGAAAATACATGTATAGAAATTAATTCAATATAAATGGATCATTTACAAAATATTCAATAGCATTTTATTCTCATCACTGTAGAGTGAATGATTTATTTTATGTTAATTTGACACAATACAAAACAAATTGTTAAAAAATAATGATGACAGTGGATAAATCCTCATTTTCCTAAAATTTTTTTAGAAAATTAATTGAATGAAATGCGATTAAAACAAGTCTCTTATTTTCAATTTTAATTTAAAGAATAAACTATTTAAAGTAACAAATAAGATGAGTGAAGAAAAAGAAAAGTATTAAAACAAGCATTGAGAGGTAATTTTTGAATACTGAAAACTTACACAACAAATATAATATTATGTGGTTTTGTGACGCAACAACAACGATGATAGAGCTAAACGAAGTTTGTGTGGATATGATTTAATTTAGATCATAACAGAAAAAAATTCTATTGGTTGTTTTGGACTGTGGCTGATTTACTTTACACAAATGAATTTTAATCCCAACACCACAATAATTTAAAGTGTTCAATAATCACTTATAGTCTTTTAATTTCCAATTGGCGCCATTAGTTTTTTTGCGAAATTCAATGTTTTTTCGCAATCCTCTGATATTGGTTTGTCTTTTGTGAAGAAGTTATTAATGAAGTTTGGAATCACTTCATGTTTTCGGCACTCAATAAGTGATTATTGAACACTTTAAATTATTGTGGTGTTGGGGTTAAAATTCATTTGTGTAAAGATTTTCTATTTCAGTTTTTGTGTTAACATTTACCCAACACACACGATAAAATAATTATCAATTTAAAAAAGATATTTTTGAGACTCGGCTAGCATATTCAAAATAATAATAATAATTACAACAAAAATTAACATTTAATGACTTTAGTATTAAGAACTAATTGACTGATAAGGCAAATTTGAATTTTTTTTTAGAATTTTGATATATAAATAAAATAAATAAAAATAGTATGAAGATGTCAACGCAATAATATTGTACGGAAATTCAAAAACACACATATTATTCACAGTGACAGTGAATTAATTACAATAATCATAAATTTAAAACATCAGTTATTTATTTACATGAACAAATGAATAAATGTGCAATAATCAATAATGTTAATTGTCGATTCATATAATGTTCATTAATGTTACAATAAATTTTTAAAAAATTTATATACATATATAGATAGATAGATAAAAATATAGATACAGGCAAATAATTCAAAAATAAGTAATATAAGAACAAATAGTTGAAAAATACAGAATACAAATTCATTTAAATGTATAGAACATAAAAGAAATTGATTTAAAAAAACTTACTTCATTAATAAAGTCGATCATTACTGGATGAAAAATATTTGATAGTCTTTTTTATAAAACACACATCACTAATGAAGAAACACACGATTTAAAAATCTTTAAAATCATGGAATATTTTATTTGTAATGGTAATTATAGAAAACATAATACAAATAATAAATAAATGCATACAATATCAATATTCGAACAATAATCAATGCTATGACTTATCTTTCCACTGCGTGAATTTGTTAATATACGTAATGATCGTTTATATAACCGGTAATTTTACACAATTCTCTTTGTATATGTTTATTCCATTTACTTTTAATATATAACTGTTAATATGATTTGATGTTAATGAATATATTCTAGAATACAAAATCGGTACAATGATTGTACTTCATTTAAAAATTAATAATTTCTGTACACAATGAAGTAATCGGTTTAAACTAGTAATGGCGGATTAAATATTGGATTAAGTAGTTCTAGTTAACACTAAACTAATTGATCGATATTAATTAATGTCGACAACTAGTAATGTCTACATAATTCGTGATATTAAATATTCGATTTTTGATAGAAACAATATTTTAATTTTATTTTTATTACAAAATAAATTCGTAAAATGATATTATATTAAAATTTATTTTCAATTCAATATTTAATTTTTAATCACAGAAGCAAAATTTCAATAAAAGATTTTTATAAACTTTTAATTCTCATTTAATCGAATCTTCTAAATGAATATTTATTTGTATAATTTGATGTGTATAATTCGATTATAGTAAAATATAAATTATAGCTTTTAAATTATTTGTTTTTAAAAAAAGGAACAGAAGTTAATATAAAACAAAAAATCAGCAACTTCAATCGAATTTATTACTTTTTTCCGTTTATACGTTTGTTGCTATTAAAAAATATATTTTTACTATATGTACCTACAAGTATAGTATAATTATATTTTTTTAATTTTTGTTAGCTATTACAAACCGCACATTAATTTCCATCTACATCAATGTGCATGTTTACAGTTGTAGTAACTTCATACTCTGTCAATTTTACCCTCTTGTGTCCAGTCCTCGTTTAAAAGTCAGTGTCATGCAACGACAACGCCGCCGACTGCTATTTGTTGACATGAAGGAGTCGGTATCGATGAAAAATGAACAAAATCAGCTTTCACAATGATCTCAGAATTAAATGTATCTGTCAAATCATTATGAAAACCAGTTTCGTCTACGATGACGCGGTGAATTCTTCATCTGCACGAAATATGGCTGCAATCGAAGAAGATCCTCGACGTCAACAATTATTGTTCAAGTAGTCGTTGACTTACCTCACCGTTTACTTTACAAATATACTCCTTAAATAAAACAATATATTTTTTTATTGTTACGTCATTTATTCGATAAGAATTTTATGATTCGTACTAAAAAAAATCAGTATTTTAAAATTTAACAATTTTCTATATTTTTCTTTTAAATAAATAAATGTGTGAATATGGACAAGCGATAATATTTGAAATAATAAAATTTATTTTACACTTAAAAACATAATCTCGTGAAGAACAACGTTATTAAAAAAGGGCAGAACGTCGGTGTAATCCGATACAGTGATGTCAACGAATACACCTTAAATATTAAGAACAGACTTGTGAGATGCAACACCATACAATTAAGAAATCACAGCTAATTAGCTGTATATCCTGGTTAACAAACACACACTACAAGACTTTTAACATATTATCTCATTTATCATTTTGTTCAGCATATAAACAAAGCAATTATGTTGAATTTGTGTCTCAGTAAATATGTAAAAAAAAAATAATTAAATATGCACTGAACGTGCATATAATGTATGTAGTTCATCTAATTATTGCATTTTTGGTTTTCTTTTATAACATATATTGTAATCATTTTTTACTGTACATTTTTTATTTATAATATGTGATATTTTTCGTATTTTATACGACTTTCAAATTTGTTTAATCGATTACTGACAATTATAACCATTGTTAGTTAAAATTTAAAAAGAATCGAAGCTAGAGTTTCTTAGTGAAAATAACCATTTTATTTGTTAAAACTTAAAGTACATAAATAAATATAATAATATTGATTAGGGCAGAAAATATATTAATATTAATTCCAATAAGAAACGATATTCATTTAATTATTACTCTTTTTTAATTTCAGTCTAAAATGTTTCACCGAGGAAGGCAATAACTTGATTATATTGGAATGAAAAATATTCTAAACTCAAATATTTCAATGAAAGATTAAACTTTCACCGACGTATTTGTAACTTTATAATTTGATTTTTGTACGTGGTAATTTTTCACATAAAAGATATGATAAGAAACAGATAATATTTTCAGATTAAAGTTCCCCTAGTTGAATATTTTATAAACGTTTTTAAAAATGTCTGTTTTTTAAACTTTTACTTGCGCTGTTCTATGATTTCTCTTATAATTGAATATAAAACGAGTATTTTTTTCTAAATCTATTCTATGTTTCGTGTTTTTATTACAGATATAAATTGTATATATTTATTGTATTATCTTTTTTAGAAACAAATTTGTAAGAATGTATTTTATGTAGATTTACTAAAGTATTTATATGCTTCTTCGTTTAATATAAAAGCATTCTTATATTGATTCCAAAAACAAGCTTTTAAAATTATATTCCATTATAGATGAATTTTCGATAATCTATCATTGGATTTATATAAATTTTATGTTTTGGCGAGTGATTAAGTTGTGTAAAAGTGATTTACCTTAAATTAATTTTGACTATGACTGTTTTGATATATATAGCAGTTGTCCAGTTTACAGATTTAAATATTATTTAACTAAATAATTAATACAATAATTAGGAATAATTTTACTACATGTATAAAAAACACATTTTATTTATTTTAAAATCAGAGGGTTTCCTTCCATTCGTCAATCCTCAAACTTGGTCCTATTTAACAATGTATGAAGCACCATTAATTTCTTTCATAAAATTTGTACTTCGGTAATTCTCGGCTAACTTCGGAAAAATTTAGAACTGAAATTTTGACATAACGCCAAAGTATCATTTTTTTTTTTAATAGAAAGATATTGTATTATTTAGAAAACAAGCCATCAATGATTCATTATTGCTGAATTGCAACAATGGAATGTTTTTCTAGAACTTCTACAAAATACATGTGTTGTTAAGTGAGTAATTCATTTCTTGTAAAATTCAATCAATGAGAATATCATACCGATTTTGTTTACAAATGGTAAGTGAAATGTGAACATTTATCAAATTTCTTGAATTAAATTGGAATAAAGTTCTTATAAGTTATAAGTTGATATGATGATGATGATGATATATATTCATATATACATAATTAAGATAAGTTATTGACTGATAACCTGGGGTTATAAATCGACGATTCATGAAAACTCATGGACAGATAAAACAGAAATATAAAAAAATCGTACAACTTGAATGAAAGAAAAATGCAATTTTTGATCATGATATTTATACAAACAGACACATTATTTTGGTCGAGAATATCATTTGAGGAAATAACTAAAAAAATTCTTAGAAATATATTTTTTCAATACGATTAAATTTCTGTAGAATTGAAACATCTCTTTTAATTCTTTATTGAAAGAAACTTGTTTATCTATTTTTTTTTACAATTATACGCTTAAGGAAATTTTATTAAATAATATAATCGATGAGTTTTGAAACAATTTCATCAATGACTAAGGTGATTTATAAGCAAAAAATATTTTTAGTAACTACATAGTTTCGATTTTGAGCGAGAGTCAATTTACAGCCGAGTCCTTCCATATGTGTAAATGTACTGTTTATTTTCAATTTTGCTTCCACATTAATAACACGTACGATATGTATTGACATCGAGTTGAACGGACTACACTCTCTATATTCATCAATAAACTAAACAGGATGATATAATTTTTAAACTAAATCGATTTAAAGATCGTACATAACGTAAACACGCCTCGATAATAAAACGAATCGAAAATTAATTTATTCAAGTAAAACTACGAATGTTTATAGTGCAAGCATGTGTTTAGAAAGAGTGGTCGAGTAGAAGATTCGACAGGAAGTAGATAAGAGTACATCGTATGAACGCGACTCGGATGACCCCCAGTTTATATAAAAATAAAATCCCATTATTATAAATAACCTCGGCGGGGTCATTTCGTTTCTAAGAATTTTCAGTCATCCATTATTATCGGATAATAATCGAGTTATAATAATAATAATAATATCATATTTATAAATACTTTTTTTTATTATTTAGAAATATCGCATTCCAAAGATTGATTATTCTTTGTTTAAACGTTTGCTTAATGGAGTGATTTGCTTGTACTAATTTCATGCATTGTGAAAATTACAATATGTAAATGGGTTTTTAGTTTTAAGTATAAGGCTTTTTCTTACATATGTTCTTTTTAATCGGAAATGTTTAATTATCGATGATTTCAACAGAACACTAATTTATTTCATGAAAATACTATGAAATAAAAACTGAAATATTTTATACAAAAAAATATCGCACGTTTTCTATATAAGAAAATATGAATTGTTACACATCTCCTAAATTAAATATTCTTAATATGATTTAATTAATTAAAAAATGAAACTGCGGATTTGACATTTTTTCATACCCAAGTCTTTATTATTATTTGAATTATATACACGTTTTGATATATATTTTGAATATTCATTTAAAAAATATATGGATATTAAATGATATTTTTTAGTTTAGATATTTAAAATATATATAATATGTAGTAATCGATGAACAAGTATAGGACATTAATTGGTAATAAAGAAATAAAGATGACAAAATCTTGACCAACAGGTAAAATAAGGACTTTTACTTATAAGGATATAAAATTATCCAGCACTGTATTGATATGAATTTAATAAGAATTAAATGAAAAATAGACAACAGATCATTTAAATTGATAAAAGGATTTATCCAACTGTGGATTATTTGTGAAAATAGAAATAACAATAAGATGGGCAATTATATATAAGATGTGTATATATTTCAAATGATTATGATTAAATGAAACATAAATCACAGGACAAATTAATCACTTAACCTCACATTAAATATTTTATAAATGTTCTATATCATCCTTCACAATTCACATTATTCGATAATGTATATTTCTGTCGCTATTTCTAAAGGGGTTATTATAAAAACTGAGAGTTTATACTATGATTTATAAGATTGAAATTTAAGTAACAAGGTATGATTTTTGAAATACTAATTTTCGAATAAGTGAACTAGTGATTATTTGAAGATTTGTAATGTTTTATAGTGGCATAAACGATTATTTTAGTTTTAAGTTAATTGTTTAAATATTAAATGTTGAATTATAAGATTCTAAATGATTTTTAAAACGTAGTAGTATTTCAAATAAGTTCATTTATGTAAATAAAAAATTTTAAATCGTAAAAGTTACTAATTTTTATATTAGCATCTATTGGACAAAAGTAACATTACTATTCAATGTTCGAACCGAAATGTTATTACGGTACGTGTATCGGATTGAAATTACTTTAGTTCAGATACAAACTACGCTATCGCACAGTATAGTTCCGGCAAACTGTTGTAGATGGCAGGAGGATACTGTCTGTGCTCTCTGCCTATGTGAAAAGCGAATGACCTGTTGAGCAAGTATGACGTAAGGAATGTTGCGACGCGAGAGGAAAAGAGGGCATGTGATGGAACGTCAACGACCATCAATCTATTCTCACTCTCTACTGGTATAATATGCACGCACAACTGTACATAAATATAACTAAATACCCGTAACAAATGATATGCATTACTACATTTTTTCCCAATATTTTATGAATGACCTTAATCATTCAAAGTACAATGTATTTGTCGTACACGTTTTCTTTTTTACAAGTAATCAAAGTTCGGCCCTTTAAATCGATGGCCGTTCCCACAGTCCGTGTCCCCCCTCCACGACATACCGCATATTTCTGATCAGCTGTTTCTTTCAGAACATTCTATTTGTATGAATGAGAGTGGGCACTTAGTTGGACTAGAGTTCTCTATTATACGTATACGCTATTTCTATCGTCGAGTTTGTTTTTTTATTATGGTTTACTTGATGTAGAAAAATGTTAAAAGGGTCTAGTACGAATAAAATGCGGTGAGTCATTTTAGTATGAGGCTTAAGTTAGGTTCTGTGAATGGATAAAAAGTTGAATATCTTGATTTAATTTGCATAGATTCTGAGCTATTTTTCAACTAGAATTGTATGGTTCTGTGAATATTAAGACCGGGAAGAGGCATTCTTTACATATCACAAATACGAATCGAGAACATTTAATAGTGCAGAGAATGATTTAAAAATAATTACATGAAACACGTATCGAAAAAATGGTCACGAAGTGATTTTTTCGCTTAAAAAACATTAATCGATAAACTCGAAGAAATGTCCACTATATAATAAATTACTATAAATTAATTTAATAGGTAAAACTTTATAATATCAACAATATATAGTTTTATGTATATATAATTCACATAAAATTGATTTCCTTCAAAACAATTATATCAACAAATCAAAAAAAAGCCTACTGGACTAGCATTATTAAAAATTAACAACCTAAAAAGATAGAGTCGAAGAGTAAATATAAATCATGTTTTTGATTTCTTTCATAACTTATTATTTATAAGGAAATAATTTATAAATTTGCAAAAACTGTATCATCACACTAAAGGTAATTTCTTTGTCGTAGTATTAATTAAATATTTATACTTGGAAAGACCACTTAACTGTAGTAGTTTCTTGTGTTACCCTCCTCATTGGTGTGTGTGCTTTTTAAGTGAAACCACCCTTAACTTTCCGACTGGAAATCGAACGCAATCTCCCTAATGGCAGATATTGATACAATGTCACTGCACTTTCAATTATATTAGAAAAAAATAATCTATATTTTCTGTATTTATACAAACTTCTAATTATTTTCCTGTATTTACATTTTTTTTAAAAAAAACCTACATTTTCCCCCAAAAAGTATTTAGATTTGAATTTAAATTTTCACTGACTTCTAACTGCTCCCCCCCCCCTTGTATAGTTTATGACCTTAAAAAAAATAAAAAATGAAGTTAATTTCTATTTTTAGATTTTTATTTAATTTTTAGCTCATTTCAGATTGCTTCACCCATATATAGTTTGTAACCTTTTTTTTAAAAAAAATAAAAAATGAAGTTATTTCAAAATTTATATTTCATCTCTTCCATATTTTTAAAAGAATTTTTTTTTATAAAAATACATTTTTTAAAAGTAATATTTTTGGATTACAATAATATAACATTTACAAATTAATACTCATAAGGTAAAAATATTTTACTTAAATAAAAAACAGAAGTTCCTCATTTTTTTCCATTTTGACCTTTTTTTAAAAACATATTTATTTCATAAAATATTTGATTTATAAATTAGTATATATATATATATATATATATATATATATATATATATAAAGAGAGAGAGAGAGAGAGAGATTATAAAAATGTTCATAAATTTCTATTTAAAAAAAACTTACCAAACTCCAACCCACGATAATTCAAGACGAGCGACGATCATTTAGCACAAATATGTACGCGTGTCTCCTCCAACGATCCACATCTCGAATCTGCAAAATAAAAGCACACAATGTTGAAAATTCCTAAAAACAAACACAATATCGTTTAAGTCCAATTAATTAATGAACACATCACTGTATATACATTTTACATAAACTTGCAAGCAGCAGATTATAGGTTAAAGGTTGCGACGATCACTGGTGCAATTAAATGAGTGGAAAAAATAGAATCTAAATGAGAATATAAATTAACGCGAGTCTTCCAGTTATTTCAAGACAGTTCGGGTTATTTTTAGCTCATAATTAATCGACACATTGCGTATACAACTCTCAAGTCTGTCGTGCATTCCATCGGATTGATGGAACGTCTTATTTTAGTGTCTTTTAATTAATCCGTATCTTATTTCATTCTGTGTATTTATAACAACGTTCAATTAAACGTTTTATCCATGGACAATGTTAATTTGTTTGTATATTCCAGTTATAAATAAATATGTATGAAACATAAATGATGGATTGGTTTTCTTATTAGAAGAAATAGGGGCGTAACAGAATTCTCTACATTCGAACATGACTGGTATTTTTTAAAAAAACACAACCTAATATTAAGATTTATAAAAATATTTTCATATATAAACAAATATAACAAAATGGCTATTTTCAATAATGTGAAGTTAGTGGTATGTCTCGTTGATTAAAAAAAATATGCGGATATTTTGGACGAGTATTTAAAAAATAATATAAGGTCATCCGAATGTGACGTCTAGATTTGTGTTTTATCAAAAAGAAACATGATGGTGTATAAGGAAACATGTGTATAGTTTCTTTGTAATTAAATACAAATCTAGGCGTCACATTTGGATGATTCTATATTTAAATAAAAAGAGTTAACCTATTATTGATTTGTATTATTATATACAAAATATTAAATAGTCATTTTTGTATCAGGTAAAGGGTTGGGAAGGAGATCTAAAAATAAAGCTACAATTTAAGTAATTTCTCTTTCGGAGATCGAAAAAAATATAACATGTTTTTTTCACAAATGAAGTACTCGACAAGAATTATCACCTCCAACACCACACAATACATTGTTGTAAAGAGTTTAATAATCATGGATAACAAAAAGGCTCTGACGATGATCAAAATTTGCATTAACCCATTGTTGTTATAAACAACAAAGTGAACAATAAATGATTATTGAACATTTTATAACATATGTGGTGTGTGTGAGGGGTAGGGGGTAGGTGGTATAATTAATTCGTGTTAAAGTGAATTTTCCAGTTTTAAAACAAATTGAAATACTCTTTATTATGGCAAAATTTTTAAAAATCACCATTAAAACACATTCTAAGAAAATTAAAATCAAAAGAATTGTTAAATATAGTCGAACATGTTTGATTTTTTTACTTAATAATTTCAGCAAAATAAATTACAAATATAGAATGATTTTTATTCTATATTTCGTAAAAAAATTGTATAATGTTCATAGTCATACAAAGAAACGATGTAAATAAAAATGTGACTTTTGGAAGTTTTATGGCGTTTTAAGTAATTGTAATATAGTATGAGTTTTTCATACTGCGATTTGTAGATTTTTTATTTTTTTGGTTAGAATTACATTTTATAATTTATGCATTAATTTTTAAAATATCTACATTTACCTTTCTTTCTATTGAATTAATGAAAAATCGTTTTAATTTTACCTCTAAATGAATGTCCAATTAATTCCGATTGTGAACGATTACCTTCGAAGATTAACGATTATGAAAATTTCAGTACACTCACATCATTCCACAATTAAAATCGGTTATCTTCGGAGGTAATCGTTCACGATCGGTGAAGATTAATGACATTAATTTTGCGATGAAACTATTTTTTATATATATATATACACAAGTTTTATTTTTAATAATCGAAAGTACGATTTTTAAAGAAAACACATTTATTTTTATCAATCAATCAATCAATCACAATCAAAAAATCAATCCATCAGCCAACAACTGTGATTCATTGCTAGAATTCGATGTTACTTCTAGCACATCTACTCGAGAACTGATTTTATTAAGTATAACAAGTAACAAAGAAACCTCTAAGTCTCATTATCGCGATATTTTATCGACAATCAGAAATTGATTGTCGCATTTATTATAGGTTTAAATAATTACTAACAGACTTATTCGCAACAATCAACGTATGAATTATGTATTCTGTTTCTGTGTGAACAACCTTGGGAAAGTTAGTTAGGTTATATGTGTTTTATATAACTCATATATATATATATATATATATAAAATTAATTGATAGCAATATATAAAAAAATATTGTTGATCGTGATCATAAAAGTTTGAAAAACACTGACATAAACAGATAGAGCATAGAAAATGAGGAATTAATAAACAATTTAAGCAATATTTCTTAACAAAATGATTCGTCCTTAACCAGTTGCTAGTTTATCACGCCAAAGTAAATCACTATATTATCGATACACGTCATGACGTCACATTCTATAATTTTGATTAGTGTGTGTGTCGCTTATGACTAATACGCGAATTCGTACGAATACCTCATTCTGTTACATAATACAAGAAATATATCTGACGTACGACCATGGAAGGTTACGTGAAAGTTTAAATATAGCCGTGTATAAATAGTAATTACTGGAGCATAAGAAACATCCGAGAAAAATGTTCGATTTCTCGGAAAGAATGGAGACGCGCTCGTCGAAAAACCGCAAAAATGTTAACGACTATGAAATATCTTCGTTATGAAAGGTAGCACCTCGCTGACAGCCGGCAGAGCAGCAGCAGATGGCGCCTATGCGAGCGGTGACCGCAAAACATCAATCTAGTTAAATGGTTCGCACCTATGACCCGTGCGTGAAACGAACAAGTGCGTGCGGGTGTACGATCCGCCCTATTCTGCACGGACACGTCTCTTGTCGAATTAATTACGACATTCAACATATTATGGTAGATCGGTCTAATTTTTTTTTTTTTTTGTTCTTTTGATCCTCCGAACGAGCACTTCCTCTACACGTATTTATTTGCATTCTTCTCGGTTCTGTAACGAGACGTGTAAGAATGTAGATAAAAAATAATTACCGCTGTTAAACTTCACTGTTTTTGTAGTACATGTTTGACTTTCGATTGTGTCTTTATTCGCATCAATGCTTTTTCAACACTCCGGTGGTTAAACGATCGACGTACGGTACAAGATTTCGTCCGGTATGCCGCGAGCTCATTTTTAAGAATTTAATAGAATTTCAAAAGCTTGTCCAACTTTCATTAAATATTTATGAATTTTCTAAGATCATCATCATCCACTAAATGTAATTGCAATCACATTCTTCTATTTGAAATCATTCTCTTTATTTTTTCGTGGGATTCGAACTCCACACTTTTCATGATCCTCTCTTAAGCAAGTTATTCTAGATTGTCTTCTCATTTTTCATACAGCATTTGTGAAGTAAAATTAGTAAATTGACTAAATTTTAAAAAATACATATTTTTTAGGTTAGATAGAACTTTTGATACGGATTCAATTTAAAGTTCTATCACGCTTAAAAAACACCTACATATAATAATTGGTACTGGTTGTTCTTTTCTAAAGAATGAAGACGATTTCAAGATGCTGAAATGCAAAAATAGTAATGATTCATTTTTGCAAAGTAATTATCATTATTGAAAAATATTATCAAATTGTTTAAATGAATGAATCACTGTTTTGCTATTAAGTCACTTTATGACAAGTGAATCACTCGTTCTAACACCCACAAGATTTTACAAAAATGTTCAATAATCATATATTATTCACTTTAGTATTTTGATGGTCATGTATTCATTCTCAAGGCATTGTTTTATAAAATTTGAGAATAAAATATTTATCAGAAAAAATCTGTACTATGAAATATTTTATAATAATAATTAAAGTATGGTCATCGAAATGCATATTAACGAATAAAGTGAATATGTACTTGTTGAATATTTTTTTTATAACAACTTGTGGTGTTGAAGGTGCTAGGTGATTTATTTGTGTTAAAATGAATGAATCACTTTTCCTAATAGCAAAGATTTTATTGAAATTTTCAATAATCATTTGTAGTTTCAGTAATTATTTTATTGTGAAATTTAAAAATTAAATCATCGATATTTACAAATGCACTAAAAAATATATTAATTAAAGATTGAACTTGGTATTGGTTCGTATTACGAAATGAACTACTGTATAAAATCAATGGTAATATCTACTTTTTCTATAATTAAATATCTATTTTAATTAACTGGAGGTACTTGACCTGCTGGTTTAGTTATTTCTGAATTACTTTAAGCAAAATTAATCGATTGTTTTTTTACATTCATCTGAAATACATAATGTAAAAAATAAATAAATGGGTACAGCACAAATTTACAAATGATCAGATGTAGAGAAGAATGAAAAGCGGTCCCCATCGTCGGTGATTCGGAACAATAAATGACTATTTTTTTGAACTAAAATTTGATTTGTGTTCGAAAATACGATTTTAATCAATGTGTCATTTTATTTTATATTTAATCTTTGATTATGGACGAAAAAAATCGATTTTCTTAGATTTTTATTTTTCATGAAATTTTCCATACTATGGGTCGTGGTTTTTTGATGACCAAAAATTGAAAATTTTAAAATTCTTTCCAGATTAATATTTTTTAATTAGAAATCGATTATTTAGATGAAAAATAGTCATTTTCCGGCAAAAATAACATACGTTATTAAAAAAGAATATTTTGGTGGCTTAAAAACACATTTTTATGCTTTATTTTTTCTTTGATATTTAAAAAATCTAAAAAAAATACTAGAGGCCATCAAAACATAAAATTTTGGTTGAAAATTAATCATATATCATAATCATATTCTCTGGAAATATTTTGTGCCTAGAAGTAGCAATCATTTTCAGAAAAACGTTGGAAAATGCAAATAATAAATTTTTTATTCTAAAAACCAACTAATTGACTAAATCACGGTTTTTTCTAAATAATATTCGTTTTGTGTATGGAAATATGATTTAAATTATCGATTTACATTATTTCATAACCGATCTTTGATTTTAGATGAAAAAAATCAATTTTCTCAGATTTTGATTTTTCATGAAATTTTCCATACTATAGGTCGTGTTTTTTTGATGGTAAAAAATTGAAAATTTTAAAATCCTTTCTAGATCAATATTTTTTATTAGAAATTGATTATTTTAATAGAAAATAGTCATTTTTCGGCAAAAATAACTTTCGTTATTAGAAAATATTATTTTGGTAGCTGAAAAATGATTTTTTATGATTTCTTGTTTTTTCCTAGAAATTTAAAAAATCTATCAAAAATACTAGAGGGCATCAAAATATAACATTTTGGATGAAAATTGATCGTATATTCTCTTGGATATATTTTTTGTGTATAAAAATAGTATTTATTTACAGAAAATCGCTGGAAAATGCAAAAAATGAATTTTTGTATAAAGAAATGATTAACTGACTAAATTACAGTTTTTTCTGAATAAAATCCGTTCTGTATACGAAAATACGATTTTAATCATCTAAACGTGTTATTTTATAGCCAATCTTTAATTTCAGGTGTAAAAAATCAATTTTCTCAGATTTTGTTTTTTTATGAAATTTTCCATACTATGGGTCGTGGTTTTTTTAGGGACAAAAATTGAAAATTTTAAAATTCTTTCTAAATCAATCTTTTTTATTGGAAATCGATTATTTTAATGAAAAATAGTCATTTTTCGACATAAATAACATTCGTTATTAGAAAATACTATTTTGGTAGCTGAAAAATGAATTTTGGTGATTTCTTGTTTTTTCTTTGAAATTCAAAAAATCTAAAAAAATACTAAAGGGCTTCAAAACACACAATTTTGGTTGAAAATTGATTATATATTCTTTTGGAAATATTTTCAGTGTATATAAATTGTATTCACTTACAGAAAAACGCTGGAAAATGCAAATAATGAATTTCTGATTGGAAAAAGTGACTAATTGATTAAATCATGTTTTTTTCAGAATAAAATCCATTATGTGTACTAAAATGCGATTTTAACCATCAATATGTCTTATTTTAGAGCCAGACTTTCATTTCAGACGAAAAAAAATCGATTTTCTTAGATTTCGATTTTTCATGAAATTTTCCATACTTCATCGTTTTTTTTAGAAGAAAAAATTAAAAATTATAAAATCTTTTCTAAATTATTTTTTTATGTTGTGCATCAAAATCGTCCGAAATGGCCCTGTTTTCTCAATGAAAATAAATTAATTTCATTTACTATACTCGAAATCCTAATTCAAAGACGATTTTAAACTCAAAAACATTTTCAAATAATAATTATAGATTTTATAATATTCCATGGTCCAATTTACTCGACTGCAGCTTCTTGCACGTAGCTATGCAAGAATGTATGTTTTTTTGTTTTCGGCCGCAGAACATAAATCGTTTTTTCTTACAATTAACACGTTTGATTAAACACTTTTTCATTCGTGAATATTTTATAATTATTTACGTATAACAAAAATTATACACGCATTCTTTAAAGAATGTGGTTAGTAATAAAAAGTTAAAAATGATTTATAAAAATGTACGTGAAAAATATGCGAAACCGTGTGTATTCGTCTCGATGAAAAAAATACAAAAATAAATACAAAAAATACGAATTCTTGTTAAAAATATTCTGATAGAAAAAAAGTTAATAATTTTAGAACACTTCCTGTTTTACTGTATGTAACTTAATAATTCATTTTTATGTTTAATGTAGTTTATAAATCATAAATAGTTTTTTGTTACTGTTTTTAATTTCGTAACTAATGGCATTATATATATATATATATATATATATATATATATATATATATATATATATATATATATATATATATATATATATATGTAAGCAAGAGTAGTATTTTTTCCATTGCAAGATAAGTCTCTTAAAACTTTCCACTTTCAGTGATTCGTAGTGTTTTTTTCATTTCATATCAACAAACTTTTCCATGTCTACAAGATGATTTTCTAACGTATGGCAATAATTCTGTAATTCACTTTTTTATTTGAGTAAGGTGTGTGTGTGTGTGTATTATCTGTCTATTTATCTACCTATCTCTATGTACATATATCTACCTATTTATTTGAATGGAAAATAAACATTTTCCGATAAAAATAACATTAGTTATTAGAAAATATTATTTTGGTAGATGAAAAATGAATTTTTATATTTTCTCATTTTTTTTTCGAAATTCAAAAAAATCTAAAAAAATATTTCAATCTTTCTTGATCATAAAATTTTGGTTGAAAATTGATTATATACTTCGCTGGAAATATTTTTGATGTATTAAAGTAGTAATCACTTTAAGAAAAACGTTAGAAAATGCAAATAATGAATTTTTCATTGTAAGAAGTAACTGATTGATTAAATCATGGTATTTTTTGAATAAAATTCGTTTTGTGTATAAAAATATGATTTTAATCAACGATGTGTATTATTTTATAGCTGATCTTTGATTACAGCCGAAAAAAATCGATATTCTGAGATTTGGATTTTTTATGAAATTTTCCATACTATAGGTCGTGGTTTTTTTAGGGTCAAAAATTGAAAATTTTAAAATCCTTTCCAAATCAATCTTTTTTATTATAAATCGATTATTTGGATGGAAAATAGTCATTTTCCGGCGAAAATAACATTCGTTATTAGAAAATATTATTTTGGTAGTTGAAAAATGAAATTTTGTAATTTCTTGTTTATTTTTCGAAATTCCAAAAATCTAAAAAAAATACCAAAGGGTTTTAAGACATGAAATTTTGGTTAGAAATTGATTATATATTTCCCTAGAAATATTTTTAGTATAGAAAAGTAGCATTAGTTTTGAGAAAGATGTCAGAAAATGCAAATAATGATTTTTTTGATCAAAGAAATGATTGATTAGCTAAATCACGGTTTTCTTTGAATAAAAGTAGTTTTGTGTTTGAAAATATGATTTTAACTGTCGATATGTTTTATTTTATAGCCGATCTTTGACTTCAGACGAAAAAAATCTATTTTCTCAGATTTTGATTTTTTATGAAAATTTCCATACTATAGGTCATGGTTTTTTAATGGTCAAAAATTGAAATTTTTAAAACTCTTTTTAAATCAATCTTTTTTGCTAGAAATCGATTATTTAGATGGAAAATAATCATTTTTCAATACAAATAATATTCGTTATTAGAAAATGCAATTTTAGTGACCAAAAATCAATATTTAGTAATTTTTATTTTTTATCGAAATTTTAAAATTCTACAAAAAATATTTGTATCGATCAAAATATAAGTTTTTGATTTAAAATGTATAGTCAAGTTATGAATAAATAGTCCTATTTACAAAACTATGACTTTTATAATGAAAAAATCTGTTGAAAAATGAAAATAACTGAAAAAATAAAAGTTTTTGCATGCATATCCAACAAATTTCCATAATACTCAAATAAAGTATTCACCAAAGTCTAATATACTTTTTTATCCACTATACTGAATTCTTTTTATTAAATTTAGATTTTTCTAAGTTTTGCTTACAATACTTAGTAATTAATTAATTACAGTCTTTTTTACCGAGAACGTTTGATGAATTTTTAACTAGATTTTAAAGCTGAAAATCTCCGAGTATTAAGATTTAAACTTATATTAATAACTCAACGTCTGTTAAAAGAAAACTTTGAAAATTTTATTAAAAAAAAAAAAAAAAAAAAAAAAACTATAAATTATTCTCATTTATAAAATTGATCATTTTATGTGATGATCCAATAAAATGTATTTATTTGTATTTTAATGCAAACGAGTTATCACAAGATAAAAAAACAAATCTAGATTTTATAACACAACATTCTAACGATGATAATATGGATTTCAAAATGTGCATTAGTTTATAAACAAATAAAGTGAACAATAAGTGATTTTTACACATGTTTACAATATCTTGTGGTGTTGGGATGATAATTCATTTGTGGTAAAGTGGATTTGCCACGATATTAAAACAAATTGTTACTTTATTTGTACAATATCGAAAAGACTGATTTCTTTTATAACAAGATGATGTCAAAAAATTGATTAAGTAATGATTTGTTTTGTTTAAAAAATGGACATTTCTTCTCAGTAACAAAATCGGTTATTTGATGTGTAATATATATATATATATAAAAGTGGACACACATATGTTCGTCCAGGATATATTGTAAGATAAATTAAATTTTACAATTTATTGTCCATATAAGAACATAAATCCAACTGTACCAAAAGTATTCCTATATAAGATGTGTATATTGTATATGTGTATATATGGCAGTCCGTGTATTCTTCTTGAGAACACGAGAAGAACGGCGAGGTGGGGGACTTCGGGCGCCGGAATGCGGTCGGCAGCCGCGTGTTAGTGGCCTGCGGGGCGCAGCGCCGGCCAGCGGTCTGTGATCTCACCGCTGCTGTTGCACCACCATGCATGCACATCTCTTCATGACTCATGCATATACAATTAACAATCAACACTGTTGACATGAGCCATAGATTTACGTATATCAGATTTTAGTTCGTCTCGAAATGTGAGATTCGATTTTTAATCGATTGAAATGGACGGACGGACGAACGGTTTCGAAATCGTTTTTAAATATTAATATGCTATTTTTTATTTTTATTTTTACTCGATCGATGGAATAAATTATTGTTTATGGTCGAAATGAACTGCTGGGTATTTGAAAATGATATTTTATGAAAAAATAAACAGACTTGAGAATGGACGTTTGACAGCACAATAGAATATAACAATTGAAAATGTCTATGTGAATGTGAATTTTAGGTTATGTTTTTTATTCTCTACTTCCGCTGTCATTTAATTTTTATTTTCGAAAGAAATTTGTATTTAGAAAAGATAAAGGGTTAAAGTCTCGTTTTATGTGATATCAGCATTCAACAATCACGGACAGTTAGCATGTATTATATCATTAACTGATTAAAAGGACCGGAAATCTGGAAGAGGAATAATGACATCTATTTATATTCAAGATTACGTTGATAATGTGGATGCAGAAGATTATAATAAAAATGTTTTAACTGAATGTATGAGAAAAACGATAAAATTGTACAAGAAAATATTCGAGTCATTCAGTGGTTACTGTTGCAGTAAACGCATATTAATTGCATAAAACGAGTAATGTCGAGAATGTACAGAATTTCATCTTCAGTTCATCGGACAACAAGTATGAAATCGACTCGAATAAATATCTCAAAATGTATGTACGTACGTATATAAATATGTATATTAATAACTATGTATTGGTTTCGTACGAAAAAGAATGAAAAAAATTCCACCGAATTAATGATAACTATTTAGAATGTTAATATATACTAGAAGATTAATGTTACGACTGTTGATCGTAAAAAAATAAAGAAGAAATATCTATAAAAACAAAAAAAATATTATTAAAAAAACTGCCAAGAAATATTTCAAACATATTAGGGTCAGGGTCACCTACCTATCAACTCACTATTCCACGTTAAAATATCTTAAATTCCAATTAGACATGGACATTCCGAGCGCGGTAGTGAAGATGCCAAATAAAGAATCAGCTGGTTAGTTTATTGGTAGTGTTCTTTCTTGAACGTCATTTTACATTTTATATTAAGTCGATAATTATCTTGTCAATTATTAATGAAAATAATTAGTTTTAGTGGTTCGCTGTGATTTGCATTTTCTTCCTAGACACACGCGAACAGAAATGCAAAGAAAAACTGTACTGAGATTAGCTATCTCAGCCGAGAGAAAAAAAACACGTTTCGTTCGTTTTATGGTATTTGTGGAATTTTTCTGTTTTGAATATTTTATTGCCGGTCGTCGATTTGTAGTTTATTGAATTGGATATGGAAATTATTGTACAGGAAATTGCTTCGATACTTCTTTATACATATAAAGTTGCTATACATGAAATATCAGAATTTCATATAACAGTAATCATGGTTAAGCTAGTTACAATTGACAAATTTACTGCAATTTTCATTCCTTTTAAATTGTCAAACTTTTAGCAAATTTCCATTATTTTTTATATATCTATACAATACGTTATCTTCTAAAATACATTATTTTTGCATAAGTTTCGATGTGGATATAATCTAACAGTGACTGTTTTAAACGATTTATAATTTGGAAAAATTAAAGAGTGGAAAATCTGACAGCTGTTCGTGACATTTAGATCTAGAGAGGATATATATTGTGTGATGAATAGAAAAATAATATCGTGTTTTTATTACTTCAAAAAAATGATTTTACTATTCAATTGGTGAGGGAGAGTGTGTGTGTATTCAATGCCTTAAAACCGAATTCTCTTAATAAAGAGGCGACCCTTGATAGAAAATGCTCCAAGATATATTTTTTTACAAATTAAGCAATCCAAACACTACGCAGACAATATGGAGATGAAAAAATAAAAATATATAGGTATATGATGATGGTTATGGAGGATTTATTCCCTTAAGTACATCAACATGTCAAAATACATCAAGACGAAAAACATCATAAATCCAAAAAAAGACAGAAAATATTCATTAGTGATAAAACTCATCGATTTATAGAAAGAGAGTCAGTTAAGAAGCTCATCTAACACTTGATAGGAAATAAGGAAAAGAAAAAAAGAAATATTAAGAAATGAAATTTTGTAAACTCAAAAATTGATTTTTGATCATCTTTTTCTGGTAATTCAGAAATTCTAAAAAATATTAATATTGATTAAAATGTAATTCTGTTGAAAATAAAGACATTTTTTTTATTTTAACCCTTTATATTTTTTAGTATCCTTTGTATTGTGCCTTCGTATACTTTTAATTATTATGACATTTCAGTTACTAGTGGAAAAATAATCATAATATAAAATACTGTTTTGATAAAAAAAAAATTCAAATTTAAAATTTGCAAAAAATATAAAATTTTCATTTAAAATTTATTAAGTAAATATGTTAAACTAGAACATCAGAAATTGTTATAGAAACATTTTAAGATTGGAATTTATGTTTTGATTATATAATTGAAAATGGAATTTTAATCATAAAATTGTTATATGTTATTATCGATTTATGATTTGATGGAAAAATTGTAAAAAAATATTATTGTCAATTATTTATAGAATTGTAATAAGATGATGAAAAATAGATTTTTCAACGATAAAAAAGAATCCAAAAATCTAAATAAATAATGCAACGACTAATTAATAATCATACGAAAAAAATCACTGGAAATTTAAAAAAGAAAGTATACAGAATTTTGTTTATACATAAGTATTTGTTCAAATTATACAGACACAATCACTAATTAACACAGAAAATTTCTCTAGCGAGTCTAGAATGAATTAATAAAACCGTCCACTTTCAAATAAAGCGTACAAAACGAACGACAAAAATTTAATGCGAGAGTTAAAAAAAAAACGGATGAGTGGTGAACAGGCACTCTTATTTCATTGCAATTATATATTTAAAAAAAAGACAAGCAAATATAATACATATTCGCATGTTCCCACCGTCATGAAAAGCAATTTAAAATTCGGGGCCATCCTCTACGCCAGTACAAACCACCCCTTGACCGTGTTGCCTTATAAAAGATTTTTTGTAACCGAATTCCTTGTCGGCAAGTGCAATGGTCTACTAAACGTACCGGTTGCAGAACGCAATGCGAAACGTTCGCTTGTACACGTGCAACCAGCGATTCGTTAACAGTGGATCTTTGACACGCAGATTCTTTTATAGGAAAAACGAAAGAATTCACGCAATTTTTTCTAGAAGAGAAATGTGGCAGCGAACGATCGATAACATTCAAATACTTTATTTGTTCAGATGATATCATTATTAATGAAGTATCGATTCGTATCAATTAAATTTTTTATTGTAAATTTATGATTTGGAACGACGATGACTAATTCAGTTCTACGAAAATGAATCATTCACCTGAACAACGTAAGATTTTCAAGTGTTCGATAATCACTTATTATTCAATTTGTTTCCTGACGTTTATTTCCTCACCATTTCATTTTCAAAATATGATATTACACATTTATTAAATATTAATATATCTAGCATGTTTTTTTTTTAAATGTGACAGTGGTCTAAATTAAATCCCTATCGAAAATTATTATATTTAACCTAAAAACACCTTTATCATATCTTTATATATATTATATAAGGTTGTGTAATATGAAATGTCGAATTTTTCAATTAGAAATCAAAGAGAAAGCCGACATTTCATATTATTAGACCTAATATATAATTCTTCACTTTTTTTGTAAATGTAAAATCCAATAACCCTAACATCAGTTATGATAAAATTACTTCTATCATTATTTATTTTCTGTATTGTTATTTTTCTGATATCTTATTTAATTTTTTTTTTTAAATAAGAAAATATGATTAGCAAAAAAGGACGAAAATTTCAAGATATATAAAAACTGTTTAAAATATAAAAACTCCAAAATGTACTAAAACATAGAGTCATTCAAATGTGACATCTAGATTTGTGTTTTATTAAAAAGAAATATATGTAAAGGGTGGTGGTGTATAGGCACACATGTGCATAGTTTCTTTTTTAATAAAACATAAATATAGGCGTCACATTTGGATAGCATATTCGTTAAACGTATATAAAGAAACAGGACGTAACATAAACAATAATAAAATGAAATACTACCCCAACACTATAAGATATTTAATATGTTTTAATGTTGGGGTGATAGTTTATTTGTGAGAGTGAATTCGCTCAGTACCAAACAAATAGTGGTGTTCAAATCTTGTGGTGTTAAAAGTGGATGATTTTTTTGTGTTCAGATGAAATTGTCACCGAGCAAAGAATATCATAGAAAAATGTTTAAAAAGATTGATCTCTACTTGAGGATGGTTTTGAGTCAGAAACAGAAAATTAGAATGAGTAATCTGATGATCGAGAATGGATTGGAAAGAAAAAAAAACTATTAACAACTCAAAAATATTAATATAATAATAGGATAATTAGGGGTGGAAACAGTTTTGTTTTTTTAAAACGACAAATATATAAAATATAAGATTATAACTATTTTTAAGAATGTAGGAGAATAAAAAATAAATAAATACATGTTATTGTTAGCAGTAATTATGATAATTAAAATCTAGTATTTAGAACATCATATAAATGATTTCTGTATCATCAATTTATATATAAATTCTTAGCGTTATAGTTTTTGTAGGACCTTGGCTTCTTTGACAACGATAATTAGTAAGGAACATAGAGTTACATAGTGGTTATATTTTTTTACAAGATGAGGTTGTCAGCCCCACCCCATATGTAAGCACCAATTTATTAATAATTTATTTTTAAATAATTATTTATCACTGATTGAAATTTTATCTAATAGATTAAATAACCAAAATTATTTTTTTTATAAAAAGCCATAATCACCACACGATTTTACAAACTGTATTGTTTTTTTATTTCTATGTAAATTATTTCATTTTTGGAACAAAATCATATAAAATATTTAATACAGAATATTGGAAAAAATCGTAATTACTGAACACTGAATTTTTTCGACACCAGACCAGTGGTCATTTTGTGAAAGGTGATGAAATAGTTTTTAATTACAATAAATTATAATTACCTGATTGAATCAAGAATTTGGAGTAATCAACCGACATCTGCAAAAAATAAACATTTTTTTTAATACAGGAATAAATTAGCAAGATAAAATACATACAATGCAATTAATATAAACATTAAATATTAAATAATTTTAAAAATATTCCAATATCAGAATGAAATAATTTCTGTAAATAATTCAGTCAATTCAATAATTTCAATATTAATCAATAATTCATTTTGTGGAAATTATGATATATAGAATTTTTTTTCAAATGGAAATAATTATCGAGTTAAAGGAGAATTATATATTGATATAAAGAATTAGTCCAAAATTGGAATCTTTCCTATTAAACACTTGTTTCCCTAAACAGGCATATTATTATTACTATAATTAATTATTCCATACAAATTTATAGAAAAAATATTTTTTTTGCATTACTGTAAATTCTAAATATTTTTTAATATGAAATACTGTACATAAATTAAATTATAAATAATTATATTTCGAAAGAATACTGAATAGTCATATAAATATATATAAAACGAAAATATGTTTTTTTTAAGTGTGATCAAACATTAAATTGAATCCCTATCGAAAGTTCTATCTACCCTAAAAAAACACATATGTATATGTGAAAATGTATATATAAATGTATGATAAGGGCATTTTTTTAGGTTAGTTAGAAGTTTCAATAGGGATTCAATTTAAAGTTATATCACGTTTAAAAAAACCTCTATATATGTAAATTTGTATTAATACAATCGAATTTTGTAAACAAAATATTTAGTTTTTTTTGCAAATTCTTCACACTGAGAAATTTCATCATATTTCACAATATTGTAGTCTGTTAAGGCTTTTGTGTATTCAACAACATTTTATAAATTACCATTTTACCTATTTATTCGATTGATAGAAAAAGCTCTTCCTCAAATTTCTAATTCACAGCAATTAAGTGTTTTTCTCTTCAATTCCACACCGAATTTTCTCATATTTTTTTCATACATCCATAGGTCTTTTCTTTAGCCTTTTTGTATTTTTTTAGTTATCAATCAACAATTTCTATTATCCTTACATACAGTATATAAGATCATCCAAATGTGACGCCTTTTATTAAAAATAAACATGTGTATAGTTTTTTTTTAATAAAACACATATCTAATAGTCACATTTGGATGATCTTTCTCTTTCTCTCTCTCTCTCTCTCTATATATATATATATATAAAGAATGAGGGGTCTGGGGGTCTTAGAGAAGTTCTATTATATTCGATATTTATTTTTATTTAAACCATTCGATATTGCAAAAATTTGATTAAAAAAATATTTACAATGTGAATATACAAATCTCAAAACAAATATATACCCATTAAATTTTTTTATACATTCCTACATATGTTAAATGTTGTGAAAATAATTGGGCGAAACAGAATTAAAATATAGAATAAATGAGTTGAATGTTTGATTGTAATCTACTGTTTTATGTGATAAAAAATTACGGAAGTTTTCAATTATCTATTAAGAAAGATTTCCTTTAACTTTAAGTGAATGATGGATAGATAGCAATGACTTCATTACGTCTCTGTAAGGATAACTTGTTATGAATCAGTCATTACTAATGCATGTAATAAAAAATGAAAAAAAATGAACTCTATGGATGAAATCATACGTTTTGAAAGTATAAGACATGTGTTAAAAAATATTTTTGTATTTATTAGTCATTTCACAAATTGATTTTATTTCTATTCCAAAATGAATGAATGTACTCGTACTTCAAAAAAAGGTTATTAGAACGCTGACGTATCAATGACTAAAATACTCAATGAACAATTCCGCAATTATCCGACATGTGTGCGTAATATTTTTTCCGTTTATTTAAAACCGGAGATAAGATACACTTCGTCGAACCGTTCCGGCCGAATTTCGAACTTTTTCCACGTAAAAAAAATCGCCGACACGTGTCAAAAGTCCGTGCGTCTGTACTGAATCGGAAACGCGATAAAATTATAAGAAGCACTGGTCTAAGGAAGGGGGGGCGCCCTGTGCTGGAATGCAGCAAGAATGCACACGAGAGCTGAAGAGGTAGACGAAACATTGACCGAAAGAATCAGCGACAAACGTTCGCGACTCAGCGGCCGACAAAACGGAACGAGACGAAGAGCGGTCGGGCGTTTCGCGACTCGACGATGGAAATTCCAGGAAATTTTTGCAGACGCTCGAAGAATCTGTTGTGTGGGTTTCTTGTGTGAGTGTACAGCAGACACTATATAGTGGTGTGGCCCGGCCATGCGTTGGCAGGGTTGCACAACTGTTTTACTACTATAACACAACAGCAGTTAGTTTCATCTCGCGTGAATGACCTGTTGCCGCATACTTTCTTTACATCATACTTGTTTACTTTATATACATACATAAAACATATATATATATATATATATATATATATATATATATATATATATATATATATATATATATATATATATATATTGTACATGCATGTGTAAAGTTCACTGTTATGTAACATTTGGCAGCCGTTTATTTGTAAATGAATAACCTATTTATTTACACTTGCCCAGCTCTTAAAATGTTACAACGTCGAAAAAAATTCAAAGAGAGGAAAACAGAGAAAATATAAATTTCCAAACATTAACTCTCATATCTCAGATTTCATTCATTTTCAAGACTGAAAAAATATATGGGGTTGATATTTTGATGTGTTTTATTAAAAAGAAATAAAACATATCTAGGCGTCACATTTGGATGATCCTATACCTTGAATAAGAAATTTTTTTTTAATTAAAACGTCGATAAAGGATTTGATTTTATATTTTAATAAATAATGAAGAAATAATCTGATAATATTTGATTTATGAAAGACTACAAGCTGAACATTTTTGGTATTGATTTTTTTTGAGGTTAGCAAATTAAATGCCAGAGCTTTGACAGCTGGTGGTAGCCATGTTTGATTTTTTTTAAGCTCATTTTGATATTTCGATTCAGTATAATTTGGCAAATTATCATGGAACGTTTAAACACTTCAATAATGCTTAGAAATTGTAAAAAAATATTATAAAAATCAATATTCGGTTCGTAAAACTTATAGTGAAATTTATGGTAACACTAAATAAAGAAAATTGCAGAATTTGCAATGAACAACAGAAGTATTAAAAATAAACATTGAATGTGTAATTCATGAAACTGGACCACAATTATGTGAAATAGTGATTAAAAATTGGACTAAAAGAATGCACTGTCAAGCGAAATTGTGGTGGTCATATGAGTGAAATTGTGTTCCATCATTAATGCCATAGAATATGCTTAAAAATATATAAAAAAACTGATTAATTAATTAAATACTTTTTGTTTTATTTCCATTTAAACTTCGGTAGTGCTTGTTGAAAAAGCATATAATCTAGCGAAATATGGAATAGATAGAATTTTTTCCATCTGATCGAAAAAATTGTAAGTAAATACGAGGATAGTCAAATGTTTGATATAACAGAATAAATAAAATTGATAAAATAAGAAGATATGATATTAGATAAATAAGATAGATAAAAATCATTACGAAATGACGACCAAGTGATAAAAAACTAAGAAGAGATCTTATTAACGTGGGGTATTTTTGTACTCTATGACTTTATCAATTATACTAATTATATTTTAAATCATATTTAATGAAAAGCTGGGGTACAAAAATACCTCAAGACAGATCCTGCGAACACTGGACATATCGAAGGTTAAAGGCTGAGAGATGAAAATGTTAAGAGTAGTGAAAGTGAAAGTTGGATGATATTAGTTATGAATAGTAAACAATAATAATAGTAATTTCTTTCAACCCTCAAATCCATTATACTTCAAAATTTCATCCTTCTATCTTTGATAGGAACTCTTCATTGATTTTTTTTGGTCATCATTTCGCAATGATTTTTGCCAATTTTATATATATATATATATATATATATATATATATAGAGAGAGAGAGAGAGAGAGAGAGAGTTTATCTAACAATAATATGAAAATTAAATTTAATATCTTCATGAATTTATAGACAATATTCATATTTTTTTGGCAACAATTAAAGATTTTAAGAATTTTCTTTCAAATAAACGGTATGAGTAATAAAAAACATTACTCATTTATTATTCTTGATACACATACTTTAAACTATGTTTAAATAAATTATTTATCTTCAAAAGTTTGAATCATGAAATCTTATTCATAAATTTAAATTCTGAGAAAAACATTACAATTTACAAACTGCATTTCGAAAGAAAAAAGTAGTAGGAAATCTTTTAATTATTTCTGCATTAAACAGGTATTTTCAATATCAGTAAATTTTTATCCTAAAATCCTGATCCTCAAATTAACACAGCATCTTATAGATATTTTCAAATAACAGTGGACATTCTTCCCCCCTATTCACTTCGATAGACGACCACCGAACTTATTTCTGTTTAAGGAAATTTGTCTATCTTTTTTTCAATTTTTTAATAATTTTAATATCTCATAAAATTTATATTTCGGGAATTTTCGGAAAACTTCGAGAAAGTTTGGTAACAAAATTTTCATATCACACCAGAATATTATTTTTTTTTAATAGAAATATCTTTAATTAAATCATTAATTAAATGCTCTCTCTCTCTCTCTCTCTCTATATATATATATATATAATTTAAATAAAATGCTTTACCAAGTTAAATTTAATAAATTGCTGTATTAAAAATCAGAAATATAAAAATGTGAAAACACCACGATTTTCAACCAACTTTCCTGGAACCAGTTCAACGAGGCTACAATGTATTTCAATGTTGACACTAGACATTAATTTATCTCCGACTGAAAACCTATATTATTTTCATAAACAGCAACAACATAAATAATTTATGAAACTATCGTTCATCGTATTATTTTAAAAATTATTCTCATATTTCATAAACTCTAAACATAAAAAGCATTTAGGTCGAAAGAGTAAAACGAAATCCATCAAATGTAATCGAAACGTCAACTTTCTTCGAACGCATACAATGGAAATAGTTCACGAGGATGGCACACAAATAAAATTAAAAAAAAAAAAATAACGACGGCGCCGACGAAACACAAAAGAACATTGCACAGTCTCGTCGTATTTTTTCTCTTCTTAATTTCAAATGGAAAGCGAGTGAAATTCAATCATAAATACCAATTCGCAAATAATGAAATGTAAAGAAACATAAATAAACATTTCTTGGAAATGATATACATAAATAACATAAATTAGAAATGTGTAGTAAATGAGAAATTTATGATATTCTTAGAATTAAATGGTGGCAAGGTGTGTGGCGAATTTTTTAAAACGATCGATTATCATTCAGGAGAGCGCGGGTTAGAAGTTTCACTGACTGGTCAGTGGTATTCTTTTTAATTCTTAATTTCTCTATGTAAATAAGCGACAGTAACGAGAATTACGTACCACATTCACTCGCGAAAAATATCAAATTGAGAATTAAACACGTCCATAAGTGTCAATTAAAGATAGAATTCTAATTATATTTTAAAATCTGTTAGAAGAAAATACAGAATACTTCAGCGGTTCTATGTTTCAAAAAAGAAGAAATATATAAGAATGTTTTTTTTTTTTTTGAAATACATCTTTTAAAAACTGAAATAATGTTAAAATATTATATATACATATATATAGTGTTTTTTTAAGCGTGATAGAACTTTAAATTGAAGCGACTTCATTTAGTAATGGGTGCAAAGAAGCTGATGTTGTTGTTATTTATTTACATCATTTTGGATAAAATAAAAAAGATTTTTATGTAATAAGACATTTTTTAATTTTTCATGATTTTTTAACATTTTGTGAAAGGATAAGATATGCATTTTAAGAAAACATGAGTTAAATAAATGAAGACGCCATTAAATTACAATAATTAACAAGGCATAAAAAATTACAAAAAAAATATTATCTGGTTTTATAAACATCCGTATTTTTTAAGTCAGATCAGTCAAGCAAATAAATATTTTCTTTATTCAAATATTTTTATTATTTATAAAAATTTTCTAAACTTTATTTTTTTATTATTATTTTAAAATGATGCAAATAAAAAAATATTGAAAGCGATTTACATTTAGCAATGGATACACAAAAACTGAAGTTGACATATTTATATACATCATTTTAAAATAAAAAAAAAAATGTACGGTCATCCAAATGTGACGCCTAGATTTGTGTTCTATTAAAAAAAAAAATATACACATGTTTCGCTATACATCACCCACCCTATACATATGTTTCCCTATACACCACCCACCCTATACACATATTTCCCTACACACCACCTACCCTATAAACATGTTTCTTTTTAATAAAACACAAATCTATGCGTCACATTTGGATGACCGATTGATATTTTTGTACAATAAATAAATTTCAGACATTTTCTTAAACTATGCTTAAAAAAATCAGAACTCTATTAAGTTAAATCAATTAACAAAAATGATATATGGCTTAAAAATTTAACAAAAAAATTAAAAATCCTAAATTAATGAATTCCTTTAAGAATTTTTCTTTTGTAATTTTAACTAAAATTTCCAATCTTTATTAATGTTCTTTAACGAAATGAATATCAACCACTGTTCAATATCTAGAAAAAATATTAATCAACATCTACAATAAAAACGTACATAATCGATTCTCGACATGGACGCTTGTTGTAACCCGATAAACAGTAAAATACAAACGAAATACTTTGAATAGTTGGAATATTTTACAATACGTTACATATACCTTCTCGATGTTAAATAATGTCGTTTGGCTGTTAATCTCTATAATGAACATGAAATTTCCTAGACAATGATATTGATCTTTTTATATTTGTAGCTATTATTCTGATTTTAATTTCAAGTAAAACGATTTAGAAACGTAGAAAGTGCAATAAAAGTCTGTCGAAACGCAATTATACACTTAATTAAAATCTCATCAACAGAACATTTAAATATTTGATGTTAATTAAAATCAACATGTCTTAATATTACAGTAATGGAAAATTGGATTTGTGGTGCGGAAAAGTAAAATGAAAATAACGTTATTAATCTTGATTATTGCGACCAAATCTTAAAAAATTAGTGTTCGGATATTACGAATAATTAAATAACAGAGTAGGGTAAACATTATCAGAGTGACGACTAACGATTAAAATTTTAGTTATGTAAAATTAGTCGTTAATTGGTTCAACGATTGATTTGAAATTAGTTGTTTTTAAATCAATTGGCGACTAACGATTAACAAACTAATCTTTAATCGTGATTGATTTTTTAGTTATTAATCGTTTTAAGCGATTAATAAACCGATTGAGTTGAATATTTAAAAGTGGGCAGTATTGGTTAAATGCAATATTAAATGAATTCGATTATTAATTAAATCGACAGGAAAAATTATCTGAAATTTAAAAAACAAATTATTTTTTTTTTTAAAAAAATATAAATAATTTTTAATGAATTTGAATTTTAAATTTCCAATGAAATATAATAATTTTTAAATTATTTTCATGGATGTAAAAAAGTTAAAATAAAAGATAAATAAGGGTTCGTTCACACTTTTCATCCCTTTTTTAAGCGGTAAAATGGGATAAATTCTATTTAACAAAGAAATTAATTTTCGAAGAAGAAATAAATATGTAAGGGAAGAAAAAAATTAACTTGAAATTTTAACCCCTTTTATACGGTTGGTACATATATGTACCACCAAAATTCAAATTGAGTTTAATTTTTTTATTTCATTCAGTACTGTTGGTAAATATGGATATCACATTAATGATCTCCAGCCTAAGCCTTTATTTATAGCCATATTTGATGTACACTTAACAATCTCAAATTAAACTATTTAAAAATATGTCTAACTCTCATTTTCGAAAATCGTATCGAAAGGGTTAATCGTTTTTATTTTATTTTTTATCTGTCTAAAAATATGATTTAAAATTTAGTTATAATTTCTTAATTTTGAAAATGATTAAAAATCTAATGATTAAATTTTCGATTATTTTTTTGTTTAAAAACGACTGAAATGACATTAATGAAATAAAAATTTATTCATTAGATTTTTAATAATTTTTAAATATCTGTCTAAAAATATGATAAAAATTTTAGTCATAATTTCTTAATTTTGAAAATGATTAAAAATTTAATGATTGAATTTTTATTCGATTATTTTTTTGTTTAAAACGACTGAAATGACATAATTAATGAAATAAAAAATTATTCATTAGATTTTTAATCATTTTTAAATATCTGTCTAAAAATATGATAAAAAATTTAGTTATAATTTCTTAATTTTGAAAATGATTAAAAATTTAATGATTAAATTTTTATTCGATTATTTTTTTTTGTTTAAAACGACTAAAATGACATAATTAATGAAATAAAAATTTATTCATTAGATTTTTAATCATTTTTAAATATCTGTCTAAAAATATGATAAAAAATTTAATGATTAAATTTTTATTCGATTATTTTTTTGTTTAAAAACGACTAAAATGACATTAATGAAATAAAAATTTATTCATTAGATTTTTAATAATTTTTAAATATCTGTCTAAAAATATGATAAAAATTTTAGTCATAATTTCTTAATTTTGAAAATGATTAAAAATTTAATGATTGAATTTTTATTCGATTATTTTTTTGTTTAAAACGACTGAAATGACATAATTAATGAAATAAAAATTTATTCATTAGATTTTTAATCATTTTTAAAACTAAGAAGATATGACTAAATCTTTAATCGGATGATGCCCTAATCTGATATCTACAAAAATACGAATAGTTAAAATATATTTAAAAAAAAAAACAGTTCTAAAATAAGATATTTTTTATGAAACCTAACCTTAAAAAACAACTAATGAGACAATTTGTCGCCTTCAACCGGAATTCCTTCAAGAAACCATCTCTCATAAAAATACAAATAAATTATTTAAAATTACGATTTGATATGCAAAAAAAAAAAATTAGACGTGTAATTGTCCTACTCTGTTAAATAATAATAATAATTGAGATTATTTCATAACTATCTAAATATCTACAAAAATACGAATAGTTTAACTAATTTTTTTTTAAAAAAAAACAGTTATAAAATAAGATATTTTTTTATGAAACCTAACCTTAAAAAACAACTAATGAGACAATTTGTCGCCTTCAACCGGAATTCCTTCAAGAAACCATCTCTCATTAAAATACAAATAAATTATTTAAAATTCCGATTCGATGTGCAAAAAAAAAATAAATTTAGACGTGTAATTGTCCTACTCTGTTAAATAATAATAATAATTGAGATTATTTCATAACTATCTAAATATCTACAAAAATACGAATAGTTTAACTAATTTTTTTTTTAAAAAAAAAACAGTTATAAAATAAGATATTTTTTTATGAAACCTAACCTTAAAAAACAACTAATGAGACAATTTGTCGCCTTCAACCGGAATTCCTTCAAGAAACCATCTCTCATTAAAATACAAATAAATTATTTATAATTACGATTCGATGTGCAAACAAATAATAATTTAGACATGTAATCGTCCTACTCTGTTAAATAAAAATTGAGATTATTTCATAACTTTATCTAAATATCTACAAAAATACGAATAGGTAAACTAATTAAAAAAAAACAACAGTTATGAAAGTAAGATATTTTGATACAAAACCTAACCTTAAAAAAACAACAACTAATGAGACAATTTGTCGCCTTCAACCGGAATTCCTCCAAGAAACCATCTCCCATAAAAATACAAATAAATTATTTAAAATTCCGATTCGACGTGCAAAAAAAAAAAAAAATTTGACGTGTAATTGTCCGTAAAACATAATCGCGCGACCAGCACCAACAACAAACACAAAAGAGAGCTGTCTAGCTAGACACACCGTTATACATAGAACCTACCTACCTACCTACCTATCGCCGATTTATTCTCAAATAGACTCGATTCGAACACAAAAACTCCGCTCGCTTATGATTTCAATCGAAACGCGAGCCGATCACGAATATTCTTACGCTTTTGTACGCTACTATTGTGGCGTGTGTTGTTGTTGGCTCTTGGCCTTCTTTGAAACGACAAGAATGCGACTGCATTTTACACAATCGTTAAAAGTTTGGTATGTGAGCACTGGCTAAATATGGGCCACAAGAGACACTGCCACACACAATGCCTTCCAAGGAAAGTCAATGACACAGTAAACAGCAATCAGTCGTGGCTAACAGAGCAATGCAAAATGAGGGAAACTTTTACTATTACCGATTTCGTATTATTATTATTGTATACACATTTTTTATATATGGATTTATTGTGTTGGCAAGAATGTAAGAACCGAAAATATTCACATAAACTGTATATACATTCCAATGAATACATTCAATTATATTTTATTTTTATTGCTGATCGATACGATTATTAAATGAATGTCGAGACAGACTGATTTTTAAATACATTATATACTCTGTATTTATATATATATATATATATATATATATATATATATATATATTTATATATATATACAAAGATTGATTAAATACTTTAATTAATATATTTTCGGTAAAAATCTTTTTTACTTAATTACACGAATGATCGAATATTAATATGGAAATGTTAAGGTATTTATACGAATTGTTCGAATATTTCACTAATCAGTATATTTCCAATACGTGAAAGAATAAATAATTTTTTTATATAAGAAAAACTGACGGATATAGAAAAACTGAGATGTTTATCATGAGATAATTTGATGATAAAATAGTTAGGAAGAGATATTTGATCGAAATGAATGAATTTATTAGAAAAAACCGATAGTTGGGAATATTAACCCTTTGAACTCGATTTCTATCAATGTTGTTACGTGTCTACTTGTATTTATTTTTTAGTTTATGTGCAACAGTAACATTTGAACTGTTTTTTTTGAAAGTGGTATAAGTCCATTTTTTCATATATTGAGATATTTAAGGGTTTGCATTTGAGTTAATTTAAAAATATTGGCCAACTTTAATCAAATCGAGTGATGTTTTTTACACTATACACCTTTTAAATTTTATTATGAAATAATAATTACTAACATTATTTTACAAAATAAACGATTTTTTAGCTCCACATGGACTTATACCACTTTCAAAAATAACATATTACAAGAAGTAAAAACAAGAGCAAATTTAAGTCCATATTTTTATAGACATAAGCTTTACTGAAATGGATTTTTATGTAAAAAAGTAATAGTTAAAATGAAGACATTTAAATACACGAATAACTAAGTTTATTAAGAGTTTATTTCAGTTATATTAAAAATATAAAAATGAAAATTACTTCGTTAAGATCTTTAAAAAAAAAAAAGATATTTTAAACTTAGTTTTCTTTTACACTTAGCATATTGAAATATTTATGGTGAATAGGTGGTATATAAGGTAATAAACTTATCATATCGTTATATTTCTCTCTTGTTATGCTCCTTGAAGTTTTATAAAGCGGTAACATATTAATTTTTCTGAGGTTTTTTGGTCTTCCCTTTTTCCAAATAAAAAAATTGTTTTAAATGGAGCATTTTCTTCCATACTAATTTTATAAAACATTTTGTGAGGTTCATTCCTTTTGAACCTCATCCAACATATTTTAAGCCAGTTTACAATTTCTCCGTCCGTATTTTTTTTCTGTTTGATATTGCCTCTTCTAGAGATTTGGTTGAGACAAAGTCTTCTCTTTTCATTTCATACAAAATGAAGCTGCTTTTTTTCGGCAAGCCTTTATTGCATCATAATAGTCTTGGGCAGTGTATAATTGATCCTTTTTCTTTAATTCTGTTTCCACAACTGCAAAATCTCTGTCGTTTGGAAGAAATGAATGACCCGACAGTAAAAATTTGTGGTCAATAACATTTATGTTATTATCGTCTGATTGAACAATCCTTAACCACATCAGTGCGAGCTTAATATTGCGATTTTGTCCGGTACACATGTCACTGTATGCTATGATAATATCATAGGAATGGACTTATTCCACTTTCAGAAGAAATATTTGTGCGATAGCATTGTACAGCAAAACTGTTTTTGTTTATTTTATATCAAAATAGAACTCTATTGAAATTGTGATTGTAACTATAAAGAGAAGGTGTCTATAGCTCATTAAAATTACCGTTAACTTAATTTTTTTAAAAAGTGGACTTATACCACTTTCAAAAAAACCAGTTCATTTATTGTTTTTGATTTATTTATTATTACATAATTTATTTCTTAAAATTTTTTAAAGTATAGTAATAATTCATAAAGCAATCCTCAACAGGCAGGAAAGGATGTCTTTCGCAAAAATATGCCATAAAAACAAATGATTAGTGTTGTCACCTCATAGGTGACATACTGAGTTTTTTTTTTAGCAAATTTGTGTTGTCATCTCCAGCGTGACATTCGAGTTTCAAGGATGATGATTTTTTGTTATTAATTCTAATTTACAATCGGTTATAAAAATATCTGGACATTTGTTATATTCATTAAATTTTATCCCAAAAAAGTTTACAATTAAGAATTTTTTTTTTGTAAGATTTCCAACTACTGACAAATATTATATTTTCAAATAAGAAATAATAAACATTTCTTATTCGACATAAAATATTTATTTGGCCATTCACCTGATTTTCTTCAAACTCTACTAATTGTTTCTGGATATACTATTTTCCCATAAGTTATTCGGCTAGTTTTGGGGCACTTATCTTCAGGTTGTCAGTGACTTCTTTCAGTATTCTTCATTTTTCTCTTGCATTTAGAAGATTCTTGTAGTGCATCGTTTATTCTCATTATTTCTAGTGGATTTGAATCTTTCTATTATTGACTGAATAGTCGAAAATGGTCTGCTTATGGTTTTTGCTATTCTACGTAAAGATTTTTTTTTCTTCATACAGTTTTACAATAGTATCGCGTATTTGCGTAATTTTTACAGAAAAACTGGTCCAATCGATGCCAAAAAAATTGGAGGCAGTGTTAAAAGCAAAATGAGGTCCAACCAAGTACTAAATTTGTTGTAAACCTATTGTTACATTTAGTTTTTGTAAGCGTACAATCATTTTTGTGCCATTGATAATTTAATTTTTGTTATTATTTCCACATGTTTTATTTTTGTACTAAAATTATTCTTAAGCTAAGTAGTATTCAATAAATTTATAATTTTGTTAACCAGAATTTTTTTTCATACAAAACCGTTAAAATATGGGGATGTACGATGAATTTTGTGACTGATAGGTGGTTTTTAAAGAGTGATAGAACTTTAAATTGAATACTTATTGAAAGTTCTATCTAACCTAAAAAAACATCGTTATACGAAGGTCGTTTGATAAGAATGGTAAAAAAGTAAGAAAAACTAAATTGGAAAAATTAATTAAATTAAACAATAAATAAATTTACTATACTTATCAAACGATCCTCGTATATATATATATATATATATATATATATATATATGTATATATATTATGTTGTCAAGTATCTCCCTTCCGCTTTTTTTTTTTTTTTTTTTTTTGTACATAGCCGCGAAATTCAAAAGACAAGAAGGCGGAAGGGAGATATTTGACAACCTAATATATACACCCGTCCCTCAATTTACACGGGACTTTTTTTACGCGGCAAATTATACCTCTATGCGGGGGTTTTTTTACGCGATACTTTTTATACGCGGTCAGATAGATTTCATTTTATATAATTTTTCATGGAATTTATTATATATCAGAGTGACGCAAATTCTTACTTGAACGTATAAAAGCACGATTTAAATATATAAAAAGGTTGATTGTTTTGAATTACAGTAGCGATAATGACACCGAATAAAATTTATCTACTTTTGTTTTTTAAAAGGTCATTATTTTTTTGTTAAGCTATGTGAAATAAATATGTGTTTCTACAACTTGACCACCTTTTATTTCCAATATTTTTTCTATTGCACTGACAGACTCAATTTACGCGATTTTCATTCGCGTAAAATAAATCCACGTGGAACGGATATTCCGTGTAAATTGAGGGACGGGTGTATATGTATATATATATATATGTGTGTGTGTGTATATACATATATATATATATATATATTTATATATATATATATATATATATATAGATATGTAATATGTATATATAGAGATGTGATATGTATGTATGTATATATAGAGATGTAATAAGTGTTTTTAACTGAGATAGAAATTTTGATAGGGATTCAATTTAAAGTTCTATCGCTTTTCAAAAAACACTCCCCCCCCAACTCTCTCTCACTATATATATATATATATATATATATATATATATATATATATTCAAAATGTTTATTAATGCGTCATTCATGTCAATTCCCAAAAAGGACTAAACAATAATTCGTTAATGAAATTTCTGACGAAAACACGACTAGACGTTTATTGCAATTCCAAGAATCCGCCCATTATATATATAATGAATTATTGGCGCACAGCGATATCATCAAACCAAAAAAAAAATCATCGACAGTAAAACGAACGCAAGTGCATAATATTTCAAAGAATATGCTGCTCACCTCTAACGTCAGATGCATACTAGTAGTTCTTAGAAAATGTGGCTCGTTGCCTAATTTCGTCAAGGAGTGCCAATATAAAAATAACGCCTCCGTTCGTCAATAATATTTATTTTCGCGTATGCAGATATTCGACCGACCGCCGGTTGTTGTTATTATTATTATGCAGTTGTTATCTGTGATAATTTTCTCATTAATACCATTCTCGTTATGTTTTTGCGGCGTTCGCCATTCGAACGAAACTCGAGAACGTGTTTCGTAACATTTTTGTTAGTGGCTATGTGAAGTAAGTGTGCAACAACTCGCGGTCGGTCGGTCGGTCTTCTCAATCGACATTATGTACTATATTTGTTTATTATTTTAGTTTCTCGGAATGATTGAATCATTTCTTGAAATGCCAACGCTAAATATTCTACCCACACTGCTATCTTGTTCCGACATCGCTGATGTACATTTATACATGATGTGCTCTCTACTTGCATATTAATGCCGACTTCCCATTTCTTGTTTGTTTTATTGTAATAAATATTATTATGAATACAAGATAATTAATGAAAAACGGTTCGTTCAATTCAATGCTGTGCGAAAATTTATCTTTTTTTTTTGATGTACTTTATAACCTGTTGAATAATACAATTGTATTTTTTTTACAAAAAAATAAATATTTATAATTATTAATATTTTTATACGATGATATATAAATACATTTAATTACAAAAATTATAGTGATTTAGAAAATTATTGTTTAATACGATTAATTTTTTTATGAGATACATGGAATTATAAATGAGATATTTTTATTATATTTTTACTAGTATTTCCATACAATGATCTGTGTGATATTCTCAAGATTATTTTATTTAAATATAATTAATTTAAATAAATATAAACGTTAACATCAACCAGAAATAACTAGCAATTAGATATGGATAATATTTTTTGTTGTAATTGTAGATTTTTTTTGTAAAAAAAATTTTAATAACTGAAACTTTGATTGTGTAATTGAAAGATATATGTAGTTTTTATATACTGGGAATAATTATTTTTTTTTACGAATATATTATTGTAAGAACACACATACACACACGTTGTACGTACGTATGTGTGTTTGTATATATATATATATATATATATATATATATATATATATATATATATATATATATATATATAGGATTTTTCCATAAGAATGTCAAAACTTTGACAGCTAGTGGTAGCCATCTTTGAATTTTTTAAAGCTCATTTTGACATTTCAACTCAGTATAGTTTGGCAAATTATCATAGAACGTTAAACACTTTAACAACGTTTTAAAAACTTCAATAGACTTATTGAAACAAACGTTTAATGAGTTCATTATTTCACGAAATGGACCCATCAATTGGTCACCAAGATTGGCCCTGTGATCTAACTCCATTGGTTTATGTTGATAAACCACAAACAACAGAAGTATTAAAAATGAACATTGAACGAGTAATTCATGAAATTGGAGCACAATTATGTGAAAGAGTGATTAAAAATTGGATTAAACGAATGCACTATGTCAAGCGAAGTCGTGATGGTAATATGAGTGAAATTGTGTTCCATAATTAATGCCATAGAACATGCTTAAAAAAAATAATTAACTATTGCTTAAAAATAAAAAAAGTTTATACATTTTGATAGTATATTACATTAGCAGGTTATCCACGGATATTTTGCTATATAAAAGTAAGACAATTTTTAAATTTCTCAACTCCAAAACATAAACATCGTCTTACTTTTATATAGCAAAATATCCGTGGATAACCTGGTAATGTAACACACTATTACAATGTATAAATCATCTGTACATACTATATATATATATATATATATATATATATATATATACCAATAAAGCATTTATCTATCTATCTATCTATCTAACTAATTCATTATATACTTCTTGTTTTAGTTTCATTTAAACTCCTGAAGCGCTTATTGGAAAATCCTATATTATTGGCAATTATTCAATCAAAAAGTTTGAGAAGAAATCTGTGGATAAATGGGATAGAGACATGAGAAAATTTGTTTGTGTGGAATGAAAGAAAAATGGATCAAATCAATGGAGGTGAGAGTTTTACGAGAGGCCTTTAACCAGTGGTAGACAGAAACATGCTGATACATACACCACATACATTCACATATATGAATTGATTGATTCTCAGAAATAATAACGCCTGAAAGTGGTAATCGTTGGTGGTCAGAAACACAATGTTGTCTATAATTGAAAATGATTTTGTGTACGAAAATATGATTTTAATCATTGATTAGTTTTATTACATGCCCGTTTTTGATTTTAAACGAAAAAAAAGATTCTTGATAACTTCGATTTTTTATTTTTTTTTAACTTATTTTTGTAGATCAAAAATTTAAAATTTAAAAAATATATTTTTCGACTATAAGTTAATTATTTTAATAAGATATGCCTATTTTCCATTAAAATGATGATTCATTATTGGAAAATACATTTTTAGGGTTAAAGATGGTTTTTATTATCTCTAATCACTTTCTTAAATTTTTAAAAAATCAAAAAAAAATTGAGTTTATAAAAAAATCACAATTTTATCGAAAGAGAACAATACAATTCCGTGGAAATATTTCAGCAGAAAAATTTAAAAAAATTCACCAAGGAAAATGTTCAAAAATAATAATAACGAATTTTCGTTCAATAATGACAAACTGGTTAAATCTAAAAAAAAATCGTCCTGGGTTCAAAAATTTGATTTTAATCATTGATTTGTCTTATTTTGAACTTGACCTTTGATTTTAGAAGAAAATATTTGATTCCTGGGTTCAAAAATTTGATTTAAATCATTGATTTGTCTTATTTTGAACTTGACCTTTGATTTTAGAAGAAAATATTTGATTTTCTCAGATTTTAATTTTTTATAAAATTTTGCATACTATAGGTCGTTGTTTTTTGAGGGTCAAAAATTGAAAATTTTTAAATTTAGTACATATCGATTTTTTTTATTAAAAATCAATTATTCAGATAGAAAATAGTTATTTTCCAGTAACAGAAACATTCGTTCTACGAAAATACGATTTTGGTAACCAAAAGATTATTTTTGATTTTTCATCTTCTTTCTTTAAAAATTCAAAAATCGAAAAAAAAAATTTTCACCTCATTTGAATTGAATATTTCGACTAAAAACTTGTATCGTATCTTATAAATATTTCCAGCGAAAATATAAAAATATTTTTCGGTAGATGTGTCTAAAAATAAAAATAAAACCTTTCTAATTAAATCAGTCGATTGCTCAATTTAGATTTTCTTTAAATAAAATTGGTTTTGTGTTTGGAAATGTAATTTTGGTCAATGATTCGTATAACCAAAACATTTAAGTCGTTTATGAATTTAAAAAAATATAGAATTTTTTAAAAATGGTATATTTTCTTTATTTACTATTTTGTTAAAAGAAACATGATAAATAAATGGATTCTATTTCGATTAATTCTGCTTTGTAAAAATTACTTACTTTATTCTAATCTATAAAATCCATCACCTTATGCAAAACGGACTTTATATATAAATATATATATATATATATATATATATATATATATATATATATATAATTTTTCTTCTCACCTTCGTTTATCTCAAATACAGTTTGACAAAAAAAATTGACGTCATATAAAAATAAATAATATAGTAAACATAACATAAACAGTACTTACAGGAAGTCGAGGATTAGAATATGTGATAAGATGACCCTCTCTTATTCCCTTATATTTAAATGACGTATTTTGTAAACAAGAGTATGACTGTCTCGAATTCTTTTCAGTACACATTTTTATACTGTCTACATAGATGGTTATCCGAATCGACGTCATGTTTACAAAATAATTCACGTTATTTTATAAGTAATCACTTTTTCTGACTTTTTGTAAATGAGATTTTTTTCAGAAAAGTGTAATAAAAATTAAAAGAAGAAAAAGACATATATATATATATATATATATATATATATATATATATATATATATATATAGATTATTGATTAAAATAAAATTAATTGAGTGAGTACAGTAAAAGAAATAACTATTCTACTATTAAGTATTAACTATTTGATTTTTTTCAGAAATTATTTTGTATAATTTATTAAATCCAAAAGTAGTATTGAATAATTTTAGTAATTGTTTTTATTTTTAAAATATTCTTATACAAATAAATAACTTTGTTTAGTACAAATAAATTATCATCCTAAAACCAAAAAATATTAAAAAAGAGTCTAATAATCTAATAACCACTTATTGTTCACTTTATTCTTTTTCAAGCTAGTGTGTATTTCAAAAGCCATGCAGTTATTATTAATCAGAGCGTCCTATTATAAAAATCCATAATATAACCATTACAACAGTTAGTTAAATTTGTATTTATGCAAATTTAATTTTCCAATTCCATTTTTTTTATATATTATATATAGGATCATCCAAATGTGACGCCTAGATTTGTGTTTTATTAACAATAAACATGCGTATACGGTGGTATATCTGGTAACGTGTATACACCACCCTATACACATGTTTCTTGTTAATAAAACACAAATCTAGGTGTCACATTTATATGACCCTATATTTAAACAATCTTTGTAACATATTTGATACTAAAATTATTAGAGAAAAAAGGTAATAACATAAATTAAAAAGGTTAAATCATTTTTCAAGATATCAAAAGTGTTTAATTTATTTTTTTTAATTTTTTAACGGTTACATAAAAATGAAAATTAATATATATAAAATACAGTTATTAATAAGTTAAAATATGTTTAAATATATTTTGTAGTACATTTGATAAATTTTTTCAAATTATTTTTTAATTGAAGTAAAAAAATGAAATACATATTAAAGGTGTTTATTTCATTTTTAAAATTTTCAAATCATAAAATGGTGTGTGTGTATGTATGTATATATATATATGTGTGTGTGTGTGTGTGTATGTGTATATACACTGACGTGCATAAGTCATCGCCATATGGGTAACATAAGCAATTTATTGATATAATTCAATGAAGTCGTTAAATTTAAAAAAAATATTTAATTCAAAATAAATACAATGAATATTATATTTATTATCAATCAAATATTTTTTTTAAATTTAATGACTTCATTGAATAATATCAATAAATTGCTTATGTTACCCATATGGCGATGCCTTATACGAATCAGTGTATATGTATGTATGTATGTATGTATGTATGTATGTATGTATGTATGTATGTATGTATGTATGTATGTATGTATGTATGTATGTATGTATATATATATATATATATATATATATATATATATATATGTGTGTGTATATATATATATATGTGTATATATATATATATATATATATATATATATATATGCCAAAAATGTAATCGTATAAATTTTAATGTACACCACACTCGCGTAAATAAAAATAGTTTTTTATCGACATCAAGCAGATAGTGTAATCACGAATTCAATAATAACATATCGAGGTGTTTGCAGATAGTAGGACGTATGTTTGACACGGCGGCTCATATACGTGTTGTCCGATCGACAGATACGTGTAAAATGGGTTGAATATAAGGGCAATTCGACACAAGAAGAGATGCAGTGTTGACCGAACGTGCGTATCGAGCTCGTGCTAGTGGGTATCGGCGAAGAAGAGAAACCGCCGTTCCTCGTTGCTGCTGCTTCTGGCTGTCGATGAGTGGGGTGGTGGTGAACAATGTGTATGTGTGTGGTGTATATAAGGCGATGTGCGGCAAGCAACACCGCCGAGACCGTGGGACTCGCGCTCGTTAAAAAGTCGCACGGTCCCCGTGACGGCCTGCCGCCGTCCCCGCCACACACACTCTCACATCACCCACTCTTAGCGAGTGTAGGTAGGTGCTCCGCATCGCATATCATGCACAATGTTCGCGACACCGATTGCCTGCTGCCGCCCGCTCTCGCTTGCAACAACTCACAAAGTCCTCACTCACTACCACTACTATATAACACACGACACGACGACGACCAGCATTCGGACGGAGATTTCGATGTAATGTAGTAACACAACAATAAAGAGCCGTTATTGAATTACCTAATTTTATATATTTACATGGTGAGTAGTATATAACGTGAATGTATTTAATCGCCGAAAGTTGAAAAAAAATCTCATACACACGAAGCGGTCTCGGCAAAAAAAAGTGCGAGTGTATCTAATCGCAAACAAATTCAACCTCTTTAAGAAAACACATACATATTTTTTTTTGTAACTAGCTGTTGTCATGAAATGTATATCTCTCGAGATACTAAAATATCAAATAGTGAAGAATAATAACTGCGGCATTATCTGTTTTTTATACATTTTACACCAATGTTGTTAATTGATGTAAGGTAAACATACAAGAAAATATAAACAGGAAATAATATCTTGTAATCGATGATTGATCACGGGCTGGATCTCTCTACCAACTTGCTTTTATTAGTTCAGTTTTTTTTTTTTTATAAATATGTATATGTAACAAAATCGACTTAAGATTCATTAACATATACACACATAATATGAATTTGAATATTCCTCTATATGTGAAGAGAAAAGTCTAACCAATGAATTCCATTTGTTCTCATTTACGGTAATAAAACATCAATCTTAAATGCTAGACTAATTCAATGACTCCAAACAACAGACAGGCATGAAACGATGGTACGTACATATGTAAGAAATAAAAGACAGAGATAATAAGAGAAACGAGTGAATTCAACAGCTAAAAAATGTTATAGATGTAACAAGTGTAAGAAAATATAAGATGGAAATGGGCTCGTCATAAGACAAGAAGAGAGACCACATTGTTGGATTACAGAATTTATTGACTGGGTGCACGTAAATATAAAAAGGCTCAAGATAAGACTCCTGTATAGATAAGATAGAGATATGATAATATTCATGGATGTGAAATGTAAGAGAAAGGCATCAGATCACTGAATTTTTAGAAAGATCTTCATCTGGTTGTGGATAAAAAGAAGCTGTTGCTCTCCCCCATTTTTCCGAAAATCACTGAAATATAAATTTTATGAAATAAATTGTGCTTCATACATTGTTAAACAGAAGCAATTTCAGGGGTCGACGGATGAAGCGAAAGGATGGGGGGGGAGGTTGTCAAGAGCTCCCTGGTAATAAAAAATATTATTCAACAAAACCATCAACAATCGATCTTCTTTGCACAAATTCATTTAAATTGATCTACATACATATCTTCTGGATTTTTCTCGAGCCAAAGAACGGAAGAAAAACAACTATAAGAAACAAGAAATATCAACAGTACTCTACATATCATGGTTGGAGGAATACACTTTCCAGGCACATGAACTAACATACAAAAAACGAGTTGAATATGAAAGACAGAATATGAACTTTCTTTAAAAAAAACTAATGTTTTTTATATGAATTTCGATTTTTTTAAAACAAAATTTACTCTGAATTTACTGTTTGAATAATTTTTAAATAGTAACAACTGTAAATGTAGTAGCTATATTTCGCCAAAAATGGAGTAACTAGAAATCAAAATTGTGGATGTAAAAATAAAAGAATATTTTGATTATTTCCAAAAAATGTATATTGGTGATTTAAATCGAGAATTAAAAAATGATTTTTATGAATGCTGCGAATAAAATTTCAAATTACAAAAAAAATGTGAAAAGTACTTAAAAAAAAATTCCCAAAAAATATGGGTATAATTTTTTTTGGAATGGGCAAGAATGGGGATGAAGATTAAAGAAAAAAACGAAAAGTTAAAACTTTTCAAACAGTCAAGTATGGAGAGAGGTGTTTCTTGTTTTGGGGTAGTATGAGTTTGGTAGAGTTGGTATATTATATTTTATATACAATAAACAATGATGTATCACTATACTGAAAATCAATTTTATTCCCACTGTTTTAAAACTAGGTATTTTTTCAATAAGATAAAATCGTACCAAATAAATTAACTCCCAATAAGTTAAAATACTATATATCAAGGTTAGAAAACAGCTCTAGAAAAGTGAAATTTAACTGAGCGTTATTATTGGGGTGAATTAAAACGTGGTCGTCACAATGTGAAGCAATAAATCGTGAGGATTTAAAACACATTTTGTTAGAATAGTAAAAAAAATACTGAAAAATTATTCAGTTCAAACAACACTTCAATAATTTATTTTATCAAAATGTAGTCATACATATATTGATAACGATTGAAAAGCACACATAGTGTCCCATCACACTTTTGCCATAAAGAAGTAAAAATTTGCACATAAATAAATCACTTTTACAAATATTAATTGTTTTTATTATCACGAATATTTTTTCGAATTTTAACCAATATTCGTTCGTTTTGTAAGAGAATATTATAAAAAAATTATCGAGCAATAGTGGTTAAAAAAAGCAATAATTGAATAGAAGATGGAGATTTGACACCGACTCTTGTTACAATCAACGAATGAATTTTGTGTTAGGATGAATACCTGATTATTGTAAACTTTAGTAAATTATTTTTTATATTAATAATAAAATTCATAAATTTTAAAAATAATATCTGTATTTCATTTTTAATTTTTGACTATTATATTATATATAGGTAACCCAAATAAGATTGAAAAGTTTATACATGCATTTACTTCCTTACTACCATTTATTATCCTTCATTCTCATTTGGGTCTCTTTTCTCTCTCTCTCTCTCTCTCTATATATATATATATATCTTAGATTATTCCCAATGATAAGTTTCTATGAACAGAAACTTTATATCATTTCTTCACTTGTAATCTCGTCCCCCCTATTTATGACGTCACCGACACGTGTACATTAATTGACGTAACCACCAATAAATAAATCATTCTTGTATGCGTAAGGGTTTCATTTAAATTCATAGACAATTTGTTCAACATTGTTAAACTATTCTCACTCCGCACGTCTCTATCAGATCGAATCTGAAAATTATAGTAATTATTCGAATAGACACGCGAATAAAAAATATACATCCAGTGCGATCTGCCCTCAACATTTTTTTTTTCTAGAACACAGGTGGCGTCATTAACAGGTGACGGCGCGTGCTGCACGTTTCAACAACGGGTTAGAATTACGACAAGAGCGTTCTTGTACAATCGACATGAGTAAACAGATGCAAGTTTTTCGACGTTACATTTCTTCAGCAGACGAGACACGATCGTACACAGGATGTTTGTTTTTCATATTTACGGTTTGAGAGATAAACAGTGAATGCGTATGTTTATGAAATTATTTAGAAAAAGTGTCGATGCACGTTTATAGAAGATGGAACAAGAACTGCGATTTGAATTTCTTCAACAAAAAATCAATTACTTGACATAAATGTTTTAAAGAGATTTCGGTTTTTTTAATTTTGTACACGTGTATATATAGGAGGATGTTTTTTAAGCGTGACTGAATTTTAAATTAAATCCCTATATAAAGTTCTATCAAACCTAAAAAAACATATATATAAATGTGTGTGTATGTATATATAATGGTATGATAAAGGTGTTTTTTAAGTTAGATAGAACTTTCGATAAGGATTAAATTTATAAATTTTATCACGCTTAAAAAACACCTATATATATATATATATATAGAGAGAGAGAGAGAGAGAGAGAGGAAAATCCTGAATGAAAAATCTTCACCAACTCGCCTGGTCAGGGTGGTATGACAGAATACCAGTGAATGGAGGCTTTTGCCCAGCAATGGGTTGAAATATACTTTCATAATGATAAAAAAAGCTGGAAGCCAAAAAGGTACCTATCAGGAAAATTGAGCAATAAATTTTAATTAAATACTGAAATCATTAAATAAATACGATTAGATTAATAAATGACTACAGCTTTTGATAGCAAATAATTATATTAAAATTGAGAAATATTTAATAAAAAGTATATTAAATAATGCATAATATATAGGAAATATATTTTCCATTTACGTTTATTAATATTATCAAATTTTATTCATGAAATATTGATATTATTTAAACTTTTTTAATTAATATTCAAAAACTGATTAATTTCTATTTCGATCTGTGAAAGTGTATTTAGAAAATTCGTACAGAAATTCATTTTCTTTATTTGTGACATTCAACTAAATTTACAAACCCTAAATTTTCACATAATACAAATTAAGAAAACCATTTTGTTAATTTTGTACTAGAAATAAAATTTTATTTGCCTGAAATAAAATAAATTACAAATTTAAAACAAATTAAATTCTTATAAATAATGAATGCAGATGAAAACGAAATTCAAAATAACTCTTCCTCTTCTCTCTCTCTATAGATATATAATTGGGGGGAGGGGGTAGACTGAAGGTTTAGGCACACATCTTTTAGTCTCATTAGGGTCAATAAAAATACAAATAAGTGTATTTACTTAAATTTTATGTAATCTAATTTTCTGTGGAGTTATGTGAAATTATTGGTTTATTCTGATAAACCACAAACAACAGAAGAATTAAAAATAACTATTAAACGTGTAATTCATGAAATTAGACCACAATTATGTGAAAGAGTGACTAAAAATTGGTCTAAACGCCTGTATCAAATCGTGATGGTCATATGAGTGAAATTGTGTTCCATCATTAATGCCATAGAATATGCTTAAAAATAAAAAATACTAATTAATTAAATACTTTTTGTTTTATTTCCATTTAAACTTTTGAAACACTTATTAGAAAACCCTATACAAGTTACAAAAATATTTAATGGAAAAAAACGTGGGTTATTATTTCATATAAATATGAATTCGATAATAAAGCACGATGCAATAAAAATCTTTTATGAAATAGAATTCATTTTTGAAACGAATCAAAATATTAAAAAATCATACATACTTAATATTAATTTCATATTCATTGAATTATATACATATATTACACACATTTAATGTTCAAAATTCATCGATTATAATAAATGTAATCGATATAAGAAGACGTCAGTCAAATTGAAATTGAAAATTCCAACAAGATAAAAATTAACAATATAAACGTACATAATGTATGTGCATTCAAATTAATATATTTAACTATAAGTTTATTGCCATCGCATGTACAAATAGAAAACGAAACCGACAAGACCTTTGTTACTTGGACAAAAGATGTCTGATGTATAGGTTAGCATGTACTTTATATACAATAAGTGACACAGATTGGTAAACACTTGGACGTTTCGTTCTACTTCTTCGACTTGGAAGGAATTATCATATTCAAATAATGGCCATATCTAGCGACTTTATCGGGACTCGAAGGGGTTAAAGGCATTGTACTATTTATTGACACCGGAAATAAGTGGCGCCAGCCGTCATCGTCGCGTAACAGCTGTATGTATTTAGAAGAAGTGATAACATGAAGAGAATTGTGTCTGCTTTGTTATCGATGTCTTATTACACTACTACTAGTGTTTCGATCGTTTTTTTTTCGGATAAAATCGCACTTTCGATCAAATCATTTCTTTTTTTTTTCAGAAATAAATAGCATACATGATGAACAGCGAAACTGACGTCATTTATCGAACGAGATTATCCATATTATGTAAATGTTTAATTTACGTATTTGTTTGTATAATAAGAATATAATTACCTTATATATATATGGTCATCCAAATGTGACGCCTAGATTTACGTTTTATTAAAAAGAAACAATGTATAGGGAAACATGTGTATAGTTTCTTGTTATTTTTAATAAAACACAAATCTAGGCGTCACATTTGGATGACCATATATATACAATTAGTGAGGAAAATTTTATGATCAAGGTCTTTATTTTAAAATTCATTCATGTGAAAGAACTTAGAACGTACATATCTAGTATTTTTTTGAAAAGAATTATCAAATAATATATATGTATATATATATATATATATATATATGTGTGTGTGTGTGTGTGTGTGTGTGTGTGTGTTTAAGTAATCAAGTAAACACACACATACATACATACTCATACTTATTGTAAATTAAAAATAACTTACCAATTTTCACTTTCAAGAAGACTGGTCTAGAATTGATACATCCATCTGGAAAAAAGTAATTTTACTTAATTTTCTATATTCCATCAAGTATAAATAAAAATATGAAAATGTTCATAAATGTGATAAGAAAAGATTGAGTATTAAAAGTTTTTATTAATTAGAAACAGGAGACAATTACAATCATTGAATGTTTCTATGAAATAAATAAACATTGAATTTTTTATAAAAAAAATCTTTAACTTTTTTTCATGATAACATGATTAGATTTTTTTAAAATTAATTGTGATATCCGAAATTTGATTAGACACATTTTGTAACAGTAGTCAGAATATTACATTTTAATAGTTATATACAATTAATTAAAAAATTAAGGTTTCATAAAATTAAATGAATAATTGGTTTTCAAATTTGAATGCTATAGCATTCACGTCCGCAAACGTGTTAAATAAAATCTATTTCGATTCGCATAGAAAATAATCCAATATTAAATTTTCTTATTTTCTTCAGTACTTGTACTGTAGATATTTTTCTAAGAGTTCAATATATGTTTCTTCAATTCCATGATTTTTCAATACATTGAATATCGCTGACGTTATTACTGAATCGATGTTTTTTTTATAATCTATCAATCTAAAATAAACTATTTTTGATACTTGAGCATCGATTAATGTGACCATTGGGCTAAATTCACTTCGAAATCTTAATTATGTTCGTGACTGTGAAATCCAGTTGATAATTTTATAAAAAAATTATATCTCATCAGAAATTGACAGTCGATTGGTAGTTTTAAAATTTTCCTTATTTTCTTTTCTATGAAAAAAAAATGAATAGAGCTTCATTCAATTTATTTGATTTTTTCTCTTTTCTAAACATCGAATGATGTTAATATATATATATATATAAATAAATAAATAAATATATATATATATATATATATATATATATATATATATATATATATATATATGATATCTATTTATAATTAATAATTACCTAATAAATCAAACGAGCACACGATCTTTGTAATAATTATGTTTTTGTAAAAATGCTCGAGGCAGATGTTCAATTTAATTATTAGCTTCGTGATTTTCGTTGACTACTTCAACGTTTCCGCTTTTAAACGGGTTAACATCCGGACATCCGAACACCTTGCCCGCAGCTGCTCGACATTTAAACTATTTGCTATAAGTGAACCGATCTCTGTTTTGCTCGATAAAAAAATATTTAAAAGTATATAATTTTTTTAATCGTGCAATTATCAAAGCTATAATAAAACCAGAATATAGTATTATAGACATTTTTTAAAACATCGTTTTTTCATTTATTCGAATTGAAAAATGTTCTAGAAAAATCTGAATATGTAATTTATATAAAATCCATTAAGTATCAGTAGATTCTTCATGAATGGAAGTTTTACTTAGTTACATTCTGACATTTATTAAATCCTTCTTTCATAAATACAAATCCCTTTTTATATTAAAAAAAGTATTTTATATTTAACTTACATTTATTTTAGTCACATTATTAAACAATCATACATTTAACTTGTCTTAAAATATTCTTTCACGCATTTTAAATTATAACATGACATGTTTATACAAATGATACATTTATCCCTTCACAAATAATGCGTGTGCAATAGAAAACGTGTTAAATAAGCGAAAAAATGGTTCGGAATTTACATTACAATTAGAATTAGTGTAATTGGTGTACACGTACATTTATTTCATAATGAAATGGTTTGTTTTTCTAGAGCGATTAATGTGCTATTTGAGTTTTATTTTATTATAATTTTATGATTGCTGATTTTTGAATTGTAGTGCACGTTTTTTTTTCGTTTCTAAATTGTTGGGAAGAATTAATTTTTAGTTAATGTGCATATATAGAGAGGAGGAAGGGAGAGAGGGAGAGGTGGATTTTAAAATTAGATAAAAAAACAAATTTCGATTGTGAATGACTTATAAAATCAGCAATAAAATAAAATCTTAATTGATACCAAAATCGCCACTAAAGTATTTATAAAAGATGCTTTTTTAAACGTGATAAAACTTTAAAGTGAAATAAAATATACTGATTATCTTCTTTTTCAATTTCATCTTGACTTGTAGAGAAAATTATCGTTAGAAAACCTGAAATGATCTCGCCAATTACTTTCAATCTTTGAAATTGTTCTTTTAATGTCACTTTAAATAGTTTTGGTGATATCACATTATCTTATCTTATACCACTCCATTCATAATTTATTTTTTTTATATTTCTTTATGTACTTGTACAGAAAATGTAACAATCTTTAAAATGGATACGTGTGAGAAAATACTTAAGGAAAGGAAGTGGTTTTATAATCGAAACTGATTTTCAAGAAGTATAAATTTAACAACTACAGAAATAAGTAAGATCTATAGGAATAACACATAAAACAGAAAATATAGAAGAAAAATGAGGAAATATTCGGTTTAAATGGAGTTAGAAGAATTCGAAATTAATTATAATCTTGTATTTTAGAATAAATCATTTTTCTCTATTATTCTATTAAAAAATTGAAAACATAGAAAATTGATTTCCAAGAGGTAATAAAAAATGGATTATTAAAAAATACAAGAGGGATTAGTAAAATCTATAGTAATATTACATAAAACAGAAAATTCTAGAAGAAAAATGAGGAAATTAGAGTTAAAAGAATTCAAAATTAATTATAATCTTGTATTTTAGAATAAATCATGTTTTCTTTATTATTCTATTAAAATATTAAAAACATAGAAAATTGATTTTCAAGAAGTATAAAATAAATTATTAAAAAATACAAGAGAGATTAGTAAAATCTATAGTAATATTACATAAAACAGAAAATTCTAGAAGAAAAATGAGGAAATATTCGGTTTAAATAGAGTTAGAAGAATTCAAAATTAATTAATCTTGTATTTTGGAATAAATCATTTTTTCTCTATTATTCTATTAAAATATTAAAAACATAGAAAATTGATTTCCAAGAAGTATAAAATAAATTATTAAAAAATACAAGAGAGATTAGTAAAATCTATAGTAATATTAGATAACAGAAAATTCTAGAAGAAAAATGAGGAAATATTCGGTTTAAAAAGAGATAGAAGAATTTGAAATTAATTATAATCTTGTATTTTAGAATAAATCATTTTTTCTCTATTATCTATTGAAATATTAAAAACATAAAAAACTGATTTCCAAGAGGTATAAAATGAATTATTAACAAACACAAGAGGGATTAGTAAAGTCTAGTAGTATTATATAAAATAGAAAATTCTAGGAGGAAAATGAAGACATATTCTATTAAATAAAGGCATAAGAGTTTAAAATTAATTATAATCCTGTAAATAAATAATTAAATACTTTTTGTTTTATTTTCAGTTAATAAGTGTTTATTGGAAAACTCTATATATAAATAATATTTACATACACGTGTGTAATGAAAAAGCTAAAAAAAAAATAATTCATTAATAACAAGTGGGTATACGTTTTATGTGATCAAAAATAATTAACAAGTTACAATTTTACAAATTGTTTAAGAGGAAAGAGATATTAAATTTGACGTAAACAGATTTAAAAATGGAATTTCCTTACCTAAGATGAAAAATAAAACTAAAAAAAATATACACATAATATTAATGTGTTAAATACATACATACATCAATATATATCATATTATATACAGATATATATATATATATATATATATATATATATATATATATATATATACACATATATGTTGGTGATAAGAATAGCTTTGTTCTATATTGGGAATATCGTGTGGTCTGTTCGTTAGATTAACAGCGTTTCCTTATAGTTCCCCAACTTGATAAATTCGATTCCGGTAAAACTTCAGTATATGATTTATTAGCTTATCGATAAATAAAAGTAAATAAGGAAAAATCGTATAACTTCACTAACAAAAAAAAAAAAACTTTTTTACAATACCTTGGCAGAGTGACACAACGAACAAACACTACGTCTCTCAAAACTGTTACGATACAATTATATGAAATTAATTCAAAAATATATTCACGTTATCTCGATAATTTTTCACCGACACTAATCTAATAATAAAATTCGATGGCCTTGATAAAATATGAAATTTTAATTTTACGAAGATCTCATTACATTAAACGAATCGTAGCTGTTATTTAATATCTAAAATTATATACATGGAATTATCTGATTAATTATTTTAATTAATTATCTGATTAATTAACTTGTTTTGCTAAAAAAAATTAATTAACATCGACCGGTCGAATTATATCCATTTAATATTTAAAAAGTGGTTAAATGGTTATCGTTATGTTTTAGTTTCGTTTTCATACAATTTCCAATTTTTTATTATTATTCATATTTTTTAGTACAAATGATCTGAACGAACTGCGTAAACAAATTCAATTATACTCACAGGAAAATACCAACGAAAATTGAACAAACAACAAATATGTTCACTACTTATAGAGCATTTATTTTTATATGGAATCAATATTTCATATATAGGGTCATAGATTTGTTTTATTAAAATTAAACTATACATATGTTTCCCTATACACCACCCTATACACATGTTTCTTTTTAATAAAACACAAATCTAGGTGTCACATTTGGATGACCCTATAGATGGAAAATGTTACAAATAGAAAACAAGGAAAAATGTTACTTCTGTTTACAAAAAAAAACATTGACCTTTATATCGAAATGTAAATTATCTAAAAAAGTGAACAGTAGTTATTAAATATTTTTATAAAAAAATCTTGTAGCGTTAAGGCAATATTTCATTTATGTAAAAATATAATTTATAATTTTTGAAAAAAATTAATCTTGTAAATTTTGACAAAAACAACGAATTTTTCTTTATCTCTTTTACATAACCTCAAAATCATATACATTAATTAATATCAATTCAAATAGTATTTGTCGAATATTATTGGGCTAATTAGGGGAGTAACAGGGTTGGGTATTATTCAACTAAATTTTCATTTAATTAAAAATATGATTAAAAATTTAGTTCTGATTTCTTAATTATAAAAATGATTAAAAATCTAATGAATAAATTTTCATCCGATTAATCCATCCAACTAAAAAATTAATCCTGTCATTTTAGTTGTTTTTAACTAAAAAAATTGAATTATTTAAAAAATATGTTTCTATGAAGACAAATAAAAAAAGTGTATTTATTTTTGAAAAAGAATTATTTTATGTAATTTGAAAATTTTAAAAATAGGATGTGACAAAACATTTTTTTAATATCTAAAATGACAGACTATTTTCAAAATTATTTATAAAGTCAAAAGAAGATTTATATAAAAAAATATCAGATTTTATTTCAAAAAAATTAATAAACAAGACATTTTCACGTTTAAAAATTATAATTATTCTTATACTTAATTTTCCATATAGTTTGTAGTATGTGATATTTTGAGAGATTTAAAATACTAAAATCTTCATCAGATAAAAAATACTAAAATCTTCATTTTTCTTTTTTCTCTTGAATTTCTTTGTTAAAAATAGAATTGTAAATGAAACCCTTATATATTTTTAAACTATTTTACATACTCCCATAAAAATAATTTAAAAATTATTATATTTCATTAACAATTATTTAAAATACAATTTTATTAAAATTACAAATTAAATCTCATTGAAAATAATTTGTAATTTTTTCAAACAAAATAATTTTATTTGTAAATTTTAAACAATTTTTCGTGACTAATTAATAGTCGTATTTAATTAATATCGCACAATTTTGAATACACAAATCAATTGGTTTATTAATTGCTTAAAACGATTGATGACTAAAAATCAATTACGACTAACGTTTAATTTTTCAGTCGTTAATCATCGATTGATTTAAAAACGATTAATTTCAAATCAGTCGTTTTATCAATCACTTGAAATGATTAACGACTAATAAATTAATTGTAATTAACGATTAATTTTACACGACTGAAATTTTAGACACCAGTAGTCAATCGGATAATTTTTGGATTCTCTTAAATTTTCCAATATATTGAATTAAAATATTTTTGTTTAGTAAAAAATAACGCAGCAATTTTCATAGTTGGTTGATTATTAGCTCTTAATAAATATAAAATCAAAAAATTATATTTCTTTCTATAAACAGATAAATATTACTTTAATTTTTAAAAGATCCATTGATAGGTTGAACCCACTTATGAAAATAAGTATTTATATTTTTTTTAATCGATTATTCAAATAACATTCATGTATGTTAATTTGAAATAACATGTCTGCAATTTCATTTTATGGTCACAGTGATAAATCTGTACGAAAATAACAATACGTACTGATTTCTTATATGATTTATTTCCGTAAAAATCTGACAGTGTGATTTATCGACTTTTTATTGTACATTAACGTTCACCGCTACAAAATCCAAACACAAGGGATTAGTGTTAATATTTTTTTTTTCTAATATTGTCTCATTCGACGATGATCGGCTTTATTGCCACAATTGAAAAATACATCGAAATTTGCAAACACAACAACAACAACAACAACGTGTATCAACTGTCACGTCCAGACACTCATGGGGGCGGTAAAAGTGCCGTACCAGTTAGTGACGCCGTGTATCTGATATCACAAATAATAATGGTTCGACATTTATCAACGCTAATATGACGTTGATGTCGAATTATGTTTCTAATGGCCTAGTTTACGTCTACAACTTCATTCTTTCGATGCATACCAGAGGACCGTTTCAAACGAATTTCGGTTGGTCGAAGATAATGCCAGATAAACACGGTCTGAAATTTATTTAAAAGTAAATTCGCGTACGCGGATCACGCGAAATATTTCAGACGGATAAATTCCGAAACGTGCATTGTAACACTTTTAAATCGAACGAAGAACGAGTGTTTGAAGAAATAACTTTTGAACTAGACGATTTGTTTCAGTAAAATTAGAAATATTGAAAAATTATATATAAAGTTTTCCAATAAACATTTCAGAAGTTTAAATGGAAATAAAACAACAAGTATTTAATTAATTAGTTATTTTTATTTTAAGAATATTCTATGGAATTTAATGATGGAACACAATTTAACTTATTGACCACCATAGTGTATTCGTTTAATCCAAATTTTTAGTCACTCTTTCACATATTGTGGCCCAATTTCACGATTTACACATTTTTAATACTTCTGTTGTTTGTGGTTTATCAGTATAAATCTATGATTTTACATAATCCCACAGAAGTTAGATCACATGATCTTGCTGGTCAATTAATCGGCCCTTTTCGTGAAATAATGGACTCAACTCTTGTTTCAATAAGGCTATTGAATTTTTTACAATTTCTGAGTTGATGTGTTAAACGTTCAATGATAATTTGCCAAACTGAGTTGAAATGTTAAAATGAAGTTAAAAAAATTCAAACATGACTTCCACCAGCTGTCAAAGTTATGAAAAACTTATTGAAAAACTTTATATTATTAATAAAAACATGATTTTTGATCCAATTTATCAACTATGTTTATTTGAAACTGTGTTATTAATAAATATCTTACTTACAAGAAGCTACAATGGCTCAAAGTTAAAATGAAACAAGCTAAAAAAAATTCAATTGAAGAATAGTAACTCATACATGCATTCTTTTTGAAAGATTTTAGTTATCACTGAAAAAAATAAACAGCTAAATTTCGAAAATTAAGTATAATTAAGAATAATTATAATTTTTAAACGTGAAAATGTATTTTTTATTATTTTTTTGGAATAAAATCTGATATTTTTTTATATGTCTTCTTTTGACTTTTTTAATTTTTTTGAAAATAGTCTGTCATTTTAGATATTAAAAAAATGTTTTGTCACATGCTATTTTGAAAATTTTCAAATTACATAAAAGAATTCTTTTTCAAAAATAAATACACTTTTTTTATTTGTCTTCGTAGAAAAATATTTCTTAAATAATTCAATTTTTTTAGTTAAAAACAACTAAAATGACAGGATTAATTTTTTAGTTGGAATCGACGTTTTTATTATTAAAAATTAACAGAACTATAAAGAAAAGTAAAAAATGAATCCCAAAGTTATAATGGAACTCAATATTTTGACTGAAACTGTAATTAACTGTTTTAAATCAAATGATCAATACTTTTTCCACAAGCTCTATTTAAATATATTCGGACGTTTGTTCTTTCCTTCTCGTTTCTTATTTATTTTTCCAGTTATGATTTCATTGCCTAGATATTATCAATTTGTTTATAAAACGTGACTACTATTTCTACAAAGTCACACTTATTTAAAGTGTACTGAACTTAAAACGATTCTATCAACTGATTATTTTTAAATGTGATATCTGTGTTGTATTAAGGATTTGTTATGATTATAAAGCAGTACGGTAGGTCGACACTTTGTAATTTGTAGACGATTTAATATATGTATATATAGGTGATTTTTAAGCGTGGTAGAACTTTAAATTGAATTCCTATCGAAAGTTCTATCTAACCTAAAAAAACAAACACTTTACCAAACCACTTTATATACATATGTGTATATATAGTGTTTTTTAAGTTAGATAGAACTTTCGGTAGGGATTTAATTTAAAGTTCTATCACGCTTAAAAACATCTATATATAACACAAATGCTTTATTAGATATAAAATAATTAATAAATAAAATCATAATGCTATTTCTATAGAATTTAAGAAACTTGTCTGATCAAAAATCCATAAAAAGAAAAATCCGTATTACCATAAAAAATAGTAAAAATTATTATATGGTCTATCAACTTAAAGTTTCTTATTTAAATGAACGAATTTAGCAATGAGAGGGACTAAATTTTACAATTGTTCGATTTTAGACAAAAATAATTTCTTTCTATATACAATTTAAATTAAAATTTTATTTAAAATAGATTTTTTTAAAAAAATAACTGAAAAAATGAAATTTTATTTTTTTATCATTCATAATTTTATTTTATTTCTCTATGTTTTTTTTCGGTACTTAAAATATTAATTACACACAAATATATATATATATATATATATATATATATATATATATATATATATATATATATATATATATATATATATATATATATAAGCCAGTGATTATGAAAGTGGTTTAAAAAATATATTTTTCGTTTTGGAATCAATATTTAAATCATATATTTTTATATGGAATCAATATTTCATATATAGGGTCATCCAAATGCGACGTCTAGATTTATGTTTTATTAAAAATAAACTATACATATGTTTCCTTATACACCACCCTATACACATGTTTCTTTTTAATAAAACACAAATCTAGGTGTCACATTTGGATGACCCTCTAGTTAAAAAATGTTACAAATAGAAAATAAGGAAAAATGTTAATTTTGTTTACAAAAAAAAAACATTGATTTTTGCATTCGAAATGCAAATTATCTAAAAAAGTGAACAGTAGTTATTAATTATTTTTTTAAAAAAATCTTGTAGCATTAAGGAAATATTTCATTTATGTAAGAATATAATTTATAATTTTTGAAAAAAAATAATCTTGTAAATTTTGACAAAAACAACGAATTTCTTTTTATCTCTTTTACATAACCTCAAAATCATATACATTAATTAATATCAATTCAAATACTACTTGTCGAATATTATTGGGTTAATTAGGGGAGTAACAGAGTTGGGTATTATTCAACTAAATTTTCATTTAATTAAAAATATGATTAAAAATTTAGTTCTGATTTCTTAATTATAAAAATGATTAGAAATTTAATGAATAAATTTTCATCCGATTAATCCATCCAACTAAAAAATTAATCCTGTCATTTTAGTTCTTTTTAACTAAAAAAATTGAATTATTTAAAAAATATTTTTCTATGAAGACAAATAAAAAAAGTGTATTTATTTTTGAAAAAGAATTATTTTATGTAATTTGAAAATTTTTAAAATAGCATGTGACAAAACATTTTTTTTAATATCTAAAATGACAGACTATTTTCAAAAAAAATAAAATCAAAAGAAGATTTATATAACAAAATATCAGATTTTATTTCAAAAAAATTAATAAAAAATACATTTTCACGTTTAAAAATTATAATTATTCTTAATTATACTTAATTTTCTATATAGTTTGCAGTATGTGATATTTTGAGAGATTTAAAATAGCTGTGATAAATCGAGGTGGTATACATGGTAATAAATCCATCACAATTTTGTGTTTTTCCTTCGTTAATGGTCAGAAATATTTATATAATGGTAATAATTTAATATTTCCATATATGTAAAATAATTCCATTGCAAAATTAGTATCATTAATCAAATCCGATCGTGAATGATTATCTTCGAACTTTAATGATTGCAAATCAACATTTACTATTACAAATATCACAAGAGGCAGAACTCCTCAGAGGGGACGAATGTAGAGAGAGCAGGAAGTACAGCCTTTTTTTAAAAAAAAACAAACAATCTATGAACACAATAACGAAAATATTTACAAAATTCACGGACTTGCGACATTGACCTAGTTTGTCTCAAATATTTAGCTCGACAGAGCACACCCACTATACGTTACAAAATACTTTTATACAGATATTCCATTTATCCATAACTGGTTTTCATATTCGTATCAATGTTCGAACCGATCGATATTTTCGTCTATTGTAATCGACTCCATCTGTAAATAAATCAGAGTATCCAGTCGGATAATTATGTTCTTAAATCATTAACCGGTAATTAACACTGCACACCTGCAATAATTCCAAGTAAGTAAGTAAGTGGAGTTTGTCATGCGGTGACAACTTGATGTAACATTAAAGTGCATGACTAGGAAATTGTTTAGAAAACACTCGAACGATTCGTTACGCATTTTATTTGTCGGATTCGTTCGGTGTTCGTACACGATTTATTATATCATAAAATGATCTCCTGAAGCGAATAATAATGTAACCTCATTAGTTACAATGTAAATATTGCAAATAGTTTAACAACATTCCAACAAATAATTTTACATTCAGCGGATTTGAAATCGGTTAAAGTGTAGGCGTGTACAGATGACCCAAAAATAACTATACGGTGTGAACGACGGTCGTGTTCATACATACGTACGTTCGATTGACATTTTAGATGTAGAAGAAACATTGACATTCAATAAAAGCTGCAAATTATTTTTGAACTATCTGTACAAAAGATTTTTTTCCAAAAAAATATTTGTACAATGCATTTAAGGAAAAGATGTCATTTTATTTTTTGTGTCATTAATAATTTTATTTCTTTATATATTTTTTACGGTACTCAAAAAGTTAATTACACACAAATATATATATATATATATATATATATATATATATATATATATATATATATATATATATATATAGAGAGAGAGAGACAGAGAGAGAGTTTTAGCGTGATAGAACTTTAATTGAATCCCTATCGAAAGTGCTATCAATCCTAAAAAAAACACCTCACTGTGTGTGAAGGGGGAGAGGGAGAATTTGATTTTTAAATTTTAAATAATTTTTCGTGATGATTTAATTAACACATTACCCCCCGGTCACGCCTAAACGTGTGTTTCGTGTTGAACTACTGTAAGTCCGTTCACGCGTTAACGCGTGTTTTGTTGTATGAACTAAAAAATATATATATATAAGCTATATTTTTTTTCTAATTCCATCAAAAGATGGTGGTGTGCATATTCAAAATATTGATAAATTATAAAAATTATGAAAAATATTTTAGATATTTCAAATAAAGTAATCTCTATTCCTAGCAAAGTTCTGTTTTTTTGGAATAAAATCGAAATTGGTTCTCTTATTTTTTTTTCTAACAACTTCTGTATATAGAATATATACTGCTTTACGTAATTTATCATATTTTTATCCCTTCTAGATGTTTTTTACACTAAAAAGTGTTTTTTTTTTTTTTTTTTTTTTTTTTTTTGTAATAAACTATGTTTATTATAAAGCATCTTCTTTTTCGTACTTTATCACGATGGTACACTCATTACAGATTGAAAACCACTATTATATTTACATATATCTATGCATCGAACCCTTTTATATAGAGATATGAAATTTCATTTCAAAATTTTCATTGATTTAAGAATTACATCGATTTTACGAAAAAGTTATTTTTGTATATTTTTTGCGAAATTCTCCGTACTCTAGATGTAGTCTAGCGTGAAATACTACAGACTGTAATGTGTTAATAGTCTTATTTAATTAAAATTGAATTTAACAGATATTGTACAATTCTGAACATTCAAATCAATTGATTTATTAATCGCTTAGAACGATTGATGACTAAAAATCAAATACAAGGAATAATTTTTTAGTCGTCAAAAAAATCAATCACAAAAACGATTAATTTCAAATCAATCGTTTTATATTATTAATTTTTCTATCAATTACCATTATTTAATATTTGTCAAATCGAATGTATCTTTAGGACTGAAATCTGTCGTAGAGAAATATAAAAAATAATCTAAACCTAATATCAAGAATACAAAAACAATATTAATTACATATCGAATCGATAACTAATTCAATTTTTAATTTAACAGTTTTTATATGATCAAGATTATTTAAAAAAGAAAAATAAACTTCATATAAAAACACTTACTGAATTAAAAATAAATATAACAAAAAAAAAATCCAAATTTCAATTAAGGATTGTATGCAATGTTTAAAATATTTTCAAATCTACATCTCGACGATAACAGATTTCGACTCTGTGTTCTATTCCAAGAAGGTAGATAGATTATACATCCGTACGACTTATTTTATTTGTAAGACCGTCGAACAACATCAATTTTCTGTAATATGTTTAAATAGAGATCATATCTGAGATCTGTTCGAAAAAATAAACTAATTAAAGTAATTGGCTGGTCTAATAGAACACACAGAACCAACATTGACATGCACACACATACTCGACGACTTCATACACTACACGTGTATGGATGGAAGCAGAAGAATGTAGCATTCCGATGTGGCACAATAACATATACTCTCGGTATGGTATTACATGATTGGATCATGTTCTGACCACCCAGCAAATAGTTTTATGATTTAACTATACATGTGCGTTATTTAAATAGTCATAAACATTACCTACAATCATCATCGACTAGCCAGTAAAAATCTAATGTAAACAATCCATGGACTATCCATCAGGAGCAATTTTTTTTACAATTGCCTCAAACAGTTATACATTTAATTTGGAATATGGTAGTGATCGTTAAATTATTATTTAAAAAAATAGTTTATTTTATTAACACATGGATTTCAATTTTATTTGACCACGTTTATTCCAACATTAATTACTTTGCGGATAAATCGTTTAATGTAGGTCAGATTTGTGATATTTTGTGGTAATGAATCATTAGATTATTTTAAAACGTAACATTAAATTAATATACAAGGAAAATGTTTTTAAAAAATGACAAGATCAGAATTTGAGAAATATATTTACTTGCAAAAATATAAAAAAAGATTTTTTATACATATAGGGTTTTCCAATAAGCGCTTCAGAAGTTTAAATGGAAATAAAACTAAAAGTATATAATTAATTAGTTATTTATTTATTTAATTTTTAACCATATTCCATGGCATTAATGATGGTACATAATTTCACTCATATGACCACCACGACTTCGCTTGACAGTACATTCGTTTAGTTCAATTTTAGTCACTCTTTCACATAATTATGGTCCAATTTCATGAATCACACGTTCAGTATAAACCATGATTTCACATAACCCCACCGAAAATAATCCAATGAAATTAAATCACATTATCTTGCTGGCCACTTGATAGCCCCATTTCGTGAAATAATGGACTTTACTCTTGTTTCAATAAGTCTATTGAAGTTTTTACAATTTCCAAGCGTTGCTGAAGTATTAATCGTTTCATGATGATCTTCCAAATTATATTGAGTTTAAATTTCAAAATGAGTTAAAAAAAATATTTAAACATCAGCTGTCAAAATTATGATTCTTATTGGAAAGCTCTCTCTCTCTCTCTCTATATATATATATACATGCACGAGGGTCGTTTGATAAGTATGGTAAAAAAGTAAGAAAAACTAAATTGAAAAATTTAATCAAATTAAACAATAAATAAATTTACCATACTTATCAAACGACCCTCATATATATCATTATCAGAAATGACCTTTTTGCATTCACTGAACAAAAATCTTTTCCCAAATTTTCCTCTTTCAGCTCAATGCTTTTCTTTTCCTCTTTCAGCTAAATGCTTTTCTTTTCCTCTTTCAGCTAAATGCTTTTCTTTTCCATTTCACATCTATAAAATTTTTCATATTTCTATTCTACCTATCTATGGGTCTCTACTTAGACCTTTTTGTATTTCTACCTTCCTAACCAATTATTTTCATATCTGACTCGACTTGATTGTGGTTTTTCTCGAGATAAAATTGTCAGCTCTATGTTTAATTCTTAAAAACTTAAGAAACTTTTCAACCGAGGATCGAACATAGTCTTCCGCATGACAAGTGGTGATATATACCACTACGCCACTGGCTAGCATGCATATATATATATATATATATATATATATATATATATATATATATAAATCTTGTGTATTCGCAAAGATCTGTAATGTTGATAAAGAAATATCTAATTAATTTGAAAGGAAGTGTTGTAAATATCTGCACATCTTGATTACATTTGTGTCTATAACGAGGGCCGGAAATAATACGATACAACGACACCTGCTTTCTTGTACAATATTAATATATATATATATATATATATATATATATATATATATATATATATATATATAATCACGATCTAAAATCGTACTTGAAATCTATAAATATTAATTCGAAACATTTATAGTACGAAGATTAATTAAAAAAGGTCGCGCGTTCAAATTCTGATACAAGTCCATAAACCAGTGATCAATAAAAATAATAAAATGGAGTTATTTTCAACAAGTTATTAAAATAGTTTTGAAATTTGATGATATTTTTTTTACTGCAAATAATATTCGGAAATTTATTATTTTAGTCGATAATACCATTATTATTGGTTTTCGTATTGCGATGAATTTGATTTAACACAAAATAAATCACTCGCACAACACCCCAAGGTTTTATAAAAATATTCAATTATCACTTATTGTCCATTTTATTCACCGATGTACATTTCTATAGCCATTCAATCAACATCGACGAATAAAATGAACAATAAATAATTACTAAATAGTTTTAGAAAATCTTGTGATGTTGGGGTAAGTTGGTTGATCATTTATGTTCAGTGTCAGTAGTTTATTAAGGGGGTATTCTAGTCTAGAATTTCGAAAAAATAGATTTTTTGCATATTTTCAAAGTTTAGATCTTTAAGAATATGTCTTTAAGAGGATTTTTCGAAATTCGAATTATTTTCGAAGTTATAGCTGTTTTTGTGACGCGCCAACCAATTCGGTCTGGCTGGAACGAATCAACTTTAACTCGAAACTTTTTTTTTCGACACGGTTGAGACGTGATATCTCAAGTTCTAATGGACCGATTTACTTGAAATTTGGTACAGAGCTTTTCAATATAATAGTGATTGCCCCCACATAGGATTTTTTGAAAAATTTTGTTTTTTACTATTTTTAAAAAATTCCGAAAATTGAAAAAAATATGGCAAAAAAATGACTGTTTTTCACACTGCCATTTTGTGAAAAATTTTTTTTTTAAATTTCCCTAGGCGGGGATACTACTACAACCTTCTTTTTCAATAATTTCGAAAAAAAATTTTGTTTCAGATGACCGGTAGGGTTGGATTCACGTCAACCAGAAGACACCTTTTTTTCGAGCCTCCACTTTGCCAACCTGTACCTTTTTCAATTTTGAATTTTTTGTTTTTAATAATACTTTTTTATACTCTTAAAATATCAATAAATAACTGATAAAAAATGGATAGTAAAAATATTTGTTGTTTTTTTATAGCGCCCGAAAAAACACCTAAAATTCGTGCCTCTAGACTAGAATACCCCCTTAAGTCTATAATAATTTGAGTGTGGTTCCAAATGATGTTTTATGATTTCTGTATCTTTTCTTACTAATAAATAATTTTTTTTTTCAACAAAAAGGCTCTGTCGCCATCAAAATGCGCATCATCCGACATAGTTATAAACAATAAGTGATTATTGAACACTTTATAACCATTGTGGTGTTTGGGACAAAAATTCATTTGTGTTATAATAAATAACTACCAGAATCGAGTGAAATGTTTAAAGAAATGTTTTTATTTTTCTGTCGATTCAACGTCTGACAATAAACGTTTCTATTATTCCGGCCACCGCTGTACATTTCCAATTAAATTACACACAAATGCTGAAAACTGAACGCAACAACATACGTTGTATGTACATAATATGAAATCGTTTTAATCGAACACACACACACACACACACGTATATCATACATGCATGACGGTCTGACTTATGATCGAGTTATGAATGGGAAGTGACGTCATCGCACCGGATGTCCCGCCGGCGACGTACGCGGGGAGCAGGAAGCGTCACTTGTGCGGACTTTTAAATCGTCTCTTCCGTCTATTTCATGTATTACACAGACTAATTTTATGAACAGTACTGTTTACATCGCTGTATAAATGTAGTAAAGACGACCTTGGTTCAATTATGTTAAGAAAATTGGTTACTTGACGCAGTTACTTTAAAAATTCAAATATAGAATTACATGAAGGAAATATTAAGATAGTATCTATTGTGCACGAGATGTTACTATTCTTGTTCACATATGTGTGTCAGTATAGGAGGTATGAATTTTAATAGACGTACGTGTGTGTGTGTGTGTGTGTACTTTGTTCGGTATTTGTGTGTATTTTGCAAATAAACAAAAATAAAAAAGAATAATAGATTAGATACGTAGTTACGAACCGATGTACGCCGAATTTATTTCTTTGCTTAAAATATTCAAATACAAAGAATCATTCATAATTAATCGTAGTTCAAAATATTGTCTTATACTTGAAACCAATGTAAATAGTATATTTTATTTTTTTATCAATCTTGATAGATATTTTTTTTAAAAAATATCACATGTTCTATTTTGTGAAAAAATTATCATTTTTTTTTTAAAAAAAAACACCTTTTTAACTACAAATATTTTCTTGTTTCCTCTGTAGATCCGTTTAAACTCTTACTGAATTCCTATCGAGTTTAAATAACATAAAGTCTATATTTTTTATAGAGATATTAAAAAAAAAATTAACTCTTGCCATCCAACGTAGGATATTTTAGTACTCCATGATTTTAGATATACCAACCGGTCAAAACAACCGATTTCAAAATTGTGTCAAGGAAAATGAAAAATAAAGTAAGGGGGTTACTATTAACCATCATTTGTAATTTCAATATTTTGGTGAAAAATATAATTTCTTATTAGAAGTTTCTTTTATTACTTCTTGCACTAAATGATTCAAAATTACAATTTTTTCGGTTAAATATCAACATTTTTTAGATTTAAATATTTTTTAAATCAAACGTACTTTTCATTCCTAAATAAATTAATTTACAATTCATTTTAATACTGATAATTAAACAAATAAAAAAAATATCAAACTAAATTTGTATCATCTCCAAATACTAACATTTTGGCCGCCAAAATGGCGTCTGCTCTACACTAAATACTCTTTTCTTATTCGTACATGTATATTATGAAATAATTAAAAAATATTTTTTAACAAACATTTTAATTAATATCGATATAAATTTTTATAAATACTTTTTTTGAAAAGAAATCTAAAATGAAAAAGAAAAGAATAAGATAAATAGTTTGTGTATTGGGTTCGAGTTTGAATTTTCGACATACGCCATCTTCTCGTACGAAAGCTATTGTCTCAGACGCTTAATGAGCTTAGACCTTGGCAGAATTTAAATAAATAAAACAAGTCGAATTTAGAACTGGGTATTTCAGTCGTAGTGTCGTGTGGCATACACACGAATGAAACGACGAAGTGATTACGACTTTCTACTTATGTGTGTGTATGTATTTTACACACACACACACGCACATTCAAACTCGAATAAAAAGGAAAAAAATAACTTACAAAATTGTTGCCATGCGTTGGAAAATCAATTTTTTTCACTTCTTTGCCTGAAAATAAAAAAATGATTATTATTATTTTCATTAAAAGTAAAATTCTTAAAAACTGTATAATTCTTAAAAAAATGAAATGACATATAAAACTATTAGACATATATATATATATATATATATATATATATATATATATATATATATATATATATATATAGGTGTCCCATAAGTAACCCACACTCATTATTGTTCATTAAAAAAAAGATATGTATTTTATTTAAAAATTAAACTGCATATTCCTCATAAGACACCCTATATATATTATTTATATATATATATATATATATATATATATATATATATATATATATATATATATATATATATGTGTGTCCCATAAGTAACCCACACTCATTATTGTTCATTAAAAAAAGATATGTATTTTATTTAAAAATTTAATTCCTCATAGGACACCCTATATATATATTATATATATATATATATATATATATATATATATATATAATTCATTTCAACTAAGTTAAATCAATGTAATTAAATTTCAAAGATAAATATTTGGTATTAGCTGTTCTAAGGAATTGCTTGCTGTTATATTAGGTCGTGTAATATGAAATGTCGGATTGTTATATCGAAAATAAAATAAAAATCCGACATTTCATATTACATAACCTAATAATTTGATTCAAATTTAAAAATAAAAATTTTGAAAATTATAGTTGTAATTAAATGTAAAATTTTGAAAATATAGTTGTAAACTGATAACGAAATATAAATGCTCATAACAAAAAGTGATTTTTTTTTTTTGAGAAATTATGGCTAAATTTTTAATCATATTTTCAATTGGACGAAAATTTAATTGAATATTGAATTATTTTACAATCAAGAAATTATGACTAAATTGTTAATCATATTTTTAATTGAATTACAATTTAGTCATTAGATTTCTAATCACTTTTACAACTAAGAAATCATGACTAAATTTTTATATAATATTTTTTATTAATGTAACAGTCTTATGAAGAAAAACAAGAATCGATATAATGATATGTTAGGAAAAAACAAGGTTATGTGTAATTATTTTCAATAATTATTAAAATTTAAAAAGATTTTTTTACATACGAATATATATATATATATATATTGATCATCCAAATGTGACGCCTAGATTTGTGTTCTTAAAAACAAATAAAAGAAACAATACACATGTTTCCTTATACAGCACCTTATACACATATTTTTTTACAATAAAACACAAATCTAGGCGTCACATTTGGATGACCCTATATTTTTAATCGTGTAAAAATTCAGTCGGATAATGCCCCTATATTTTGATCTGTAGAGAATCGATTTCATTGTACTATCGATAAACCGAAAAATTCATAAAGATTTATTTTCAATAGCAGCGTGTTTTTTCTACAATTGAACGTTCAATCAAACCGATACGAAAATAATCACAACAGATGTAAATACGTATAAGACAAAAGAGATTAATTAGGGGCTCGATTGTACCATCTTGTTAGCGCGCTGTCGGTTCACATGATCTGAAAGTGTGGATGATGCAACAACAAACGATCGCAGATTCTATTCTCGGCGATGGACGCAGCATTGTTGTCCGTAGACGATGCCAGACGACGGTGTCTGTCGTCACGACGGCGAGGCTAATAACACGGAGTAACCTCGCCGAACGTTTATATATACCTAATATACATTCCGCCACCTCCTATCGTTTAATTTCGACGCCTTGCGTACAGTGCACGTCAAGTACTTGGCGACTAAGACGATTTTCAGACGAAGCGAGACGATTAATTTCCGCAATTTATTATTCTTACATTTATTAATTAGAATTTTAGATGATGTTGAGATTTATTTCTCCTCGAAAAAATACATTTAGTTATTTGTAATGAAAATCGACCAGACTTGGTACCGAAACAATCAAATATTGAATATGTTTCAACGTTGGTGATATGTGTACGAAATTGATGACAAAAAAGAGATATTCGAATACTGAAAATAATATTATTTACTTAAAAAAATGATGTCAAGATCGAAGTTCATTTCGCGTTCGAGTCAATTATTATCTTAATGGGAGTTGACATATCTCATAACCTCACATTTGAACTTATAACACTTTGGTTAACAGTTTGTCGTGACAGATACTTGGAATGGTTATTTTTAAATCTCTGAAAGACTTTCTCAATAATTGGCTTAATATCTATGCTTCATACTTTTATGAAATATATTTGAGTAATAAATTTAGATAAGTTTTTTCGTACCATTTCGTAATTCATATACAGGAATACCTCGCATAGTGCGGTTAATCGATTCCACTGATTTACCGGACTAATCGAAACATTAACTAAATACAAAGAACGTTAATTGGTTCCAAACAAATTTTTTTCCTGTTTTTCAGTAAATAAAACGAGGTTAATATATTCAAATGATTGTATGTAACACCAAAACAAAATCAGGGGTTTATACATTCATTTTAAATTCATTTTCAATTAAAATTTAATTATCAAAAAATCGACTTTACTCGTGAGTTACGAATCGAAAACTAATTAATAGAAAAAAAAGTATAATTTTTTTTTGGGAAATTTCAAACCGTACTACAGTGAAACCGTATTAGTCGAAGCCGTACTAAGTGAGGTATCCTGTATATACAATTTTCCAATAAGAGCTTCAGAAGTTTAAATGGAAATAAAACAAAAAATATTTAATTAATTAGTTTTTTTTAAATTTTATTTTTAAGAATATTCTATGGCATTAATGATGAAACATAATTTCACTCATTGGGCTTTTTCACACTAGTCAACATGCATATAGTATTCACGGCCCATTACCACTCGTCTCACACACTCTTACCAGAAAACTAATTTTTTTAGGTGGGGGATTTTGGTGATAATAGGGTGTGAGACGAGCGGTAATAGGCGTGAATACTGTATGCATGCTGACTAGTGTGAAAAGGCCCATTGACTATCACGACATAGTGCATTCGTTTAGTCACTCTTTCATATAATTGTGGTACAATTTCATGAATTACACATTCAATATTTATTTTTAATGTTTCTGTTGTTTGTGGTTTATCAGCATAAACCAATGATTCCACATAACCCTACAACAGAAAATAATCCAGTGGAATAGATCATTTGATCTTGATGGCCAACTGATAAATCTATTTCTTGAAATAATGAACTTACTACTAAATTTTGTTTCAATAACACTATTGAAGTTTTTACAATTTCTGAGTTAAAGTGTTAAACGTTCCATGATAATTTGCCAAATTATACTGAGTTGAAATGTCAAAATGAGTTTTTTTTAAAAAATAAAGCATTGCTGGCCAACAGCTATCAAAATTCTGACATCTTTATTGGAAAACCTATACATATGCATATCCATGCAAATAAGACAAATATTAAATTTATATAAGCATATTTTTTTATCATCATTATTTTCTGTTTTTGATCTAATTTTATTTCATAACCAATTTTAATTATTACAACTTACTATCACAGCATTAAAACACTGGAATGGAAGTTTCGAGAGAGGTTTTTATTCAATTGTGGATACAAGCATTCTGACCAAAGTGCATAATAAAAAAAATTAGAGGTGATTTGTATCGTATTTTTTGAATTTCGATCAAAAACAAGGAAGAGTGGTTCATGCTAAAGACAGCACTTCAAACGATTTTAAAAAATATTGTAACTGAAGACGAAATATGATGTTTTCAATATGGATTACTTGAAAAATGCAATTTAGTTAAATTCATAATTTTACATTTTCCTGTTCTTTCTTGTATGTAGGATGTAACATTTCTATAGGTCATCCAAATGTGACGCTTAGATGTGTGTTTTATTAAAAAGAAACTATACACATGTTTCCTTATACACCACCCTATACACGTTTTTTTTTAATAAAATACAAATTTAGGCGTTCATTTGGATGACCTTATATATTTACTAAAAAATTCAATATATGCTTTTTCAATTATTTGATTCTTCAGTGCATTTAATATCGCTGATGTATTGATTGACTGAATTGAAGGTTTTTTCATAATCATATATATATATATATATATATATATATATATATATATATATATATATATATATATATATAAAATTGTATAAACAAACAGCAAAACATATCCTTGAATAATTAGGTTAATGACAATTCTATTGATATGTAAACAATACAAGTTTATATCATTTCAAACATTATTGTTAACTATAAATAATAGTGTAGAATGTGTGTTAATTACTATTTTATAAGTAACATATGCCGAAGTACAGTGAACATCATGTAACCAGTCCGTATGAATATGACGATAATATTTAATAATAGTTTTATTATTTTAATAAATGTACGTTTTCCTTTCAGTTGATACATGTCTAGATTCGATATGAACACGTATCATAATTTAGTTTCGTCGAGATAGATTTTAATATTTAAGTTCAAATGTAAATTTTGTAGACTGAAATGTATAGGGCGTTATTTAAAAGATGATAGAACTTTAAAATGAATCCCTATCGAAAGTTCTATCTAACCTAAAAAAAAAACACCTGTGTGTGTGTATAAAAAGTATTTTTTTAGGTTAGATAGAATTTTCAATAGGGATTCAATTTAACGTTCTATCACGTTTTAAAAAACAGCTATACATTGTTTGAAATTTTGATTTAAGTTTATGAAAATATTAGGTTGTATCACATCAAATGTTTGAATTTGAATAATGAAATGAACACATAATATTGTAAGGAAAAAAATATTTTATTTAATCGAAATATGCACCATTCACATTAAGGTTTTTTTTTACCAAAGTGATATAAAAATAAAGACTCCTTTTTTTTATAAAACTTCGCATCTTTAGAAGAAATTTTGTCAAAATTTATATTAACTCTTATCCGACGTTAGCATTTTGTACTTAACTTTCCACTAGGTCGGAGATATATTTAAGTGCTTATTGTAAGAGAAAAGTAACTAAGTTACTTGATATAAAAAGATAGTTTTGTGGATAAAAATATTTATATTTACACTTTAAATGTCTTCGTCATCACTGTCGATTTCAATCCAATCTTCATCACAATCAGGAACAATTTCTCTTTCCACTTCGCTTTCCTCTTTACTTGAATACTGAATAGGGATTAAGTTTTTTTTCCTTAACTGAAATATAACACTTGTATCAGTCTCCTTCATCACAAGAATTGAAATCACTTGCCGAATATTAAAAATTTTCACATATTTCACTACAACTATCCCTGTTACTTTCCATATTGCTATAGTTTTCTTTATTCATTTTTGGAGGAATGAAATATTATAACTAAGTAAAATAATTGCTAAAATATGACAGAACGTGTTATCTGCTATCGAGTAAGAATTAAACTGTAAAAATATACAGTGTGTACATTCAGCAATAAGGACGTTAATACTTGTTCAGTCTTGTCACCTCGTACGTGACATACGACTGATAAAGTTGTAATGTCAAGTGAGGTGACATACGACCGATAAGGGTTAATTTACCTTCACAAATTACCATAGTTACATTTCAGTAATTTACTGAAATACCATATGAAAAATCTAATCTAACGATTAACGTGTGACTTAACGTCCTTAGACTTTTTTCTTTTGGGATACGTAAAGTCTCTGGCCTATGTTAATAAACCAGCAACAATTGACGACCTGGAGAACAAAGTCATTCAAGCTATTGTTGAAATTTAACCCGATTTATGTGGAAAAGTCATCCGAAATTGGGTCTCTCGCATCGATTCCTGCGAACGAAGCCATTTGAACGATGTAATTTTTAAAACATAATGGCATTGAATGTACTTTAATCCGCAATAAAGATTTCCGCCATACCTTACATACAACTCTTTTTATTTAATTTTAAAGATCGGACGCCCTTATTGAAAAACCCTTTATAAGATTTTATTAGTTTTCAATAGTTATTCATTTACTATTCACTTTATTTACTAACATGTATTTGATTATCAGTGTGCTTCACATTATAAAATCATGTCATATTGAAACGAGTAACTATTTGTTGGTTAGAAAAATATTTTCATTTACATATTTTTTATAGAAATAGATATTGATAATATTTTTAAAAACATACTTTTGATTATAAAAAATTTTAACTATCAATTATATTAAAAAAAAAACTGGATGCACATTTCGAAATCAAATATCAATGAATGAAAAAATGAGAAAAATACAAATAAAACGACCTTACATCTACAAGTTATCCTCGATGATTCTCTTTGTAACAATGTTTAGATAATAATTTATTAAATATATATCATCATATGTGCCCTATAAAATTATTTATATATATATATATATATATATATATATATATATATATATATATATATATGTATATATAAAATCCACAGATTAAGAAAGGCTAACGACATCCGTGCGCTCGTACATAGAATGCAGTGGCACGTAACGATTAACGTTTTCGCATCTCTGTCCGATACAGAAACAGGCACGTTCCACGTCTCACTTCCTGTCTGTGGATACCAGAATCGTGCAGCGAGGCGCCCAGCGTATCAAAATCATGAATGAAATTGTTTAGTGTAAACATATGGCGTGTGGTCATGGACCTATTTAGGGTAAAGGTCGCAACTATACACGCTAGATTACTTTATTTTGTCGACGATTCCTTCGGTTTTGAATGACGGTCGCATGTTTATCTTGCAATAACTTATAAATCATCGGTCATTTTGATGATGCATGTGTGTGTGTGTGTTTTTTTGTGCTGCGCGATATAAGTCGTATTTTTTTCACAGTTAATTATAGTCGTGTGGAAAAACAATTGGGCTTAAATCACATGGTAACAAAATGAGAAAAAACACAAATCAACGTAAGAGTTGTTTATTGAGTGAATAATAAATGAACACGACGTGAATTATGTATTTTTTTTTTCAATCAAGTTTTGGTTCTTAATAACATTTTTAACCACTTAATTCGATTAATAAAAGTACATTCTATATGTTTACACAAATGATTTTTAACCCCAACACCACAATAATTCAAAGTGTTCAATAATCACTTATTATTTATAATTATATAATCTATAATTATATCGACTGATGCATTTCGATGGCGACGCCATCATCGTCAGAGCCTTTCTATATAATCGTTCAATCTCTGATAATTCCACAGATTGAACAATATCATTTTTTACTAATATTTCTCTAATTTTTTTAAAAAATCATCTCGTGTCCAGTAAAATCTTAATGATTAATTTTGAATAGTTTTAATTAAAGATATAAATAATAAGAATATTATAGATAATGTAACATACTTCTTTAGAGAATATATTCTCATCTTAAGTTAGAATTTCTGTCTACTTTTAATCAAAATATCATATTTTTAAAAATAAAAATATTTTTTGGATAAAGAATACCATAAAATATACATTTTTTCAAAATAATCATTTTTTGGTCATTTGTAATCATTTTTAATATTGATTAACATGGTGTATATTGATAGAATATTGAAAATATATAGTATCATCCAAATGTCACGCCTAGATTTGTGTTTTATACAAAGAAATAAAAAAAAAACTATACATATGTTTTCCCATACACCACTCTATATATGGATTTAAAACTACAAAGTGGTTTAACATTTCTAAACTAAAATAATGACTGAACTGATAATTTTTTTTATGAAAAAGTACTTTAATTTTTTTTATGATAAAAAAAATTACTAAAATAAGACCTGAACTGATATTTTTTTATAAAAAATTAATTTAAAGTAGAATAAAAATAAATTTCAACAGAAGTAAATCTATACACAAATGAATTTCAACCCCAACACCACAATAATTTAAAGTGTTCAATAATCACTTATTGTTTACTTATTATTTATAATTATATAATCTATAATTATATCGGCTGATGCATTTCGATGACGACGCCATCATCCATCATCGGCACAATTACAGATTATATAATTATAAATAATAAGTGAACAATAAGTGATTATTCAACACTTTAAATTATTGTGGTGTTGGGGTTGAAATTCATTTGTGTAAAGTGAATCAGCCACAGTTCCAAAACAACAAATAAAGAAGTATATCTGATTTTTTTTAAGAATTTAATAACAAAAAAATATGAACATAAATCACACTTTCATTTCTATAGTACAATAATCTTCTTTACTCAATCGTCAATTTTTTAATTAGTTTATCTCAATTACCCACAGTTTTCAATTCTTTCACTATTCTTTAAATTAAAAAATGCAAGCCATCTTCATTTTATAATAAAACACTAATACCCCGAAATTGACATTTATTAAACGACAAACAGCTGAGAAGAAAAACAGTTTGAAAATATTAATTCCATTCCCAAACTTGATTCGATTTCTTTCTATAACAAAAACTCGCACCTATTTTTGTTCACACCACTCTATGTTTCTATAACCGATAAAATTCATATCCCTCGTTATTTATTTTAATATGAAAAAATATTTTTAAATTCTAAAAACCACCAGTTAGTTTTGAATAGAATTGAGATTTACTTTGTGAAATAAAAATAATTGTATTTTTTTAAAAAATATGATTCGTATTTGTACAAACCGTATATTTTTGATTTTATATGAAAGTGTAAAGAGAATTGTTTTTAAATGGATGTATTGTCTGTAAACTGAAATTAAGAACACCGTACAATTCTCATAACTCAATGCCGAAAACAAATTCTAGATGAATATGAATGAACACTTACATAATCCGTCAAAATGTTCAAGTTATTTAGAACGAAAAATAAATAATGGTTGATATATCTTGGCAGAGTAATGTACGGAAAATCGTATTATTCGTACGATAGCGTGTGTAAGACAATAAACCATTATTAAACCTGTCTGTAATCCTAATAAATATTAAATATATCCATCCATCCATCCATACAATACTTTTTTTGTAGCGGTACATCCACAACATACATTCATACACACATGTGTCAAAAACTTGTTCACAGTTTGAAAATATATCGTAGGAAACATATTATATGCCCATACACACACACACACACACATATGAGCTGGTGAAGAGTTATGGAACATGGTGTTACATTGTCGCTTTGTTGTGTTACCATTGCCCTAATTTCACATTTCATTCATAAATCCAGGCGTCAGACGGCTCGTGTTGCAGTAAACAATCTGTTCGCAGTCTGTGAGTCACGCACAATGTTCCCCGCGACTACAGTCGAGAACATTGACACCGATATCAGTGAGAGTTGAAATACGAAAAATGTTTTGACCAAATTCTCAAACTGTTAGATATTTCGAACGGGCTGGTCGACGAACGTTTCACGATTACAGAAGTCGCAAGAAATCGGGTCGACAGTTTGATAATTGGCATTTTTGAAATGAAGAAACATTTTTTTTCGTTATTGTTTATAAATGCATATATATTATGCATATTCACACAAATATTAAAACATATATATATATATATAAATAAATATATATATATATATATATATATATATATATATATATATATACATTTACATATATACATGCGCACACACACAATGTAACGCAGGAAAAAACGTTTGATTCGCCAACTGAATAAATATGGCTAATGGGGCAAACAGTGCTTCTTTGCCAAGATGAAGGTAATTTCTATCTAAGAGTACACTCGAATGAAAAATACAAATCCATCTGATCAGCGAGAGAGTATGACCAAGTATCAGTGAATGATAACATTTAATGATGTTTTTTTGCCCAAAAATGGATTTAAATAAGCTGATATACGAGGGTCATTTGATAAGTATGGTAAAAAAGTAAGAAACTCTAAATTGAAAAATTTAATTAAATTAATTAATTAATTAAATTAAACAGTAAATAAATTTACCATACTTATCAAACGACCCTCGTAATATATATAGTTTTTTTAAGCGTGATAGAACTTTAAATTGAATCCTTATCGAAAGTTCTATCTAACCTAAACACACATTTAACATACCTTTATTATATACATACACAAACATGTATATATATATAAAAGATGCTTTTTAGGTTATACAGAACTTTCGATAGGAATTCAATTTAAAGTTTTATCAGGCTTAAAACACAAGTACACACACACACACACACACACACACACATATATATATATATATATATATATATATATATATATATATATATGTATGTATTATGAAAAAAATGACAATATGGAATGCAAGAAAAGCATATTGGATCACTGAAAATAGAAAGTATTAAGAGAAGCCTTTATTTAGTAGTAGAATGAAATATAATAATTATTTGTTTAGTTACTCTTCCCCCTCTAACTCTCTTTATATTTATATATATATATATATATATATATATATATATATATATATATATATATATATAATACACATATATCATATTTTATTCCAATCCATTATTAGATGAAAATTCTCATCGAATGTTATTGATTTTTCTGAAATGTTTTCCTAAGATTCTTGCACTATTTCCTGTCTACAGATAGACTTATCCAACTGTCATCATCTTACTATACTTCACAATTTCATCCCTAAATCTTTGAAAAAGCTTCTTCATTGATCACTTTTTATCTCTTGCTATCGCTCTTCATAATAATTTTTATCTGCCAATTATTATTTTTTTGTTGCTATCTACCATATCCACTTCAATTTAATCGATTTTGTTTTACACACACACACACACACATATATATATATATATAATATATATATATATATATATATATATATATATTTTGTGATTAGGGGTTGTGTGTGTGTGTGGGGGGGTAATACAACTTTAAATTGAATCCCTATCAAAAGTTCTATTTAAATTAAAAAAATCTTCTATCATACTCCTATATATATATATATATATATAATACATACACACACACACATGTATATATAGGAGTGTTTTTTTTATGTTAAATAGAACTTTCAATAGTCTAATTTAAAATTCTATCAAACTTTTTTTTTAAAAAAACCTATATACATACATACATATATATATATATATATATATATATATATATATATATATATATATATATATATATATGTATATATATGTGTATTCAAAAATACAGATAAGCGTTGGATGGTCCATTACTTCCCTTTTTAATCGTAAACTTTTCCCCCATAAATTTACAATTATATTCTTGAAACTATGAACTTTCAAAAAATACACATAAAAATATTTTTCTTTACTTGTCAACATAAAACACCCTCTTAATTCTCCAAAATCACTATACTATTTTTGTAATATTTTTTTTTTTATATCTTTATTTGTTGATTACAAATCAAATTCTATATTTTATTCTTCCATAATTGAATTTAATACGTTTATCTATAGTTGAATTATTTTTTATCTACAAATACTAAAACTAAGATGTATCAAAATTGCTTACAAAATTCATTTTGTGAAATGAAATAAAATTTTAATTGTTATATTTTTACAAGATAAAAATAATTTTTCTATACTATAAAAAATTCTTTAGCTAGCAAATTGAAATAAATAGTATACTGATACTGATTTTAAAAATATTTTTTTAAATAAAAAATAATTAGTGTCTAGCAATGAATTTATTAATGCCAAAAATCAAATTATGAAAATGTTAAACATTTTTCCATTAATTGAATTTAAAATGACACAAATCAGTATTAAAAAAAATCTTTTAATATTTAAATTTTTCTTGAAAATACATTAAATTTAATAAGAATTTCGTAAATGTTAAACAATATACATTTCAACTAGTTTCGATATTTTTAAATAAAATAAAAAAACCTGTACAATGAAAAAAACATATTTTCAGATATTTTAGATTGAATTATTTTTTTTATCTATAAACACAATTACTAGAATTGGGAAGTCAAAACCTCTCATAGAATTCATTTTTGAAAATTAAATAAAAATTTCATTTCTACATAGAATTATATTATATATTTTTGTTGATATTATATTTTTCAATACTATAAAAAAATCTCCAGTTAGCGAATTGAAATACTGATACTGATTTACAAAATAATATTTATTAAAATAAAAACAATTAGCGTTTAGTAATTAATTTATTAAAGCAAAAATTCAAGCAATTAAAATGTAGTTTTAAAAAAATATTTTTTTCATTAATTTAATTTAAAATAACATAAGCTAGTGTTAAAAAAATCTTGTAATATTTTACAAAATACATGAAATTGAATAGCAATTTCGTAAATGTTAAATAATATACACTTCAACTAGTTACGATTTTTTTATATAAAAAAACATGTACAATGAAAAAAAAAACATACTTTCAGACCTGATTAACATATCGTTACCATTTCTCGCTCCCTCACTTGCGTATGAATAAAGAGAAGCATACTTGTTAAAATTCCAAAAATACGTACAGAGCATGTTTTATGTAACTAAATACCTTCACATGACCAGCAAACCATTCTTCAAATCCTTTTGTATACTGTGTCATTTAACTATGATATATGTCACACACTTCAGTAAATATATACAATTAAATCTGGCGAGTGTTGTGCATGTTTTTTTCGGAATAGTGGTGCGTTTTTATTTTTAAAATAATCATAATTGCTATTATATCTGTTTGGCGAGGTTCCCTTCCAGGAACAAGTTTTTAATAACTAGATAATTCCCCACCGTTCGGTTCGTTTGAAACCATGCACCGATATATATGGACCGGGTGAAAGATTGCACGTTTTTGCAGGGCTCCGAGCGAAATTTACATTGGCGAACGCGTCTCTGTGATCATAAAAGGTGAATAGTAATTTTTTATTATACGATTTATTACAATTTTTTTATGATTAGATTGCTGTCTACATCCATTCTTTTGAAATGACGAAAATTGATTGTGGTTACAAGAAAAGCATTTTTATTTAATACCAAAGGACTCTGCCTCATACTCGTTTCACTAATCGACCCCTGAACTTAATTCTGTTTAACAATGTAAATAAGTTATAAAAAATATAACGTTTAGAAAACTATGTTAATGCTTTTGTGTAAATAATGTTTATTATAGATTGGTGGTTTGATTTTCATTCAAATCTACTGCTAATACAATTAAAATTTGTCTAAAGAACTGTCCAAAAAATCTGTTTGAAAATCTACCTTTTGATTTTTTTGTTAATTTAAATTTGTCATAAAATATGTTCTTTGAAAATGTTGGAAAAACTTCGGAGAAATTTAAAAAAAATAGGAAATTGTAAGAAAATTAGCTGGAAAAATTTTAAAAGTAGAAAATATCCCCAAAAAATTAAGAAATTACAAAAAAAAAACAAACTGAGGAAAGTTTAAAAAACTACAAAAATACAATTTACAAATACAAAAAATTGGGAAATGAACAAAATAAACTGGGGAAAGTTTAAAAAAATATGAAAATGTAAGACAAGCTGGTAAAATTTTTAAAAACATAAAATTAACAAAAAAATTGGAAATTAGAAAAAAATAAGCTGGGGAAAGTTTTTTTAAAAAATAGGAAATTATAAGAAAACAAGCAGGAATAATTTTAAAAAATAGAAAATTAAAAAAACAATTTACAAATATAAAAAATAGGAAATTACAAAAAAAAACAAACAGGGGAAAGTTTTAAAAAATAGAATTTGCAACAAAATAAGCTGGGAAAATTTAAACATGGGAAATTAAAAAGAGAAAACAATTTACAAATATAAAAAATAGGAAATTATAAAAAAGATAAGCTGGTGAAAGTTTCAAAAACTATGAAATTACAAAAAAACAATTTGCAAATACAAAAAATTAGGAAATTATAAAATAATAAGCTGGGAAAAGTTTTAAAAATAGGAAATTACAAGAAAACAAGCTGAAACAATTTTAAAAATAAGAAATTAAAAAAAAAATTACAAATATAAAAAATAGAAAATTACAAAAAAGACAAGCAGGGGAAAGTTTTAAAAAATAGGAATTGCAAGAAAACAAGCTGGGAAAATTTGAACATGGGAAATTAAAAAAAGAAAATTTACAAATATAAAAAATAGGAAATTACAAAAAAGATAACCTGGTGAAAGTTTCAAAAACTATGAAATTACAAAAAAAAAACAATTTACGAATACAAAAAATTAGAAAATTACAAAATAATAAGTTGAGGAAAGTTTCAAAAATAGGAAAATAAGTTGGAAAAATTTTAAAAATAGAAAATTAGAAAAAAAACAATTTACAAATATAAAAAATATAAAATTACAAAAAAGACAAGCAGGGAAGTTTTAAAAAAATAGAAAATGCAAGAAAACAAGCTGGGAAAATTTAAACATTGGAAATTAAAAAGAGAAAATAATTTACAAATATAAAAAATAGGAAATTACAAAACAGATAAGCTGAGGAAAGTTTCAAAAACTATGAAACTAAAAAAAATACAAATACACAAAATTAGGAAATTAAAAAAACAAGTTAGGGTAATCTTTTATAGAAGTGTAAGGCCTTAATATGTTTTTCATTCTAGTATTTTTAAAATACAAACTTTCTCAGTTAAGAGTTTAAAAAATCTAACTAAGAAGATTAAAATGTATTAATATAAAGATGTTCTAAAATTGAAACCCCAGCCACCAGACTTATAACCCTAAGCAGGCCTATTATCATTATATATAGTTATTTTAAAAAAAACTGATAAAATAATAATTTTTACGTACGCATTTTACAACATGTTCAAATATATAAATGGATATATATGTGTATATAGATGATATATACACAAATCCATTTCCACATAGAAGTGTTTATATTATAAAACAAGACCGGATATGTATTTACGTAGATAATACTCTTTCTGCAAAATTCGTTCCCACGGTGCAAGTCTTTTCGAAGAAGGGCGCATAATGTTCGCACTATTATTTGCAATCCGCATTCAACAGAAAAATCGTACCTCTTCACTCACATGTACCCGTATTTTACGTACACTGTGTGAAAAAAAATCGACCGGTTGTTTTGTTCGAATCGTTTTAGCTAGTAACGTCCTACTATATGTATTTTTTTCAGATTAATAGAAAATAAAAGTGTTCACATTTATGATTCTATTGTGTTACATGCATATACATATTTATATATATATATATATATATATATATATATATATATATATATATATATATATATATAGAGAGAGAGAGAGAGAGAGAGAGAGAGAGAGAGGAGATCCCAAAAATTTATGCATATTTTGAATTATTGGAAATACAAATGAGTATATATTTTTAGAACATTTGTATATGACTAAAAAAAATATAAAATAGAATATACTTAATATTTTTTTGATTTTCTATTCGAAAATATATATTTCAATTGGTTAATAATATAGGGCTGTTTTTTAAGGGTGATAGAATTTTAAGTTGAATCCCTATCGAAAGTTCTATCTAACCTAAAAAACATTTATCATCCTTTATATATACATATACACATACATATTTATATAAAGATGTTTTTTTAGGTTAAGTAAAAATTCGATATGAATTCAATTGAAAGTTATATCACGTTTAAAAAAACAGTCGTATTTTATTGACTAATTGAAATATTGAAACAGATTGTGTATTTGTTTTTTTGATTAGAAGTGAATTATGCAGAAACGAAACTATATTGCAAAATATAATTCGAGAAGAAAATCGTTCCAATAACAGATTGCTTGTTAACCCAGCATCTTTTAAAAATCTATTCATTTTCTTAAAATAGTGGATGTTGTAACGAATAATTTCACATATAAATCTCAATCTCTTGAACGAAACGAATTGAGAAAAACATTTATTGATATAGCATATTGTATAGAGTTATCCAAATGTGACGCCTAGATTAAAAAATTAAAAAACAAAACTATACACATGTTTCCCTATACACCACCCCATACACATGGTTTTTTTTTTAAATGAAAAACAAATCTAGGCGTCACATTTGGATGACCTATACAATACGTATTGAAGTTATAGAAATATAAGCTAGAAAATAATTTAAATTTAAACTCTTTATGTTCAACATTAATAAAAGTACAAAATAAACGAATAAAAAAATCAATTAAGATGAATGAATTGTTATTATAAATTATTCAATGATAAAACAATATAATTAAAATGAATAATCAGAATAAAAATCAGTTCTTGGAAATAAGTTTAATTATAAACTTAATATAATTACAGAACATACAATAATAACATTCTTTATGTTATATAAACTATAATAATATATACTACTATAATTATTTATTACTTATGAATAGTTGAAATAATGGTGGATGTACAGGAAAAAGCTAGAAATTTCAATTACAGGACAAATTTAATTTGAATAATATTTAATCATTTACGGTCGTATTTACCACAAATATGAGTAAGAACTGCTTTTATTCAATGTACACTAATTATATAAATAATTGATAAATATTTCAACAATCTATTTAACGATTAAAACAATATTTTATAAAGCTTTGTAAAATATCCCTGTGGTGTAGTGACTCAGTAAAATCCACAGATTAGATTGATAAAGTGTTGTGGTGACGATTGAGGGTAGAGAGATATGACCAAGATGAGTCAAACATAAACGGATGAACTAAACAAAATTGAAAAAAGTATTCCAAAATAAATCACTTTTTTTAGAATAATTCACATTAGAAAATGGCTATATTTAGTAAAAAATTATCAAAGAATAAAAAAATATTATATATGGGTCATCCAAATGAAACGCCTAGATTTGTGTTTTATTAAAAAAGAAACATGTGTATGGGGTGGTGTATAGGGAAACATGTGTATTGTTTCTTTTTAATAAAACACAAATCTAGGCGTCACATTTGGATGATCAATATATATATATTCGTATGTAAATTTTAAATTTTAATAATTATTGAAAATAATTATATATAACCTTGTTTTTTCCTAACTTATCATTATATCGATTCTTGTTTTTCTTCATAAGACTGTTACATTAATAAAAAATATTATATAAAAATTTAGTCATAATTTCTTAATTGTAAAAGTTATTAAAAATCTAATGACTAAATTGTAAACCAATTCAGAATATGATTAAAAATTTAGCCATAATTTCTTGATTGTAAAATGATTAAATATTCAATGACTAAATTTTCGTCCAATTGAAAATATGATTGAAAACATGTGTAATTTTTTTTTTAATAAAACCCAAATCTAGGCGTCACATATGGATGACATATATATATATATATATATATATATATATATATATATATATATATATATATATATATATATATATATACATAACAGAAAAGGGTAAAAATTACCCGATTGACAATTAACGAGTAAAATTTTCGTTGTGTAAAATTAATCATTAGTTACGATTAATTTATTAGTCGTTTCAAGCGATTGATTTGATGCAACGAAATATAAAAATGATATAATAAAACCAATTACAAAACTCATAACTTAATTATTCATAAAAATGTGTATATAGTTAGAATACTTTCTGTAATTAGCTGTTATCTGTTTAATAAACCGAATTTAATAACTGTATAATATAAAAGCATTAATCATTCACATTACTAGAAATGATAATTTTTTTTTAAAAAAAAGTTCATTACATATTAAGTAATTGTTTAATTAAAAATAGCGTTTCTGGTGGAAACAATGTGCACATATTCATTCGATGGAATCGTATAAAAAAATATTCTAACAAGCGTTCAGTTTATTATTTTCCCACAATATTTAACCATCGTGTCAAGGTGAGTGAGGCCGGACGAAAAAACAGCCTTACGGGTTTAAATGTAAAAAAGATACCCTCGTTCCAAGAATATGCCACCCTTGGTACATCAAACTTAACATATATACATACATACATACATATACATACATATATATATATATATATATATATATATATATATATACAATCTATATATATATATATATATATATATATATATTCATACAATTATAAATAAGTTACTTACATTGAAATATATTATGTAAGTTACTTATGTTGAAATATATTGAGAATTGAGAGCGAATTATAATGAATTTAACAATATTTATATATGTATACTCTCTCTCTCTCTCTCTCTATATATATATATAGAGAGAGAGAGAGAGAATATTCATTTTCCTAATATATAAATAAAAGTTACTGTAAGATTTGTACTTAATTAAGAGTAATTTATAAATTATTTTTAAATTAAAAAGTGCCCTCAATTTTTCTTTTTACATACACACATAGAAGTCCACTATTAACATGAGCAATAAAATAATTTACATTCAAAATAAAAATAATAATATAATATTTATTTAGAATAATTTAGAAATTTCATCTAAATAGAAAAAAAATTACTAATGGATATTTTAATTATTTTAGTAAAATAACTTATTTTTTATATTTTTTTGTTTAAATTCTGTATGCGAATCTTCATTTGTAATAAGCCAATCGGTTGTATAATGAAAATTATTTAATTTTTATTATAAAAAAAAAATTATAAAATAATGGAACTATTTTTCAATTTTAAATAAATTATTAATCGATATTTCAATTGCTTGTCATAGAATAACTCATTTTTTAATTTTATTTTTTTTTCGCGAATCTTGTAGTTCCAAATCGATCGTATAATAAAAATATTTTAATGTATTTTTTTGAAACACGAAATTCACGATTAAATTATAAAAGAATGGAACTATGTTTCAATTTTAAATAAATTACTAATTAATATTTCAATTACTTTCTCAGAAAACTCATTTTCGATATTTTTCTTAAAATTCTGTTTGCCAATCTTCACTTTACCCTTTCGCCACTAACGAGACCTGTGTCCCATAAAATTTGTTGTTACTATTAGGACAAATATGCCCAACTTAAACTACTGATGGGACATATGTATCCGTAATTCAAATTTGAAATCTGAAAATAAAAATCAATATTTCTGCCCAAAAATAGATTACTTAAGTAACTCAAAAGATCATCAAACGAAACTGAAGTTTTAAAACTAAAAATATTTAATCCGTGGTGAACGGGTTAAAGTATATAAGAAATCGATTGTATAATGAAAATATTTTCATTTTTTTAAAAAAAAGCAATTCATGATTAAAATATAAGATCATTATCTTTTATGAACTATTATACAATTTTAAATAAATTACTAATCAATATTTTAATTTCTTTCATGGAATAATTCATTTTTGATATTTTTTTTAAATTTTGTTTGCAAATCTTCACTTATAGTATGTAAATTAGTTATAAAATAAAAACTTGTATTTAAAAAAATAATAATGATTAAACTATAAGATAATGAACTATTATACAATTTTAAATAAATTATTAATCGATATTTAAATTACTTGCACAGACCAACTCATTTCTGATATTTTTTTTGCGAATCTTCACTTGTACTACTAAATTGTATAAAAGTTTAAATATTTATTTAAAAAAAATAAACTATATAAATTGTACTCCAAGTTGTATACGATCATCCAAATGTGACGCATAAATTTGTGTTTTATTAAAAAGAAACATATGTATAGTTTCTTTTGAATACAACACAAATCTAGGCGTGACATTTTGATGAGCCTATATAATAAAAAAAAAGAAATTCATGATTACACTATAAGATAATGGAACTATATTTCAATTTCAAATAAATTTCTCATCGATATTTCGATGACTTTTAGAAGCCACATCATTTTCGATACTGTCTCTTCGTTTCGTTCGCGAATCTTCATTTCCACTAGCAAGAGATCGTATACGAGAACCGAATCTTCAATTTCATTAAAACGTTTCTGTGATTTAGTACAGATGTCCAAACATCAATAAAACGTCTATACATAAATGTGACACTTGCCAAAAATAGACAGCTGTATCTTTTTCAAACATAACCGTAAATAAAATGCAACTGTACAAGAACCGTGACAAATTATCCGCGAAAAAAATTCACGAATTCTATTTATTTACGTACCACCAGACGACACAACCGACAACACGAACACACAACGTCGCTTCATGTGTGTGTGTGTGTGTGTGTGTTATTCTCTACGTCCGCCGTACGACGAGCTATATATACATTTTTTTAGAACGAATACGTTGTACGTGTAAAAAAATGACCGATTGATTGTATTTATCGAAACGACGTGTAGGCAAGGTAACTTATGGAAAAGATAGACAGACGTCTTTTTAATACGACGAGGACGAGCATCGAAATGGCCGCCGTCGCAGCCGCTGTTGATGTAGAAGTTTGCGGACGTGATATATTGTGCAAGAATTCGCGCAGACGGCGGCCCCCAGTGCGGGCCCCAGACTGGCTGCAGTGTCTAGGAGCACTAGACCTAGACGGGCCGCCGCACTGCCGCCGCGTTCACCGGGGCGCGCGGACGCTAACCTACATATCGACGCGCAGCACAATACAACACAAATTATGTTTAACCTACACTCAAATTAACGTTACAATCATTCTGTTACATTAACGTCAATGTCAACATAGCAGTTTGGTTCGAAAATCAAATTACTAAAACATTGGAGACGGCCATTGTGCTCGAAACTAACGGAAATTCAATACGCAGACCGACGACATCGACGAAAAAATCGAATTGTAGTTTACGAATATTTTTTTTGAGGAGGGAAAAAAATATGAAAACCATACGACGACCAATGACGACAATTCAAATAATCATCTCTATAAATAAAAAAAAAAAAAACACTTCCATTTTGACCCAAAAATATATTTGAAAAAAACCTGATCTTAATTTTGAAAACCACACACCAATGTCCCAAATCCAACCAAACAAACATAAAAAACCGAATCGTCGCGTTAGTCCATTCATCGATCTTGACAATAAAATCTCAATTTTGTCTTCGAGAGAATTTCATACAACACGTAACAGGTTCATTAAGAAACAAACGGGACTAATGGATACGTGTATTATAAAAATGTTAATAACCACAGTTACACATATTTAGGACAGTAAACCGGATGGCAGACGGTTCTTCTACAAACAAAAATTCTTATTCTTAACAAAATTCTCGTTTCGTTCTAAGTGCTGCTTACTAAATAAATAAACGATTAAAGAACTAGAACTACTATCGAAAAATTTTAATGTCAGGTCGTATATATTCTTTACTATTTTTTTCCTGAAGAAAAAAACATACACAACACAATACGGATAATATTTATTGCTGAATAAAGAGGTTATCAATTCGTTGGGTGATAAAACGTTTTGTATTCACTTAAAATAATGATATTGAAAAAATGAAACAGTAACTAAAATGGAAAAAAGTCCTAAAAAATATACCGAGTTTATACAGTAGACATTTTTTTTATTTTGTAAGATAAAATGTTTTAACCAGAAATTAGAAATGGTTTTATTAATTTATTTTGATTTCGCATTCAAACATTTTTATTAAAAAAATACATTTTTGAGAGAAAAAATGTACGATTTTTATAATAAAATATGTACAACAATTTTTAGTATTTTTTATTGTAAATATTTCAGATTTGTAAATTTTAATACACAAATTTCATTTACATAAAATGACATATTTTTTTAAAAGAAGTTTCAAAACATAAAATCCAAAAATTTATTGTTTAATTGAACTCTTTATTTTTTTTGGAAATTATTTTTAATTTGATATATTAGGTTGGCAAGTATCTCCCTTCCGCTTTTTTTTTTTTTTTTGTACATAGCTGCGAAATTCAAAAGACCAGAAGGCGGAAGGGAGATATTTGCCAACCTAATATATATATAATAAAAAGAGCGAGAGAGAGAGAGAAAGATGAGATACTCACTCATACATATTTGCATAAATAATGTGGGGACACTTGAGGGGAAAAAATGAAATTACTTTCCGATTGACCCAATGGGCCTTTCCACACTAGTCAACATGCATACAGTATTCACGGCCCTTTACCACTCGTCTCACACGCTCTTACCAGAAAACTATTTTTTTTAAGATGGGAGAGTTTGTTGATAAGAGGGTGTGAGACGAGCGGTAATGAACGTGAATACTGTATGCATGCGACTAGTGTAAAAGGACCAATTTACTTCAATGCACAATTTTGGAGTAAAATTTAGAAATAAATTCCAAAATAAAATCATCATATATCATGAAATACAAAAATATACTTTCTTCAATCCTAAAAGATTTAATAAACATATTTGTTTAAAAAAGTTGTTAATAAAACAGGAATATGTACATTTCTTCCTTAGAAAATTAACAAATAAATATGAAAACTTTTCATTTCAACGATCAAATATTTTTTTTGTCTAATTTATGTTTAAAAAGAAAAGTTTTTGATCAATGGATCCTAAATGTTTTTTTACTTATATTAAAAACATGAACCTTGAAAGTTAAAATAATTCACTAGGCGAATTTAAATTACTTTAATAACTTCTCTGTATTGTGATTTTTTCAAAGAAAAATTAAATTATTTTTAACTGATAATTTGCAATATTTGGTTTTTATAACTGGTTGAAAACTGATTATATTTTTGTAAGCTTATCATGTTTTTTGATAGATTATTGAGGGATAACAATACAGAAAAGTACTGAAACTCTCTTCAACTTTTACAAGACAATGAATCAGTTAATGTAAAAACAATTGTAAAAAAATAGTTTTAAAGGATTAAATCAATCGAACATCTAGTGATTATTATTTATTTTTGAAATTAAAATTAGAGTTAAATGGAAAAAAAGAATTGATAATTTTCATTGATTTTAAGGATGAAAATTCCAAATACATTTTTTTTTCAAAAAGACAATGAAATATTTTATAATACATCAAAAATGAAAAATAATTGCTGATATTGTAACACTAGAGTTGAATAGGGATTCAATTGAAAGTTCTATCACGGTTAAAAAAACATCCTGAAAGATTTTTTCGAAGGTGAAAGTTGTGATCAAATACAGATAAACAGGTATAAAGGATATTTGATAGAGAGAAATAAATTCATGTTTTAAAAAATAATCAATTTGATAAATGTTTTTTTACTATTGTGATTTTTAAGAAAGAAAAATTAAATTATTTTTATATTTCTTTTTATGAACTTATTTAAAATTTATGTATTATCTTCAAAAGAAAACATTCTCGTGAACTTAAACGATTAATCGAAAAGTGGATTTATTAAGAAACATCAAATACAAAATACGTATTAATTGGATTACTAATTAGTGATTCTGTCCGAGTAAAACCATCTTATTAGAATTGATTATAACGTGTACTCTCGACGTGTAAACTATTCTCGTAACAAGTTAACGAATACCTAAATGTGTTAGACATCACTTGATAATATATAAAACACGTACGACGATCGACCCACAACGTGTTTTTCCAATTTGTAATAATTATGGCGAACATCTTACATGAATTGCACCGGAGAGAAAAAATGTGCAACACGTCAATGCATATTCACACATTGTAAGCACATTATGTAAACATACTTTTGTAGGACATTGTAATTAGTAACGATTGCAAATATAAATCATAATCGTATAAATCATTCGAAGGAAATTACACGTGCGCGTCTGGGCATTCGTATGGGTTTTTATCGTCTGTCCGGAAACTATCGGAACTTTTGAAATAAAAACACATAAGAAGTTATTTAATTATCAATATTTATTTTGTCGCCTTCAAAGTACTTCCCACTGGAAGCAATACATATATGTCAACGCTTCTTCCAGTCCTCAAACGAGTTTTATGGTATAGCCTTCAGTTCACACAGAATGTTTTTTATGGCTTTAATCGATTCAAAACGATGACCTCTCAGTAACAACTAGAATTTTGGGAATAGAAAAATGTCATATCAGGTAAATGATATTGGTTGAGTTTTTAGGCCAAAAACTTATGAACAAATTCAATGTTCTTAGCTCCATGCGAAAAACGACGCGTTTCATGCCCAAAATTTCAGCCAAAATGACATGGCCTTGAGTTTTTAAGATTTCCATCTCAACTACTAACTCTCTGATGTACATACGATTTTCAAACATCAATACTTTGACTTGAGTTGATGTCGATGGATGTCCAGATCGTGGTTCATCATCAACGGTTTTACGGTCTTCTTTGAATGCCTTATGTCACTCAAAAACTCTTATTTACGATGGATAATCTCAGGGTATGTTTTTCTTAACATTTTCAACGTTTGCGTGAAATTTATTTGGTCCGAAATACAAAATTTAATGCAAAATGAACAACGATGATTGACTAACAAAGATTATTTTAAATTATTTACTAATCAGTGTAGCGTCATGAAATTTGACACAGATGACATTGACAAATGTACTAACTTTTAAAAAAATGCAATAAATTTCACAAGTAGTTTAAATGAGAAAGTTTTGGTAGTTTTTGTACTTAATGGGCCTTTCCACACTAGTCAACATGCATACAGTATTCACGTCCATTACAGCTCGTCTCACACCCTCTTATCAACAAACTCACCCACCTAAAAAAAATTAGTTTTCTGGTAAGAGCGTGTGAGGCGAGTGTTAATGGGCCGTGAATACTGTATACATGTTGACTAGTGTGGAAAAGCCCAATGTATATATAGTTTTTTTTAAGTGTGATATAACTTTAAATTGAATTCTTATCGAAAGTTGTATCTAACCTAAAAATACCTTTATTATACACACACACACATATATATAAAGGTGTTTTTTTAGGTTAGATAGAATTTTCGATAAGAATTCAGTTTAAAATTCTATCATGCTTAAAAAACCCTATAAATATATATATAGGTACCCCCACCCCCGTATAACACGGCATTCATACAACACGGTTTGAGAATTTTGATGATATGAATCCTGAAAATATTCAAGAATTACTGGTGGAAGAAGAGGCAGATGAAACAAATTTAGTAAAAATGGAAACTGAGATAAACCAAATTAATTCAGAGAACGATAGCACAGACGCAAATGCAGAAATTCAAAATGTTATCCTAAAAAACATACAGAAAGGCTTCAACTTAACCGAACAATTAAAGTTATATTTTCTAAATTAAAATCCTTCCACTGAAAGAAGACACAAAATTTAAGAGAGAACTTTATAAAAATCTCTAAGATAAAGACAAACAAACGAAAATAATTTTTCTTTGCAAAAAATAGAGATAGAAATTAAGATGCTGCAGAAGAAAGATCACAAGTTGAGATTATTTTACCATAAAAAAAGTCTTCGTTTAATGGTACTTAGCAATGATAAAGAAGAAATATATCTCTTAGTTATACAAAGAAAATAGTATTTTTTTTTTAATTTTTGGAACATAACCTTGTTTTTTGTACCAGTTTTTTGTTTCATTTAACAAGAATTCGCATAACACGGCATTTTTTAAGAAACTAAGAATCGTGTTATATGGGGATTACCTATGTATATATATATATATATATATATATATATATATATATATATATATATATATATATATATATATAATATGTGTGTTGTGTATCTATGTGCGTGAATTTCATTTCGTACTATCGATCCTTTTTATTTACTGTGTCTTTTGCTAACGTAATCATTTCAATGTGCACCTACTTATAAAAATACACAATGAACGTCTGGCCACGTTCGATCTTTCTCGCACAGTGTCTGACAGTAAAGAGTAGGCGTGAGAAATAGCGTCGGCGTTCTGTTTAATGGCTTTTGGCTCGATTTTAATCTATCTCGTTTTTTTTTTATTTTATTTTTTTTAGGATAGCACTTCCTCGTTCAAAGAACTTACGTCTAATAATGCTATTTTAACACCGATTTGGCAACATTCGCAACGTTAACTTTTATGCTTGTCATAGTGGTTAACCCTTTTACTTGGAAAGCTGCGAAGATTTATTCGCGATTTGTTAAACGTATTCGAACATATATGTATATATTTAGTTATTACATTCTTTTAATTGACGAATGGTCAATTAAAAAATCAGACACTTTGTAATAACTGCATTATTTGCATAGAAATTGTATTTGAGTTAGAAAAATTGATATTTAAACAAATATAAATTTAAATATTTGTTAACTGGAAGAAAATCAATTGATATGGTTCTAATTTTTCAAAGAACACTAATCGAAATTTTATCTTTTTAATATTAATAATAATAATTCTTTTTAATATCAATGAAACAGACCTATAGGATTTTCAAAGTCGGAATTTTGTCAGCTAGTGACAGCCATGTTCGATTTTTTTTAAACAAAAGTAAAAGTTTAAAATAAGGGTCAGTTATGAAATAAGGAAATAAGATCATCGAATAATAGACATTATTAATTATGAACACTATAAAGACCAAAGAAGATATCCACAGATAGATAGAATAGAGACATGAGAAAATTTGTAACTGTGGAATAGAAAAGTATTGGGAGAAGTTTTCATTCAGCTGTTGAGAAAAATAATCTGCTGCTACTATAAATATTTATGTGTGTGTGTGTATGCACAGATACATATAGGGTTTTCAATAAGAATGTAAAAACTTTGACTGCTAGTGGCAGCCATGTTTGATTTTTTCCAATCTCTTGTTGGCATTTCAACTCAGTATAAATTGGTAAATTTATATGAACATTTAAAACTTCAATAATAGATAATTTGGCACTGCAATTAATTTACTTTAGAACTTTGGAATTTTTATATAAAAATTCGGATTTGAAATCATTTTTACTCCAACATATTTATATTGTAATATCTGTTTTTTTACTGAAGGTGTTTAAACACAGATTTAAAAAAGAGGTAAGAGAAAATTATACTGTTCCTCTTATTTAAAACATATATTGGAAAAACATGTAAAATAAGAAGATAAAAAAAGTAAATTCCACAAAAAAAAACTGGAAATATAAATTAAAAAATAGCTCAGTTAAATAATTGGAAGAAAATACCATCGATGGATAAGAGACATTATTAATTAAAAAAAGTCCAATATTTTTATGAGTAGGTGATATAAGGACATAAGATGAAATCTTTTTTACTCCAATATATTTACATTGTAATATTTATTTTTTTACTGAAGGTGTTTAAACACAGATTTAAAAAAGAGGTAAGAGAAAATTATACTGTTCCTCTTATTTAAAACATATATTGGAAAAACATGTAAAATAAGAAGATACAAAAAGTAAATTCCACAAATAAAAAAAATTGGAAATTTAATATAAATTAAAAAATAGCTCAGTTAAATAATTGGAAGAAAATACCATCGATGGATAAGAGACACTATTAATTAAAAAAAGTCCAATATTTTTATGAGTAGGTGATATAAGGACATAAGAAAATTTGTCAGTGTAAAATGGAAAAACGAGATAATGGCTTGTTAGAAATGCAAAATTTTGAGAGAGACTTTCGTCCATAAGAGGATAAAAAAGGGTTGATAGAGATACAAAACAGACAGATAAACAAAAACACACATACACAAACACACACATACACAAACACACACATATATATATACATAGAGAGAAAGAGTGAGATTGTATCAGTACACTATATTTTATAAATCTGAATATAAATAAAAGCAAGTTATTCAAAAATCCAAATATCATGAAATATTTTTTAAAAAATCTATTTAAATCTATAATTAGTTAATGGTAAAAAATGAAATCTGAAAATTTTTATAAGTTGTACACAAATATTTGTATGAAGATAAAAAAAATTCTTAGTTTTTTCTATTTGAAATAACTGAATTAAAAATCCTAGTAGTAAAAAATATCCTATTTTTTTAAAAAAAAAATACAACATTAAAACATTTCAATGCAGTAACATGTAAATATAATTAAAAGTATTAAATATCACAATTTTTCTATTCGTACATATAGCACAAACAACAGTTCGTGTACGACTTGCTGTGACTGTAAATAAATTAAAAGAAGAAGAGACGTTACATTTACAATAAATTTATTTGTAGGAGACCACTGATAAATATTAACGCAGCAAAAGAAAATGAAATAAAAAAATAAAGTTTCAATTGATTTAAAGTCCAATCGAAGATACTGAATAACTGAATAAAAATAGTGATGATCTAAATATGTAACAGGCATGACATTGAAAATATAAAGTAAAAAAGCTATCTAGAAATAGTGATGGAAACGAAACGAACCATTTTTTTTGTACTTTAATTTAAATAAGATTTATAAAGTATACGTTTGTAGATCGGCGATTTATTTATGTTAAAAGTATATTTTTTCACAGATTTATTTTTCGAGTTTTACATATTTTTGTGATCATTTTATCATATATCGTTTAATTTATGTAAATATATTATGTAAAAATATTATTTTGTCTAGTGGACATATGCATTATATATTTTTACAGGCTAAAATGGCCATTTAGGTGTCTAGTTTCGTAATGGTAATGGCTTGAAATTTCGACGACGAAAGTAAACATATGTATGTACACCGTTTTGAAATCTTACCGATGTGTTAATAAAATATGAAAAGTGGTTCGGTATCGAATATATGTATGTACATATATATTCTTGCACGTGTATACACATACACACACACACACACACACATATATATATATAACAAAGTTATTTACAACGTTAGAAAAGTGTTTAAGGTACTTAATTGTGAATCTCGAGGAATGAAAAAGCGAGATACTAAATCATCTTAAATTTTATTGACTTGCTAATGAGATTGTTATTTTCTTCAACAAACGCAGATAAACTCGACAAAATAATGAAGAATTAGATACAGTAAATGAATTACTACGAAACGAAAATAATATAGGATGAATTTGCAAATTTAATTGAAAGAAACTGAAATAGAATTTTAAATCGATGTGTGTTTAAAACACTTTTTCAACGCAAAAAAAACATATAAAACAATCATAAGAAAAAATGAGATGATGTCAATTTAAAGTGTTTTTTTTTAGATAAGATAGAAATTTCAATAAAAATATTTGTTAAGCCAGTTATCAGTTTGTACGCTATAAGTGATATTTCGATTCAGTATATTTTGGCAAATCATTATGGAACGTTTTATATTTGAGTAATGTTTCCATATTGTGGAAATTTATTTCAAAAATCAGTGTTCTTCGTGAATTCAATGATGAGGCTTATTTTCGACTTAACGAGTACGTTAATAAGCAAAATTGGCGTATTTGAAATGAGATCAATCCTAAAGTGATTTTCGGATTGCACGCTGGTGCCATCATCGAACCAAAATTCTTTCAAAAATGAGACCATTGAACTAATCGATTTGTACTCGAATAAAATACTATTCTACACTTAATAACAGCTCTTGGTAAGCAATAAATTGTTATTGTAAAAATTTACTGTTTCTAAATGATGGAAATTCAGGAAAAATCAAAACTGATGAAATTAAATAGCTTTATTTTCCATTGTGATAAAGCCAAACCATACACATTTTTTGTCACTAGACATAGATTATAATCAATTTTTAGATTAAAATCAAAATTTACTTATATGATTAACAAATTGAAGCCTAGGACCTCAAAATCTGAGAAATCTCCGAATAAGTGTATATTTTTGACACTGCTATAATCCTTTTTCACACATGCAGAGTCAGGGACCTTGCAAATAGAATAGTCTATGGTCTTTCTTCATCTAATTTCAGTTCTGATTATAATAAAAAAATAATAATTCAGTCTTTAAATAATTTACCGAGATATACGAGGGTCGTTTGATAAGTATGGTGAATTTATTTATTGTTTAATTTAAATAATTAATTTAATTAAATTTTTCAATTTAGTTTTTTTTACTTTTTTATCATACTTATCCAACGACCCTCGTATATGATCATCCAAATGTGACGCTTAGATTTAGAGAATAGGGGGTGAAATCATTTCTAAATTTTATCCTAAATGAATTACTTATATTTTATAATACTTGCAAAAATAATTTAGAACAAAATCAAATATATAGGGCCATCCAAATGTGACGCTTAGATTTATGTTTTATTAAAAAGAAACAAAAGAAATTATACCCATATTCCCCTATACACATGTTTTTTTTAATAAAACACAAATCTAGGCGTCACATTTGGATGACCTTATACAGTACAGCTGGAAAGCAGTAATAAAAATTATATAAATTCAAACAATGGCAATCAATTTATTTCAAAAAACGGAAATTATTTTCTCGTCAATCAAATATCTTTACACATACACAAATATTGCAATATTTATTTAAACGAATAACAATTACTAAATCAAACAAATAGAGATAAAAACTGGTAACCACTTTCGAACAGAAACATAAACAACGATCTACAATATTTGTATTTACAAAACTTACTTCTGCACAAGAGTTCACAACAACAAACAATACAACGCATTTCATATAAAAAAGTAGTTACCCAATTTAAACACTTTTTCAGTATCACCGCACGTTGTCACTATTTTCCCACACCTACGTGCATTAAAGCTTATCTATTAACTGGAAAACATATTGTAATGAATCAGCAAAACGTACGAGAAGATATTTAATACTACCTATTAGTAGCTGATAATGAAAATAATAATAAAAAAGTATACTGGTTCACATACGACGACGTACACACCTGGACACTCACTCAACCAACAGGCATGAAGTATGTGTATATCTGTCGTATTAAGATAAATAGTTAATTACTCTTGATAATTTAATGTAATTGTTCAATTAACATTATTAACGTAAGTAACGTACAATATTTTAAACAAGGCGGATAATAAAAGATAAAAGCATAGTTCGAGTAGTTATGGATGAGGTGCGTACACGAAGGACAGTTTTAAATAATTGTATGAAGAAAAGACAACCTTGTCTATTTTAAATTGAAAAATAATTGTTATTAAAATACTATTTTATTAAAAAATATATATATACAAGTGATATCATCTAACACATTTTTCACTTGTATGTTTTTTTCTATTCCGATAAAAATGTTATTTTTTTTAAATAAATAAATATATAATTATTATATAGGGGTTTTCCAATAAACGCTTCAGAACTTTAAATGAAAATGAAACAAAAAGTATTTAATTAATTAGATATTAATCTTTTCAATGCTTAAGCATATTCTATGGCATTAATGATGGAACGCAATTTCACTCATATAACCACCATGGTTTCGTTTGACATAGTGTATTCGTTTAGTCTAATTTTTAGTCACTCTTTCACATAATTGTGGTCCAATTTCACAAATTACACGTTCAATGTTTATTTTTAATGCTTATGTTGTTTGTGATGAGTCAGTATAAACCAATGATTTCATATAACCCCACATAAAATAATCCAATAGAGTTAGATCATATGATCTTTGTAGCTAATTAATGGATCCATTTCGTGAAAAAATGGACTAATTTAACTTTTGTTTAAATAAGTCTATCGAAGTTTTTATAATTTCTAAACTGAAGTGTTAAACGTTTCATGATAATTTGCCAAACTATACTGAGTTGAAATGTCAAAATGAGCTTAAAAAAATTTCGTAACATGGCTTCTACCAACTGTCAAAGTTCTGACATTCTTATTGAAAAACTTTACCAGGTTTGCAAGAAAATCAGAATTTATTTGTCATACAATAAGAGTGAAATTTTAAAATATGGGTCAGTTATGAAATAAGAAAATAAAATCATCGATGGATAATGGACATTAATTATGAACACTCTAAAGGCCAAGTGAGAAAATTTGTAACTGTGGAATAGAAAAGAAGAATATTGGAAGAAGTTTTTAAAAGAATGAATCACTTATTTAAAAATCAAAAGATTTTTCAAAAAAAAAAATTCAATAATTTAGTTATTTCTTTTTTTAATAGGAATTTTCGTGGATAAAATTTGGTTTCACAAAACTATTTTTTAAAACTGAAATTTGCATTATGGAAAAATGAACAAAAAATAATTGACACTTGGGGTAATCGATTTATTTGTAAGCTAGTGAAATAGTATTGAAAAACTAAAATAACTTGCAATATTATTTGTTATTTTGGAACTGTGACTGATTCACTTTACACAAATGAATTTTAACCCCAACACCACAATAATTATTTTTCAAGTGAACAATGAGTGATTATTGAACACTTTAAATTATCGTGGTGTTGAGATTAATACTGGAATATTATATTTTTTAATTTTTTTCTGTATTTATTCTCAACAAAATTAAAACACAGGAAATAAATTAAAGTATTTTTTCACTAAACTTAAAAAAAATTCAATCACTGGAGTATTTGACCATAGATGGACGTATTGGTATTATTTGTATATTTTTTAAAAAAATGATTTTTTTAAATCAATCTTAAAAAAATTATTACTGACACTTGGGATAATTGATTTATTTATGAGCTAATGAAACAGTCAATGTTGAAAAACTAAGATAACTTCTAATATTATATATTTGATTCATTTTTCGTTCTGTGCCTATTTCAAGAATTTTTTTAAAAAAAACTGTTTTTTCACCGAATTCTAAAAAATCTCTATTAACTGTTTTACCATCCATAGAATTATTGATATTATTTTTAAAAAAACGAATTGTAATTTTTTTAAACCAATGCTATAAACACATTTTATTGGTTGCAGCAATAAGAAAAGCCATATATATTGTATAGATAAAGTGAAAAAGAATGAAATATATTTATTAGAAAAATTAATTAATTTCTATATTTTTAACTTATTTATTTAAATGTATATATAATTACATCATATTTCCATGATGTAATTATATAAATACATTTCTTAAAAGACACAAATTTACAAAATATAGAATTTAAGTTGTATATAAAAATATCCTGTCATTTTATATATATATATATATATATATATATATATATATATATATATATATATAAATTATGTACATATATGCCTACAAGATTTATGTGTATAAACTGAGTACATGAAACCTGATATTAAATTAAAATCCAACCGAAATGAACTGAATTCGATGAAAAAATTACAATTGAAAAAAATAATTATCTCACATCAACTGTTGAATTAAAATTTAATTACTGAATTTATGAATAACAAATATCATTTATTACATATTTTAACGACGCATAAAACCACAGTTTGCCCGGAAGGAGACGATAAATTTGGTAAAGGAAGTACGGAATTAACAATTTGTGCACACCCACTCTTGTAGTAGATTGTGTTTGTGTGTGTGTGATGCTTAATGTTCTTTATTGCAAATGTGGAAAATGCCTCGATTGTTATTACAAATCATTAACATTATTATTTGTTTTAGTTACGCAGTGTTGCGAATAATATGCTTACCTTTAATATATATATATATATATATATATATATATATATATATATATATATATCCAAACACACACACATTTATATTTATAAGAATGACAAGTTCAGTGAAAATAGACTAGTTAACAGCAATGGGATAAAATCTTCGATGTACAATAGAAATTAATTGGGAACCCAAATTTATATATATATATATATATATATATATATATATATATATACAAATTAAATAATGCAAGCAAATTATGTTTGAATTTTTTTTACCTAAAATGTGCACATTCTTATAAATTCAAATTAAATAATAATTCTTATCGAAATATAAACTTATATATGTTTATCAATAACAATAATTTAATAAAAATAACTTACACCATAGAGACGATATCAGAAACATCAAAAAGGTGCAGAAGATAGAGATGAATGTATTCTGAAAAAATATAGCAACAATTAGAAAAGCTAGAATAAAATTCATAAACATATGTGAAAAATAATTAAGTGTGATGAGGAACAGAAGGAAATCATAAAACATAAATAACAATAATTAGTGGAGAAAAAATATCGGTCGTTTCAATGCAAGATAATTCTTAAAATACATGAAAATTAATTCAAGAATGAAGAACAAGCAAATACTTATATAGATAAAATTATTAATTTATTTTTTTACACAATTTACTGGTCACTTAATATTAATTCCTAAAATTATTAACGTTTTTGGTCTTCATTCTTTTATAGAAAAAAATAGTACAATATATTCTGTTCTGTATATTTGAATTTTGATACATATATATGTACATACACACAAATATTTTTTATTTTACATAGAAGTCATTTTTATCTCATGTAGAAATATCTACGAATGAAGATAATAACAATTATTAGATTTTACAATCGAACAATTATAAAAAATACTATATTTTTAAATTCCATAACAACAAATATTTTTTGTGTAATTTATTGACTGATCTAAATATTTTTTGTCTATTTCCAATATTCACAAATATTCATTTTTGGGATGTATAAAAAATGAAAAATCTAAATCTGTTTTACATTTTTCAGATTTTACATTTAAACAATTATAAAAAGTACAATATTTTTATTCCACATTTTGAAATACCATGACAAATCTTTTTTATGTAGTTTATTAATGGATCAAAATATTTTTTCTTTATTTCCAATATTACACAAATATCCATTTTTAGGATGTATAAAAAATGTCAAATCTAAATCTGATTTACATTTTTTAGATTTTAATTAATTAATTTTATTTTTTTAAAAAATGTAATTTTTAATCAATTTTATCTGATTTTACAATTAAACAATTATGAAAAATACACTATTTTTATTCCATATTTTGAAATACTATGACAATAAATCTTTTTTATGTAGTTTATTGACTGATCAAAATATTTTTTATTTCTTTCTATCATTATTTCTCCAATATCCATTATTAAGATGCATAAAAAATGAAAAATCTCAATGTTTTACATTTTTAAAATTTTAATTTATTAGATGTATTAATAAGTAATGTCGTTTTTCGAATTTTAAAAACATTTTAATACCATGACAATAAATCTTTTTTATATAGTTTATTGACTGATCCAAATATTTTTTGTTTATTTACATTATTACTCCAATATCTATTTTCAAGATACACACAAATGAAAAATCTAAATCTGCTTTACATTTTTAAAATTTTAATTCATTTATTTATTGATTTTTTTAAAAAATGTAATTTTTAATCAATTTTATCAAATTTTACAATTAAACAAATATAAAAAATTACAATATTTTTATTCCTTTTCTTAAAATTCCATAACAATAAATGTTTTTTGTGTAGTTTATTGACTGATCGAAGTATTTTTTCCAACATTATTTCTCCAATATCAATTTTTAAGAAGCATCAAAATGAAAAATCTAAATCTGTTTTACATTTTTAAAATTTTCATTCATTTATTTTTATGGAAAATGTAATTTTAATCAATTTTATCGGATTTTACAATTAAACTATCATAAAAAATATAATATTTTATTTCATATTTTTAAATTCCATAACCATAAATATTTTTTGTGTAGATTATTCACTGAATAAAATCCTTTTATTTACAACATCATTACTCCAATATCCATTTTTAGGAACCATAAAAAATGATAAATCAAAATCTCTTTTCATTTTTAAAATTTAAAAAAAATATTTATTTTATTTTTTTTAAATATAATTTTTAATCAATTTTGTATATTTTGCAACTAAAAATTATAATAAATATACACTCACATTTTTTTTATGCTATATAGAAGAAATAATCAAGTGTGGAAAAATCTACGAATAAAGATAATAATCCTTCGATTTATTTTACAAATAAACAATTACGAAAAATACAATATTTTTATTCCATATTTTGAAATACCATGACAATAATTTTTTTTTATGTAGTTTATTGATTGATCAAAACATTTTTATTTCTTTCCAACATTATTACTCCAATATCCATTTTCAAGATGCATAAAAAATGACAAATCAAAACCCCTTTTCATTCTCAAAATTTTAAAATAGATATTTTTTTTAAATATAATTTTTAATCAATTCTGTATATTTTGCAACTAAAAATTATAATAAATATACACTCACATTTTTTTTCATGTTACATAGAAGAAATCATCAAGTGTGGAAATATCTACGAATAAAGATAATAATCCTTCGATTTATTTTACAATTAAACATTTACGAAAAATACAATATTTTTATTCCATATTTTGAAATACCATGACAATAATTTTTTTTATGTAGTTTATTAACTGATCAAAACATTTTTATTTCTTTTCAACATTATTACTCCAATATCCATTTTCAAGATGCATAAAAAATGACAAATCAAAACCCCTTTTCATTCTCAACATTTTAAAATAGATATTTTTTTTAAATATAATTTTTAATCAATTTTGTATATTTTGCAACTAAAAATTATAATAAATATACACTCACATTTTTTTTCATGTTACATAGAAGAAATCATCAAGTGTGGAAATATCTACGAATAAAGATAATAATCCTTCGATTTATTTTACAATTAAACAATTACGAAAAATACAATATTTTTATTCCATATTTTGAAATACCATGATAATAAATCTTTTTTATGTACTATCTTTTTTATGCAATAAAATTTTTTTATTTCTTTCAAACATATTTCTCCAATATCCATTATTAAGATGCATAAAAAATGAAAAATCTCAATGTTTTACATTTTTAAAATTTTAATTTATTAGATGTATCCATAAGTAATGTCGTTTTTCGAATTTTAAAAACATTGTCATCTACTTATTGAATAAAATGAAATTTTGTACAATATCAAAAAACATTACTTAATACACCTATTATTTAATTTTTTGGAAGTGCAATTTTTAATCAATTTTGTCGATTTTACAAGTAGAATTGTAATAAACACACACACGCACATATATATGTGTGTGTATTGTGTGTATTTATATTTCAGACTTTTTCACACTTAAACAACATTATTTCGAACCACCAAACAAAAAATACCAAAAAAAAAAATTGTACGAAAAAAGACAAAAACCTAAACTCTTTAAAACTGAAAACATAAAAAGTATTATCGTTCAGTAATAGAAATATCAATAATGAAAGAGATTTTAAAAATAATCGATTTTTATAAAAAACGATTACAAAACCGATAATATTTTTATTTCATATTGGAAACATTCGGCAATAAATATACATATTCTAAACTAGTTTCTTTGGGGTTTATTCAACATATTTTATTACCAGTTATGAATGCTACGTTCTTTAAAACAAGACAAATATATAATGCTGTAAAAACCCATCTTGCAAAATATTTTTATTTCACTTTTTTGCGCAAATGTATTTTTAAACCAATAAAATATTTTCTGGTTTACAGATACAACTATTTTACTTAATATATATATATATATATATATATATATATATATATATATATATATATATATATGTACGTGTGTGTGTGTATGTAAATAAATCCACATACCTCATACATATGTATATGGTATGAGTGTGTATGAATATAGAAAGAAATACATAGATAGAGGCAGGCAATGTGGCACGGAACGTACAATCATTTTTAATATAACAAATACGTCGACAATAATAAAATAAGTGAAGAAAACAAGATCGTCGACAAAACGGCCAGACTAAATAAACGTTTAAGCACAAACATTTCCGCTGAGCGCGGTATAACGCAACAGACTGCTTACTATATATACGTGACACGTCTAGCGGCCATTTTTACGGGACGGTAATTGAGTGAATGACGTTACAACCATGCCAAGGGTCTCAGCGTGGCCTAGAGTTAATTAATAATTTATTCGAACAGTGGACTCTGGAAGATTTCAATCTAACACGTCCGAAATATAGTCAATATTGAACGACACAATGGGGAACACGTGCGTCGGAAATTTAAAGGGGGGCCCGGCCCGGTCTTTGTCGTTCGCAGCTACGTACCCGCCGTCGTCTTGTTCGATGTTTTTCTGGTCGGCGATAGAAAATTGTCACACACATTGATTTTAATATTGTTTGATTCGGTCGGTTTTATTTTTGTGTGAAATGAAAAAATCATGTAACGAATTCTAACAGGTAGTCTTCTTTTTTTGGAATCCATATATGAATAATTAATATTTTAATAAAAATTAAACAGCTTTTTATCTAATATACATACATTATAATTTAAAAACAAAAAACATCTTAGAACATTTTTTATTATTGGAAAATTATTAATTTTTATATAAAATTCAGTATTATGAGTTGTTAATAATATAAAAAAATGTTACAGAAAAAAATCAAATAATAATTAATTCAGTACAATATTAAACTGAATTATTAATAAATCTTACTATATAAGGTCATCCAAATGCAACGCATAAATTTTTTATTTTATTCAAAAAAAAAAAACAATTGAAACTGTACACCACCCTATACACATTTTTTTTAAATAAAACATAAATCTAGGCGTCACATTTGGATGATCCTATATCAAAGTATCAAAAAACAATAAAATCAATAATGGGAATTTCAATCTTAGATTTTTTTTAAAACAAAGTAATACAAATTTCGTAAGTATTAAAAATTTTTGAAAAAAAATTAATATAAAATTATAGAGTAGAGAAACTATACACCACCCCCCTATACACATATTTTTTTTAATAAAATATAAATCTAGGCGTCACATTTGGATGATCCTATATCAAAGTATCGCACAACAATAAAATCAATAATGGGAATTTCAATCTTACATTTTCTTAAATTAAGTAGTACAAATTTCGTAGAGTATTAAAAAAGGTAGGAAAAAAATTGATATCAAATTACAGAGTAACTATATTGAAAAAACTGTAATCAACAGAATAAGTAGAAATGAAAAGAAAATAATTCAAAATAATATAATAATATACATTCAAAATAATATAAAATAATATAATTCAAAATAATATAAATAATATCAAAATAATATAAATAATTCAAAATAATATAATATATTTTTCAATAAAGGAAAAAATATAGAAATACAAATATATAATAAATATTATATTTTTTTATTTTTATTAACTCATATAAAAATTAATATATTTTTTTTTTTAATAAAGAGGCAGAATGAATTTTATACAATTTTTTTTTTTTGGAAAAAAATTCAAATAAGACATCCCAAATAATTTTATATCTCTTGGAAATACATAAAATGACAGATAATTTACTTTTATTGAAATTTGCTTTTGGTGATATATTTTATAATTATTTTCAATAAACTTGTACACACACACACGTATATATATATATATATATATATATATATATATATAGAAAGAGAGAGAGAGAGAGAGAGAGAAAGAGAGAGAGAGAATTAGAAAAAGAAAAAGGGGTAGTTCAAAAATATATAGAAAAATAAGTGCAGAAAAATTATTTTTCATAAAAATACATTCAAAAATAGATAAATTATATTTAATTAAAAGTAAATTATTTACACATTTTGTAATTTATTTTTAATTCTAGGATATATATATATATATATATATATATATATATATATATATATATATATATATATATGCAAACATATATATATATATATATATATATAAAGAGAGAGAGAGACAGAGTTAAAAATGCAAAGAGAGTTCCAAATTTTTTTAAAAAAATTAAAATATCACTATATTTTATAATTTATTTTCAAGTTTTTAAATATATATATTTGAAGTACAAAAATTTGGAGAGAGGTCTTCATCCAGCAGTATTGAGAGGGGCTGATGATGATGATATTTATTTATTTATTCATTTATATATATATATATATATATATATATATATATATATAAAGATAGAGATAAAGAAAGAGAGAGAGAAAGAAAGAGAGAATTAAAATTGTAAAAGACAAGTTTATAATAAATTGACTTTAATCAGTACTTTCAGATGTAACTCTAAACCGGTATTAATAGATAGAACTTTAAATTAATATTATTACATTGAATTTATATTTCTTTCAATCTGTGTAATTTTTTAATTAACAAAGACTATACAAAATACCTACATTTTTATTACATAAATCTCTGTAAAAAATAATTATTCAATCAATGTCGAAATCGTTCGTTGAAATTCTTGAATGAAAAAGCTACATTGCACAAACTGTTATTTTATGAACGAGTAAAATAAAATAAGACTTGATAAAATTAAACACGACTAAAATAAAACTGGGCCGTTGCTAGACAGACATACTCGAAAATAAAAAAAAGTTCTTGTACTGTATTCAAATCAAAAATTATCTATCGTTTCATGAAGTAACTTGGCAAGATATGTTTTTTCGGTTGAAGGTATTTCATAAATCATACATTTTTTTCGATCAATATTTTTAAAGAATAAAACGAAAATGTATAAAAAATGTTCGATTGGAATAAAAATTCAGTTTTATATAAACTACATTTTTTAATGTTAATATTTTATTTTCTAAGAATGTCTGTGTTTTAAAATAAAATTCTCTTATTTTATTTCTTTCTTTTCACTAATTCATTAAAGAAAGCAGTAAATAAAACCCGAATTATTTACTTGCAATTATAAGAATTATACAGTGCAATCAAAAAAAATATTTTTTTAAAACAAAATCAATATAATCGACTCAAAATTTTTCACATAAAAGTATAAAATATATTAAAAGCCACATTCTTAAATGTTTAAATTTTATTATCAGTAATTTTTGTCGATAGTAAAATATATTTTATTACATTTTTATCTTTTTATCCATTTACTAGTTAAGAGATGAAATAAAATAAATACATTTTTATTAACAAGAATTTTATCGAATATTAACGAAGGTGAAATTTCAAAAATTTTAAATAAAATATATTTAACGATATTTAAACTGAAATAAAATAAGAGTGAAGTGTTTTAAAACTCACATATTTATACAAATTTATTTTTGTGATTTGACTGTTTTTATAAACAGTAATAATTTATTTGATTGCTTTTATAAATTTTATATCATTGTTAAAAGTTATTTTACTTCAATTCCAATTTCTTTTAAGTCACTCAACAACGAACTGAATGAAAATTGACAAATTTATGTACAAGATATTTTCATAAATTGTCATAAAAAAATATGAAAATATCGAATAAACTAAATGCAAAAAGAGTTAAACTGCAAATAAAATGTTTTAAAATTACCATTCTTATATCGAAATTGTTGTTGAAATTATACTGTCATTCTCAATCAGTGTTTTAAATTTTATATATTTATGATTTTTTTATTTGACTGTTTTTACAAATGGTAGTAATTTTTATTTAAATGTTTTTTATAAACTTTACATCATTGTTAAAAACAAAAATTATTTCATTTTATATTTTTAAGTTGTTGAATAACAGACTGAATGAAAATTAATAAATTTATATACAATGTTTTTTATAAACTGTAATATAAAAATATGAAATTATTTATATCCAATAAGTTAAATTCAAAAAGTGTTAAACTGTAAAAATAAACATTAAATAAAATGTTTTAAAATTACCATTCTTACACGTTTGTTGAAGTTTTGCTGCCATTCTTAATCAATATTTTCAATTTCATATATTTATGATTTTTTTTATTTTGAGCTGTTTTTACAAATTGCAATAATTTTTTATTTGAATATTTTTCATAAATTTTATACACCATTGTTAAAAATATAAATTTTACTGTAATTACAATTTATATACAAAGTATTTTTATACATTATAATAAAATCTGAAAATATTTAAATCAAATAAACTAAATTCAAAATGTGTTAAAACTGTAAAAATAAATAATAAATAAAATGGTTTAAAATTATCTTTCTTAAAAATTTTGAATTGTTAAAGTTTTACTGCCATTCTCAATCAGTACTTTAAATTTCATATATTTATGATTTTTTATTTGACTGTTTTTACAGATGGTAATAATTTTTATTGAATTTTTTTTATGAATTTTATATCATTGTTAAAAATAATAATTAATTTATTTAAATTCCAATTACTTTTAAGAATGAAAATTAACAAATTTATATACAAAATATTTTCATAAATTGTAATAAAAAAATATGAAAATATTTATATCGAATAAACTAAATTCAAAAATTGTTAAACTGTAAAAATAAATATTAAATAAAATGTTTTAAAACTGTCATTCTTAAATATTTTAAATTGTTGAAATTTTATTAGCATTCTTAATCAATGTTTTAAATTCCATATATTTATGATCTTTTTATTTGCTTGTTTTCACAAATAGCAATATTTTTTTATTTAATCGTTTTTTTATCAATTTGATATCAGTGTAAAAATAAAAATTATTTTATTTTAATTTCAATTATTTTTGTCATTCTTTCATAAATTGCAATAAAAAAATCTGAAAATATTTAAATCAAATAAACTAAATTCAAAAAGTGTTAAAATGATAAAATAAAAATTAAATGAAATTTTTTAAACTGTTGAGGTTTTACTGCCATTCTTAATGTTTTAAATCCATATTTTTGGTTGTTTTTACAAATAGCAATAATTTTTATTTGAATGTTGTTTTATAAATTGTATATCACTATTAGAAATAAAAATTATTTTACTTCAATTCCAAATATTTTTAAGTCATTGAACAACGAATTGAATGAAAATTAACAAATTTGTATACAAAATATTTTCATAAATTAAAATCAAAATTTTTTTTGGAAAATCTTTGAACCAAATATACACAACTCAAAAAGAATTCAATTAGAAAAATAAATATTAAATGAAATATTTTAAAATTACCCTTTTTAATCATTTTTTTAAATTTCATTGATTTATGATTTTTTTTTATTTGGCTGTTTTTACAAATGGAAATAATTTTTTGGGGATTTTTTTTATAAATTGTATATCACTGTTACAAATAAAAATTATTTTATTTAAATTTCAAATACTTTTAAGTCACTGCACAACGAGCTGAATGAAAATTAAAAAAAATATATACAAAATATTTTCATAAATTAAAATCAAATTTTTTTTTTGGAAAATCTTTGAACCAAATATACACAATTCAAAAAGAATTCAAATAGAAAAATAAATATTAAATGAAATATTTTAAAATTACCCTTTTTAATCATTTTTTTAAATTTCATTGATTTATGAATTTTTTTTATTTGGCTGTTTTTACAAATGGAAATAATTTTTTTGGAGATATTTTTTTTATAAATTACAAATAAAATTTATTTTACTTAAATTCCAAATACTTTTAAGTCACTGAACAACGAATTGAATGAAAATTAACAAATTTATATATAAAATATTTTCATAAAATAAAATCAAAAAAATTTGAAAATCTTTGTACCAAATATAACTGAAAAAAAGTTCAATTATAAAAATGGATAAGAAAAAAAATCTTTTAAAACTATCATCCTCGAACATTTTAAATAACTGATTTTTTATTGCCATTCTTAATCAAAATAAATAGGAAAATTGGAGAAAAAAATGTTTCCATGAATTGTGATTATTAGAAATTGCATGCTAAATTTTATGATAAAATAAACATTATCAAAAAATTATATCTTTATTTATCTATCTCTCTATGTATATATAAATATATATGTAATGTGCATATGTATTTGTATAAATTCTCGGCAAAATTCAAAAGATCTTAAGCAGAATGAAAAAAGTCTATAATAAATAAAATTCACGGAATTAAAAAAACATATTTCATATCAAACTAGACAGAAATTGTAATATCAATCATAAAATGCCATTTTAAATTATATCATACCGGGAGCTTCTTAGAAATCGACGCTTGAGGGGACTAAGCAAATATTTTTTCAACATGCGATTAGTTGGTGATTCGAATGCAGCTGATACACATTTTCTATTATACCTGAATGAAATACATGAAATTACTGTGCACCGTATTTAACAAATCAACGACTAATATTTGAAAACCGTTCCATCGAACCTGTATTTAATTTTTCAAAAAAAAAAAGAAAGGAAAAAGAAATAATTACCTTTTAACAATTCGAACGAATTTCAAAATAATAACGAATAATTACCTTTACGATTAAGAGCGTTGCATCGAGTTTCTATTGTCAAAAATTCCCTGTAAGCTATTCGAATACAGAACCGTGAGGAAAGCGATATCTCGCGGGCTTTAATTAATAATAAATATCTAACATAACTTCACACGGTGCCAATAACGACACAACCGAACACATTAAGTAAATAATAATAAAAAAAAACACCAACACCATATTCTGCCACGTTGGTTCGTTCGTTACGTTTACGAATGGATTTCCTGTGGAATCGGATCGTGAATGAACCGTTGAGTTCCATCGACACGGGCTTGTCAGAACGGTTCTGATTTCTAAGAATCGAGCGGCGACCAACCGTATGGGCGTGGTGCACGCGTGTAAATGGACATACCATCTTCAGCATGCGCTCGGTCATGTCGGTAATGAGCTGTGCCGTTACGCGCGACATTGGAAGGTTGTTCAGTGAAGAAAGCATTTAATAAGTATGTAGTATCCGTGTGCATTCTTTCCTATAAACGACTCGACAACTAAACTAATTGCAATTTATTGAACTGGTGTTGACGGTAAATCGTTATATCATTTTTTGACCTCTGTCGATCAAACGAACGAACGGAAGCGAGTACGCAAGAATGTATTTCAAGAGAATGTTATACCAGTCTGAATTTTTTTAAAAAAACGTTAAGATTATACAATTTTATCCTCCAAGAGAAAATATTTGTTTCAAATGAAAATTGAATTTATACAATTGAATATTCTAATAATCAAGATCGTCATAAAAAAGTAAACTTAACTGAAAATCAAATCGATATAAAACGGGTAAAACTAGAAATTAAAATATAACAGTAAAACAGTGAGAACGTAAACGATTACAAAAAAGATTCAATAATTTAAGGGTTGTACTACTATGGATTTGAATGCACATCAGACCAACAATCTATAGTAAATAACGTCTACACAGAAGCTTTAATATAGCTTTTTAAACGTTTTATCTCTTATAACTTACTGATTTTGTTAAACAGAAACGAATTTTGGGGTCGACGAAAGAAACGAATAGAGGGTGGAATCATTTCTAAATGAGTTTCTATTTTATATTTTATAAAAGATTTTGTAATACTTGTAAAAATAATTTAGAACAGAATCAAATATATAGGCCCATACAAATGTGATACCTAGATTTATGTTTTATTAAAAAGTAACAGAAGAAATTATACCCATATTCCCATGTTTTTTTTTTTAATAAAACACAAAACTAGGCGACACATTTGGATGACCTTATATAAATAGCATAAATTTTTTTCTTTAAAAAAATAATCAACAAAGAAAAGTAAATTGAAGCAAAAATGTTATAAAAATAAATAAATTATTACTCTGATTTAAATCTGTTAATCCAATCATTATTTTATCATCTGCAGATTAATTCCTAGTATCAATACTACTTGTATTCAAGAATATAGTAAAATGAAGCGTGAAAAAATTCAAAATAAATTAAAATAATAAAACCTATTATGATTTTTGCACTTTTTCAAAATAAAAAAAATGTTAGTAAATACATATAGGTTGTTTTTAAGAATGATAGAATTTTTAATTGAAATCAATTTAAAGTTCTATCACGTTTAAAAAACACTATACATAAACACCCCTGTTAATCCAATAATTATCATTGATTTTCTACAATTCTGTAGATCCATTTTTAGTATTAATGTTAATTGTATTCATGAAAAAAATCAAAATGAATTAAAATAATAAAACCTATTTCTGACTTGTGTACTCAGAAATTTTCAAAATATTTTTTTTTTGTTAGTACATACATGAATACCTCCAATAATTATTATCATCATTGATTATCTGTAATTTTGCAAATCCATTTCTAGTATTAATACTATTTGTATTCATAAATAAAATATAAATTAATAATAAAGCATGAAAAAATTCAAAATAAATTAAAATAATAAAACCAATTCTGATTTCTGCATTCAGAAACTGAAAATAAATTATTTTAATCCAATTATTATTATCATTCATTTTCTACAATTCTGCAAATCCATTTCTAGTATCAACGTTACTTGTATTAAAAAAAGTTAATAATGAAGCATGAAAAAAATTACAATGAATTAAAATAATAAAACTTATTCTGATTTCTGTACTTAGAAACTTTCAAAATAAAAATTATGTTAGTACACATAAATGGACACCTCTATATCAAATAATTAGTGTTATTAAAATTTTGAAATTCTATAAATTCATTCCTAGTATCAATGTTACTTGTATTCATAAATATAAGTTAATAATGAAGCATGAAAAAATTCAAAATAAATTAAAATAATAAAACACACTCCAGTTTTTGCACTCAGAAACTTAAAAAAAAATGTTAGAAAATACATAAACATCCCTGTTAACCCAATAATTATTATTGATTTTCTACAATTCTACAAATTCATTTCTAATATCAATGCTACTTGTAATCATAAATATAAGTTAATAATGAACAATGAAAAAATTCAAAATAAATTAAAATAATAAAACCTATTCTGATTTCTGTACTCAAAAACTTTTAAAATAAAAAAATATGTTAGTACAAACATGAATATCATTAAAAATTATTTATATTCTTTTTTCATACAAAAATAAAATTGTATTCTAAAAACTAAGTACATATATACTTAAATATACACAAATATAAAATGATATTTTATCCACAATTCTTTTTAACCTCTCATTTAACACTAAAAAAGTCGAAATATTTTATTTTTTATAACTTACATTGTTAAACAGAAGTAAATTCGGAGATTGGCGAAAGAATCGAATAGGGGACGGAATTTTTGGTATTAAAAATCTAAATTTATGAATTACTATTTTCTATTTTATAAATTTTTTTGTAATACTTGGAAAAGTAATTTGAACCAAAATCATATCTATGTGGTTATCAATTTGTGTTTTATTAAAAATAAACATGTGTTTAGTTTCTTTCTAATAAAACACAAATCTAGGCGTCACATTTGGATAACCTTATATAAATAGCATAAATTTTTTTTCTTTAACATCAAAAAAGTCGAAATTTTAAAGTAATGATTTGATGATAACAAAATGAAATAACAAAAATTGTAGCTATAAATTTTAAAACTGTTTTCTATATTTAAGAGATATTTTTGTCAATTGATGACTTATAATAATGAGTCATGTAAATATATATATATAAATTAAGGAATAAAGCGGGGGTACGTACATTTATAATAATACATTGAATAGTCTCAAACATAAATGGTTTACCACGCGTATATAATTGCAATGTTACCGTGACTCACTTTACAACAATCAGAATTTATTCAGTAACCCACATACAAGTACATATAAGTTAAAACGTTCTGTTTACAAAATTCAGCCAGAAATAAAAACATGAACGAAAAGAAAGTTATATCTGTACACGTATGTTTTTTCTGAGTCAATTAAAGAAAACAATCGACAGGAAATGCATATAAGTTGCATTGTCAAATAGGTGGACAAGAAAAAATGTGAACAGGAAATGAATACGTACTTCGCTGCCAAATCGAACATTACACTCTAGTTTCCTGTGCAACCCCATTGTTGCAGATGTGCTATTAATTATAGTATAGTTTAACGATCGTGCCGATATGATCTTGGAACAATTTAGAAACTATTTATGGTTGGAAATTACGTCGATGTTGTGGAGTTTATATTTTTAAAATATGACGAACTTGAACATACCCTTTTATAAGAAAATAAACTTGGTTCCTGAACATTTACATTTCTGTGTGTGTGTATTGGTGTGGGTGGATAAGTAAATATATAGGGTGCCCAATCAGAAGAACAATCAAAATTAGAGACAATTTTAGCTAAAAACTCACAATTTAATATACAGTTACATTATTTTTATATACAAATAGAATACCTTATTTCTATACAATATTTTATTATACATGTTTAAAAACTCTTGTACACCAAAATTTATAACAATAAAATATTCTTGAGTCTTGAGTGCACATTAATCATTGCCTATACAAAAAGATGCTTTCCATTTAAAAATTAAGTTATGTGCTCTTGACAGAACACTCTCTCTCTCTCTCTCTCTCTCTCTCTCTATATATATATATATATATATATATAAATATATATATATATATATATAAATATATGAAGACATAACAAATTTCTCTAGAGATATAAAAAATATGTCGGAATAAATTGAAGCGAAAAACATTAGATCGGTTGAAATGGAAATTTTGGGAGAATTTTTCTTTCAATTACGGATAAAAAGAGACTGATGATTATATATATATATATATAAAGTTATTTACTTTATAAATATTTCTCATGTGTTTTCAATACAAGGAAAATATTTATAGATGAAATAAAAAGAAAAAAAAATACAAGATGAACATTTGGAAGAAATACTACATTAAGAAAGTCAAATAATCTTCTCTGTTCGAAGAAAAATATTTAGTTTGATGGATCTTTTGTGTTTAAAGAATCAAATTGATTAATGGATCTTATTTGTTCTCACTTATTGATTTGAAATTACAAAATAATTCCATGATTTCAAATAAAGAAAATCTTGGAAATACGTATGTTAAGAATAAAATAAAAATAAAATCTCAACGAAAATAAAAATTAGGGATGTTACAATAAGTGAAAAATTTTAAATTGAAATTGACTAATCGTACAGCAAAAAGTAGATAACTAATTGAGAATTTAGATATATAAAAAAAGTCCAAAGAAGACATAGATAAATGTGTGGATGTGGAATGGAAGCGAAAGATGTGGAGTTGATGGGATTGAAAATTTTTAGAAAAGGCCTGTATTTAGCAGTGGGCAATAAATTATATATATATATATATCAAATTTTTCTATTTTCTCAATAAAACAAGTGTTATAATAACTTTTCTTATGATCCACAGAAATTAAATCTTTAATTAAAATAAAATTTGGAACCTTTGAATTTAATACATATATAAATTCACAGATGTTTAATTTTTCTGGATAAAAATTTTTTTATAAAATTTATACACCCAATGTTGCTTTTAAGAAATAAAGAAAATATTAATGGCAATTCCATGAAAATTATTTTATCAATTAGAAATTTATATCAATCAAATAGATAAATGAAATATTTTATAAATTAATAGAATTTAATTTTATTAAAAAAAAATATTAAATATTTTATAATTAAATTTTAATTTTTTAAAAAATCAATGATTTGTATTTATATATTTTTTGTCTTTACACACACACATATATGTGTATATGTCTTACAGATGTTATAATAACGTTTTTTTAAAAAATAGGTCAATCATAAAGCAAGAATGGAAGTAAAAAACTATGGAATACAAGAAACATGGTAAGAATTATCGATGGATAAGAGAAATTATTAACTGGGAAATCGAAAACATAAAAAGGATAAGAAGAGATATATAGATATTTGATATAAGAAAATTTATCAACGTGAATTGGAAAAGAAAAATTACATTGAACTGTTGAAAGTACAAAGATTTGAAAGACTTTTATTCAACAGTGAATAAAGAATCTGTTGTTGCTGCCTCATATACACACACACATATGATGTAGAGAAATCTCAACATAACCTGAAAATAGAACTGATAAAACTTCTCATGTCTTAAATCCTTAGTTTTCATCAATTTTTCGAATATTCTTGTATTTAAATACTCAACATAACCATATCCTATTAACTCCAATTTACGATATTTAAACTACTTTTCCAGTAGAGTGAACTCGTGAAAAAAAAACAAGGTCTCGGCATATTCTTTTTTCTTTACAGAAAAAAGGTGTCATAAAAACGAAAAACGCACATTTAACTCGACGACAAACTGTGTCATGAATATTAACAAACTCTTTACGTAAGATTCTTTCCGTACTCAAAAGAGCGAAACGAGAGAATATTACAGTAATAATAAATACATATTAGCACAATGACACGTTAAAATGGGTATTTAAAAAATAATCAACAATCTTGCAAAATAGAAAACAGTATTTATTACAAATTCAAGCCTCTAATTAAATATATTCTTCTATTATTAAGATGAATAAAGTTATTCACGGTACAATGATTTATACCACGATGTCGTGCTGAATTCATATATAAGAACATAAAGCATAAAACGTTCTTACGAATATTATATTCTTTCGCACGTAATTGACACTAATAAATTTTATATTTATAGATGATACGTATTTGTGCGGGATGTTGTTTACAGTACGGCGTATTTATCATTTCCAATTTTCGATAGAAAGGAAATTGGTGACGAATTTCGATTCTGACTACTTTAATATTTAAGTGAATTTATTTGACGGTTTTTTTTTAAAAAAAAATATTAACTATTTCAATATTAAATTCTGAGAAAATAATTACACAATATGATTTTTTAATTGTCTTTAAATGCAATTTATATTTCAAAAATTGGCACTAAAACCAATAAATTCCACACAGTTTATCAAATAATCATGAACGAAATCTGATAATAGAGTTTGTAGAAATAAGATCAAATTGTTATTTAAAAATATTATATATTAGAAATATGAATCTATTTAAAATAATAAACCTTCCACACTTGCACATACGTCTCTTTTACAATTTAACCAGTTCTGGAATTTTTATTCTAGAATTAAATTTAATTCCACAATCAAAGTTTGTTTTAACTCTGCAGAGGATCCAAAATGGCGTCATTGCAAGCAATCTTTCAAATGAGGAAATAGAAAAATGTCACATGGGGCTAGATACTGTGTGTACGAGAGAGTAATTGGGCAAAATCATTTAAAATTTGTTTCATACTACAGATTATGTCCCAATCTCGTACACAATTTTCTATCCACTTCTCTCTCTCTCTCTCTCTCTATGAAAATATATATATATATATATATATATATATATATATATATAATGGATAGCATCACCATCTGTTATGTGTGTGTGCTCTATCTTTGATGGGATAAATAGAGAAAAGGGGGTGATTTAGCCAAGTTACAAACAAATTGCCAAAGGAAATAAACCTTGAATGAAAAATTCTCATCAAACCATCGATAAATGTGGTTTGACCAAATTTCAGTAAATGGTAATAATTAATAAGGCTTTAATCTACCAGTAGACTGATATTAACTGGCATTTCTGACATGCAATTGCAATCCCAAAAGACCAGCAATGTTTGCCTACCCCTTGAAAGGGGTACAGACTCACGTTGCTCAAATTATCTGGTCGTAGCTGGTTTAAAAAAAATTCACAAAAATTGAAGAATTTCCTGTGTTCCAAATAGTAGAACAGTTTCATGCTGTTTGGCCAGCGGATCTTCATGTCACCCACGGATGTTATGTATACAGAATCATCCAAATATGACGCCTAGATTTTTGTTATATAGGATCATCCAAATGTGACGCCTAGATTTATGTTTTATTGAAAAAAAAATGTACACATGTGTCTTTTTAATAAAATACAAATCTAGATGTCACATTTGGATGATTCTGTATATAGATACACACACTCCTCAGTTGGGGGTTGGGTATATGGTTAACAAATTCATTTCATAAAAAAAACAACCATCACTGAGATTTGATGCCAGAGGCTTAAGTTTTATATTAGATGTAGGGCTCAAGTTATGTATGAATGTATGTGTATATATACGGTGTTCCATCAGGAGCGTACACTCATATTTGCTTAACAAATCATCATCGTTCACTTAAAAAAAGACAAGTTTTATTTAAAAATTAAGTCGTGCGTTCTTGATGAGACATCCTGTATTTATACACAAGTGTGTGTGTGCATGTGACATCCTGTATTTATATACACGTGTGTGTGTGTGCATGTATGTATATCATTATCCTCTTTTTATTCATTATTGGATGAAAAATATTTACTAAAACTTTCCATTCCATCCTAATTTTTTTTATTTTTCTATCTCATGTATATATATATATATATAGAGAGAGAGAGAGTCATCCAAATAAAACACCTAGATTTGTATTTTATTAAAAAGAAACATGTGTATAAATTTCTCTTGTTTCTTTCTAATAAAACACAAAAATCTAGGCGTCACATTTGGATGAACCTATATGTACATTTGATATCAACATTTCTTGTAGATTCTTAAATATTTCTATTGATTTCACTTATATATAATTGCAAATATATTTATAGAGGTCAAGATTAAAAATTATGAAAAGAAAAAATACATAATTTTTTTAAAACAATATTTTGTCAAATTATTGTTTCATCTTATATTTCTTTATATTAGGTCTGCCGGAAAATTGTGTCCGATAATGTCATCTCAAGTTTCAAAGAGTCATTCTATAGAAATGGAATTCACAAATGAGCATCACGCTGGGAAGAGGTCATTAGTAATGGAGGAAAAATTGTATTGTTCAGTAAATATTAATAAATATATTGACAATGTATTATTTTTTTTAATTCAAAAACGGACAGAACTTTCCGGCAGACCTAATATGTATATAAAATTAAATATAAATTTATACAATGCAAACAAAGTTCATATATTTGTATATAACTATAATGTTTGCACTTTATAGATAGTTAATAACAATGATCGAAATATTATTATTTATAAGAAGAACGAATCCCATAAACGAGATTTATTTATGACACACACGCTCGTGTAAACACGCAAATTTCTTATCGATACATTCATAGAACGCGTGACTACCAAGAAGTGTGTTCATAATCAATCTTTAAACTGCACAAAAATAGATTTGAATAATATCATTGCGTCGATTTGAACTAATTTCAATCTGAATGAATCCGTTGTACAAACACATTGTTGATTCGTTTCAGATCGAGCATAAATAATAATAAAAAAACGTGTTTGTTCAATGATAAAAAAATTACGTCGTCAAACACGAAAAGGAAGTATAAGTGAATTAAAATTATGTAATATTATTATTATTGTTGTTATTATATATGAACGACGTGTATCCTGTTTACGTATTGTCTGAAAGAGACACAAGGAGAATCGATAGAATCCGTATTTGTGAATGAACTGAAGACATATTCGTCGTTATTCGGATTTTTACATAAATGAATAGGTGCCAATATGACGTTCGGTGAAAACGACAGAAACTGGTAAAAGTTAAAAATTCCGCAATGTTTACGAATTAATTTATCATTTGTAAAGTAATGAACGGCAACATATACTACTTTCAAATTTTTGAACTAGCATATCGAATGGCGGTTTTGAATAGTGCAATGATTAGTCAGATATATATATATATATATATATATATATATATATATATATATATATATATATATGTACTATTTTTGTTCCATATATGAAATAAATTTCAAGTCGAGACTGAATATCCATGTACATATAAATCAACCAGTCGATATTTTATTTGTATTAGATATTAATATTGATTCAAGTGGGGTTTCTCTTCACATAAAGCTTTCTTTGTTATTATATATATATATATATATAAATATACATATTCCTGAAAAAGAACAGAGAATCTAATTGAAAAACATTCAACTGCAATTAACTCCTTGCATATTTTCTAAATGAATCATAACCGATGAATAATTCCTGCCTGTCTTTGAAAAAAATTCAAACGAGTATTATAATTTGCTCGAGAATTGTTTTCTATTTATGTAAACATTTCCAATTATTATATTAGTAATTACGATCGGCGATATCAGAACGAAATAAATGAACAAAAAGTGTATGAAGGTTTAATCTGTCCATCTATTAAAAATGCAAACTCGTCAGTTCCCTAGAGATACTTCGTTCGTTGTACAACGATGTTTTGTAAAAGTTATAAAATTGTCAGATTTGCTGATCGGTGAATTTTGTTAGCGTAAATCATTCGTATGATTATATGAAAAATAGTGTCTGCTGCGTTTATTTTTTGTGAATTCTTTCATATAAGGTTTTGAAAAAAAATTCTCGGTATAAAAACAACTACTCAGTAAAAATATCAACTGTAGTACATAAAATATTAAATAAATATTGGAGATGTTTAACAAACGAGAAAGAAATATAAAATAACATATAACATCTATATAGGGTCATCCAAATGTGACGCGTAGATTTATGTTTTATTAAAATCTATGCGTCACATTTGGATGACCCTATATATAAATTGTATTAATCAAATATTAAAAATGGAAATTATTTTGATTTATTATTTTCATATTCACTATTTAGCAAGGAAAATAATCATCTAATTTTTTAAACATTTTAATAAAAATGCTAGTAAGCAATTCCTTTACAAATTCTTTTATTAAAATACAATTATTTGAATTAAAAATGTATTTCATGTATTAAAAATTAAAATGATTCATTTAAAAAGTAATTGTAACTAAAATAACAACTCGTACTAGAATTTTTTTCAACCGAACAAATTTTTCATAATATAATCTGGAATTTAGTTGAATTGTAAAATTTATCACAAACAATTTGGAATTTGACCCACAAATAAAGAAAACATCAGGTTTTTTTTACACAAGGCAACTATTAATTTATTTACTTTAGCACTGCAAAAATGTTATAAAAAATTAAATTACGAATTTGTGATGTGATACCAATTATGTAGAACTTAAAATTGAAACTTGCTATAAAAATGACCAATCAAACTATATGTATATCTGGATACAATAAAATATTAAAAAAAAATATATATTTAATACAAACAGACAGATAATTATGCACTAATTCTTAAATTAGTATAGAAATTTGTCCATCTTACTAAATTTTCTATAGGCATAGAAGATTTTGAGTTGTGTGGAATTTTTTTTTTAACTTTTGTATGACAAAACGAATATATATTTCCACATGTATCAACTATATACTACACACACATGTGTGTATAATTTTATTTAACCGATAAGAAGAGCCCTTCTAAACTAAAACTGTTAGATGTCAATGTTCTACAAAAGAAACACCACTGAGAAAAGAAAACAGAAACACATTCAATTAAATTGTATTCTGGTACTAAGTTTCATTGATATTTGCAAACTAATCTTCAGATTGAAGATTAATAAACAGTTTAATTTTTATATAGGAAAAACTTTATGCAGACAATAAAAAAAACTGTGAAAAAATATTAAATTTTCACTGAACAACCAAGACTGAATTTTATATTATGTAGGTTGACCTAAATGATACAGAAGGATATTAAAAAATAGTAAATGATAATATATTTAAACGCTTCAGTCTTATTTAAATCACCTATATAACTAAAAAACATATATTTCGAGTTATCAGTGAACAGTAAAAAAAAATATGCATTTTCTTTGAACTGATAAATATGTTTTATCTCTAATACACAACTTATCTTTTTTCCCACGTTATTAATACATTTTATTCTATAAAAATATTAAAAAAATCTGGAACTGTTCTTTCAATAAAATATTTATATGAAGTGATAAAACTGGAATTTAAAAACTATATAATTAATTAAATAATTAATTTTCTGATTTAGTGATTTTATGTTAAAAAGAATTAATTAATAAATCTGTTTGATAATCAGTATTGATTTTTTCCAATCAGTTAATGATTAAAACATCTTTCTATGTTTTTATCTACCTACCTTTAGATGATAGATAGATAGATACAACGTATAAATACATTTCATACATATTTTAATCAACAAAATAATTCCTTAAAATTGCATTTTCACAAAATTTATTGTTTTGTCTACCCTTACATGTATTTTTTGTAAATTTAATATTCATCAGATACTTTACAAAGCAGGAAATATCTACTCTTGTATTTATCGTAGAATTACTACTTATTAGATACTGTAAAAAGCAGGAAAAATATAACAATTTATTTTAATATAAAATGAACTCTAGCTATCGCTCATCTGTTTAAATTTCTAAGAAAAGTGTATTAAAAAAAAGATTAAGTCTAATTTAGACACTTACTTATAATAAAAACAATAAAATATCGTATTTTTTATCGAGTGTCACATAAATTATAATTAAAAATATAAAAAAAAGAAATTTCACAAAATTGAATAAGAACAACTATTCATTGGTTACATAAATTGATAATAAAACAGACAACTTTTTCATTCTCTCAATGTATTTTAAAACAATGTAAAATTCAATGAAACATTTATTAAACAGTATTAAGTATTGTCACTTTTTCCCCCAAAAAATGCATTTTCAAACGTATTATAAAATGTTTATAGATTGCACACATACAGTGCCTTTCACATGGAAAAAAGTTGAATTACAAGAGCGGGAAGTTTAATTTTTGAAAAAGATTTTTTTGAAAAAAATAGTTGTTTAATTTTGATATTTATTCGTAATAAAACAAATAATATGTATCGTATTTCGTATCTCCTGTCACATAAATTAAAATTAAGAACAAAAAAGTTATAAATAAGCTTCTAAAAATTGAATAATCTGTTGGTTAAATAAATTCATTCGTGTTAATGAAAAACATGATTTTTTCATTCTCTCAATGTATTTTTTAATCATGTGAATTTTGGTGAAACATTTTAAAAAGTTTAGAAAATTAAACAGTAATAAGTATTGTTACTTGAAATATGTTTTAACAAATTTTTCCCCAAAAAATGTATTTTCAGACGTATTATTTACAGCGCCGTTCACATGGAAAAAAGTTGAACTATAAGAGCGGGAAGTTTAATTTTTGAAAAAGAAATTCTAAAAGACAGAACACAGCATAATTTAGATATTTCTTTATAATAATGCGTATTATATTTCATATTGCCTGTTAAATAAAACAGAATTAAAAATAAAGAAGACACAAATTTCAAAAATTGAACAAATTATTCATTGCTTATATCAATTCATGTTGATAAAAAAGATGATTTTTGTTATTTTCTTGATGTGTTTTTTAACGAAACATTTAAAAAAAATAAGAAGATATAAATATTGTAATTTTCAATATTTTTTACGTAAAATTTAAAAACCAATCAAATATATGCATAAAGAATAATCTTTGTAAAATGAAATGATTTCTGTGTATATATTTAGAAATTTCAGTAAATATCATTGAAATCATATGAAAGAGTATCGTGGAAAACTCATGGAAATAATTGGAAATATAATAAATTTCAGATAATCAAAATTGTTCATTTAATATTTTAAATTTGTAATTTTACAGGATTTTTTTTTAAAATTGATAATAAAATGAGCCATTGTTGTAATAATCTGTGAAAGGTAATGTCAGTACAAATAAATTATTAATTAAAAACGGGATTTAAATCAATCCCAAACTATTTCAAACCCTAATCAGTCCCCGATACATTTTCCCACGTGCTAAAAAAAAAAACTCTCGAAAAATTCATCCGAAATATCGATTTCGTCTGCGTGAAATTTTTTTTTTTAATATAAATTAAAAAGTTTTGATTAGAAATTCATTCAACGACTACGACGACGAGTTCTGTCACTGTTTCGAGAGCCGAATGTCTCTTCGTAGAAAAAAAAAACGTCCCGTGCACATTCTAAAATATTCGTAATTGATTCCGACGAACTTTCCCAAACAAAGTAAAATTCAATACGTATCGTTACGAGCGACTAGTTCATAAGCACTGGTTTAGGTGACGCCCCTTTCCTCGATCTAATAGCACACACGTCGATTTTTTCCAGATCGACACGACGATCGTCTACACCATTCAATCTGGAATTTTCGTGTAGATTTTCTATCTTTTGGAAATTTCAGTTCGACTACCAATGCACGTGCAGTTGCGTTCGAATGGAATTCGATTCGATTTTGAATACATTTTTCATGATTAATTCGATTTATTCAGGAATTTAATTAACATATTTTATTATATAAACACTTCATACTTCCAGATATTTTATAAAAAATACTTTCAAAATGTACAATTCTAAAATCAATTAATACTTTCGAATAAATTAATTTCGGCGATTAAAACATATGTAAAGAGTATGTGTGTATATGTGTGTTTACATACATACATACATACACACACATTATATATATATATATATATATATATATATGGATAGATAGATTGAAATTATTAACTAGCTTTAAAAAATCAATACTGACTATCAAACTAATTTAAATCGATTTTTTTTATAAAAATTCACTATATGAAAATCATGTAATTTTTTTTAAAAAATATAATTTTCAAATTCCAGTTTTACGATTTAAAATAAATATTTTATCAAATAACATTTTGAAAATATGTTGGTGTTTTCAAATAATAAAATATATTAGTATCGTGTGTGAATTGAACATTTTTCAGTACTGATAAAAAATCGTAATTAGTTAAAGAGGGTGAATAATTTTTATATTATTTACTGATAATTCACAACGTGTGAATTTGTTTTAATTGCATAATTATAACGTATATATATATATATATATATATATATATATATATATATATATATAAGTGCGCATGTATGTATGTGTGTATGTATGTACGAATATACGTAATAAAAATGAATGAATTGATGATTTTTTTCGATTTTTGGTGTGAAAAAGTGTTCAAAAGCACATCAAGCCTATAATAAAAACCATGTACGTCCATCAACAATGAAATTCGTAAAAGTGCAATTCCGGGATACGAACAGCGTACCGCGATCGTACGAGTGTTTCGTTTCGATTCACATTTAATTAAACGAACATGAAAATAATTGAAGATACGAACAATACGTGAAGAAATAGGTCATGTCGACTTACCGAAATTCATATGACGACTTAAACTAATTTGTGGCGTAAATATGTCCTGTATATATTTATATATTTCAGATCTCACTCGGAGCGATTTCGATCACACTAAAACAGTCCGAACTTTCGATATTTCGTCGAAAATCGTTCGATCGATTCGATTTCGCGTCGACACGAGCACAACAGTCCGTGAAAAATGTATCGAAAAAAATTTTTTTCCCAGTTCAGTATGATAATGCTGGTGGAATGATATCGGGCGCGTATAAATAATTTCGCGATAGTACTAAACATCACTACGGAATCACTAAAACTAATTTTCAAGTGGTCAAAGGCTCACTTCTAAACTCCCGGTTGGTAACAACGTCACTATCACATACGTACGTCTCTGTGCTAATTCCATACGATAGAAAGAGCGGACCTTGCGCGAATACGTCGAATATTATCAGTCTAGCACAGTGAGAAATCGTGAACAGTGTTCGCTTGGTGGGGACTTGAGAGATCGACCTTCATTTAAAATTTTGCGACAATGCGGCCATTTTCGTATTTATTTCATACACCGGCCTGATAATTATGTTCGAATGTCCCGTACGATCGGTCCATCGGCACGTACGAGCCCTAAACAATGACATTTTCATCCTGGAACGACGCCGAAACGTAATAAATACAATTTACAAAGTACAGAGACGCAAGGGACGAAGAGCCGAGTCGCCAAAATGGCCGCCGCATCTACGTAACTCGGCCGTCATATACTGTCGCGATGTTGGCCGTAATGTAACAAACTTTTCGATTTTTGCGACTTTCTGAAAATATTCTGTGACCTTTTAAAATTTATTATCGCCGATGCGGGTGTCGAAAACACGATTTCGACGGAAAAACGCACGTTCGACGGACGGAAACCGTCGAAAAAAATTATTACGCAGTCCGACTTTTAATACGTAAATACGCATTTTGTATTTTTGAGGTGCGGTGGGTGAAAAATATGCGGATTTCGTATTTTATCGGCCGTTTTGGACGCGACCGCGGTCACGTAACTGGGAAAAATATGAAAAGTTCGATTTTTTCAGCGCGAGTTATTTATTTACGCGCGCGGACGAGGGGTGGCCGAAAGGGTTGAATTCGTGAAAACGTAAGCAAAATGTTACCATTTAAGGGATGGAAAATTCGAGCGAGGTGCACGCATCGGTTTGAGCATGTTTCCGAACGGGACGTGTCACGATTACGTGAATTTTCGCGAGTTTTCCGACGAGCATGTGTCGCCACAAACGCACACAGGTAATGAATTTATTCTATTTTCGTTTACGAACAGAATTTTTATTATCAATAAATTCTGTATCGCCCCAATGAATGAAAATATTCACTTAATAATATTTTTTTCTTATTATTACAGTGTTTCCCAAACGAGAAATAAGGGCAAATTAAAAATCAATCAGAACAAATCATAAAAATTACAAATAAACACATACACTACAAGAATTCAGATTTCAAAACAAGCCAATGAATTTAAAATATCATTTATATATATATATATATATATAAATTCAATTAAGAAAAATATAACTAATTAAAATTTACAATTACACTGTTGTTTCTAGAACAATAAATTATCTCTTAACAAAAATTTTCTCTTACAGATTCATAAAAGAAAAAAATTCACTAAAGGATAATTCAACACAATATAGAAAAATATAATTACTTTATAATCAGATTATAAATTTTGATTAATTATAAATTTTCACCAACTATACTAAATTATCATTTAATATATATATTTACACACACATACACACACAAATATATACTAAAAGATAGTTTAATACAATAATATAAAATTGATAATAAATTTCCAATCATATAAATCAGCATCTGTTTAAAAAAAATTTTTTTTAAATTTCCTGATATAAATAAAAAACAAATAAAGAAATTACTCACCGATTGATAAAAGAACGCAACTCTCAGTGGTCACAAAACTCTGAAAAGAAAATAAAAATGTTAAATTAAATATCACATCATATTTGAAAAGTGCAATAATCAATATGATCAAATTCTTTAAATAATTAAACATACTAGTACTTAATTATCAATCAAATATCAATAAGATAAGACATCAATTTCCTTTAAAATTCGGTTTAGAAGCAATGTGTAAAGTCAACGCTTAATAAATATTTTTCTCATCGTAAACTTACTAAATATTTATAAACTAGAACTGACCCTAAATGTTATCGGACCTTAACTATACACAATAAGACACGTTTTCGAGATAATAAGATGTTTATACTTCAGCGATTAGCAGACGTACTGTTCAAGGGGTTTCTTTTTAAAAGACAGTATTTTTAAGTCTGCGCAGATTTCTAATTGCTAACAAAAAATATCAAATACTTTCAGTTTCTTCAAATTGCTGTATATTAAAATATACCTACTGAACGTATAAAAATATACAAATATTCAAAATAAATAAAATTGAGTTATTTTTAAAATCTTTCAGATGATATAAATTTCTATTTGAATTCAAATTAAATACAAAAAAATTCCTGTAGTCACTTTTATATAGGGTCATCCAAAAGTGACGCCTAGATAGGGTGTTTTATTAAAAATAATCATGTGTATAGGGTGGTGTACAGGGAAACATGGGTATAGTTTTTTTTTTAGTAAAACACAAATATAGGCGTCACATTTGGATGACCTATATTTTTATAGAAATTCAATTGAAAAATATATTATATAAAAATACCACAAATTTGTTTTCATATTTCACCAGGACATTTTTAATTTTTTTTTATTATAAATAATTTGTATATACAAACACACACATACACGCACACACATATATATACAAAATATATAAATACAATTTAAAATGAAACTAATGTAAATACTACTAGTACATTTGAACCCTACAACCCTTGTACGGCCTTCACCTCTTTTTACAATGCTACCTTAGTATTGACTTCTTACCATTATTTCACGATAGGTGTTTTGTATGCAGTAAGGTTGTCAACCCCATGCTCAACCCTCAATTTGGATGACTCTTTGACCGAGAATCGAACACAATCCCTCTCATGACATGCAATGATGCATACCACTGTACCATCAATCGGTACTAATATAAAAAATTCTTTAATTCTATTTTGTATGCGATTTAAAACTTAAAAATGGAATAATCTGAGCTCAAATATCAATAAAAAACAAGACATTAATTTTTTACTATATCCAAGTATCATGCTATTCAAAAATCGAACAAATTTAAATTTAGTATATCTAACCGAGATTCGAACTTATATTCCAACATTCGAAAACTATAGCCATTTCACTACTATGTAATTATTCAAAGGACATCATTTTGAAATTTATATAAATCCTTAATTTTTTTTATATAATATGTTTAAATCATTATTATCAACATTTAAAAAAATATCAAATTTATAGATAAACTCAATCAAAGAAATTTATATTCTTTATATAATTAACATTTTACACACATGCACATAAACCTCACACTGAAATACTTGAAAGAGAAAATTTAGAAGAAGCCACATAAACAAAAATGTTTCTAAATGTATTTGATTTTTCCCAAGAAATCGAAATCAAATATACAAATATCCAAGAAGTAATTCAAGAACGTTTATATAAACTAGAAAGTTAACAAAATGGGATTATTTGATGAAGAACTGAATAAAAATGAGACTGAGTGAATTCAACAGAAACATTTCAAAATTGAAATTAAATATTCTAGTCTATTTAAAAACCAAAATATTCAGTTAAAATATTTTATCAATTCTTCTCTTTAACAGTGACACATAGATCCTTAAAGATAGGATAAATCAAAAATTACCAGACAACTTAGAGAAGCATGAAACAATATATGCTAGAAATAATGAGAAAATTATAGGGACAGAAGAGAATGATTTGGAAAATAAATAGAATAGAAAGACTAAATAGTTTATAATGAAAATGAGTAAAGGACATCAATCAATAAGTGTTTATGATTATGAATCCCACAAAAAAAAATAAAAAAAGTTAATAAATAGGTTATGTAAAAATATTAGATCATTTTGGGAATTTATGAAAGAGAAAAACGACCAAATCATAAAACTGATAAAGACTTTTTATAAACTTGTGGAAGAAGAATCTATCAACCAGTGAATTTACAAAGTCTCTTAAGAACTTATTAAACTAATTTAACTTGTTTAACACGATTTTTTTTAATCAGGCAATCAGTTTAACTAGAAATTAAAAATTTCAATTCATTCTACCTATTTGACAATATTTTTTTTAAAAAATAGAAAATAATCTTAAAAAAATTTTCTTCAAACTTTTAATGCACCTTAAAAATAACCTTAATTATAATATAAATTTAAATACATTGCACACACACGCATATATATATAAATAAATATATATATATATATATATATATATATATATATATATATATAGAGAGAGAGAGAGAGAGAACCAAATGTGATGCCTAGATTTGTATTTTATTAAAAAGAAAAAAAAACAAAAGAAACTATACACATGTTTCCCTATACACATGTTTTTTCTTAATAAAACACAAATCTAGGCGTCACATTTGGATGACCCTATATATAGATATCACTATTGAATAAGAAGAGAATATCACCGATAGATAAGAAAAAATACTAATTGGGAATCTAAAGATATATTAAAAAAATGCTCACACAAAAAAGACCTAAGGATAGATAATAGAGAGACATAAGAAAATTCCTAGGGGTGGAATTTAAGAGAAAGGCATTAGAATGCTGAAAATGGAAAGTTCTGGTCAAAGTCTGCATCAAGCAATAGATAGAAAGAGACTGATGATCATGGTAATGACGATTACTACTGAACAAACAACAAACGTTTCCAGATTTCAAATGTGTATTTGATACAAACAGATTAGAAGAGAAAGAAGTGAAAACAAGTATCGATCAACCAAGAAAAACAGAGATTTTTAACAGGAAAGTCGATTAGATATACAGGATCATCCAAATGTGACGCCTGGATTTGTGTTTTATTAAAAAGAAACAAAAGAAACTATACACATGTTTCCCTATACATCACCACCCTATACACATGTTTTTTTTTCAATAAAACACAAATGTAGGCGTTACATTTGGATGATCCTATACAATGTAATAATAAACACACTGTTAAATAAATAATCCAGTTCTTAGTTATTTTTCATTAAATATAAAAAAATAATTATTTCAATCGAATTTCATAATACATACTACTGTCGAACTTCAATATAGCAAACAAACAAATATATATTTAAGATTTAAAATAATCCACTTATCCATCAAACTAAAAGAATATTTAAATTCGAATGCACTTAATTAAAAACATAATTTAATCATTACCTAAATGAGATTTCAAATAGATATATGAACAATTAGTTTAATTATAAATAACTGGCCGCTTTTCAATTAATTCCGATACAAATTAAAATAAACCTCCGACATCGAAGACATACATTAAAACTCTATAAAACATTTCAATAATAAACATGTAAAAATTTGCAATTTAAACATTGCAGCAGCAGTCAAACGACTTTCACGGAATCATTCAATGATTCATTCTGATAATTTGTCTACTGAAATATGCACGAAATTAAAAATTATCAAGATACAAGTATTAAAAATGTATTTATCAATCGAACGTTTAATGTTCCAAAGACGTTCGTCTCAATATATTTTTCTGTTATTATTATTCGCTTTGATTTATCGTACGATTAAGAAACATGCTAAACAGAATAACCGATTCGAATGAAAAAATACGCACTGACGGATTAAAAAATAACTTTCACTCGTTGTCAATAGATTAAGAGTTATTTATTTATTTACTTGTTTAGACAACGTTGTAAACATGAACGTTTATCAAATATTAAAATAACAATATTTTAAATAAAATATTGATTATTTATAAGCACGGGTTTGTACTCGAGATTGTTATCAGTCAGCGAAAGAGAAAAAAATACACAATGACTTTTATATTCGATTCTAAATCAGACATATGAATAAATTTTCATGACACACACATTCTCTGTTCGAATACTTTTTACAATTAGTACCGAACGAATATTCTCGAACCGGCATTAGACATTGAATTTCTTAATAAAAATTCGACTCTCGAGAAATCATAAAAGAGTGACGAATTCGAAAAAGCATTCATAACACAAGAATGTACGATAACATTGAAAATCTAATGAAATATAAAAATGTCCTTTGAAACGCCTCGTCTTATTTGAACGAAAATGGAATCGATGCGAATTGAAAAGATTTCCACGAAACGTAAATGAAACAATTTGATTTATTGTTAAGATAAATCCGAAGCTATTAGCATCCGAACACAAATCAAAATTAAACACGCTGTTTGAGTCACTTGATTAAAAAACGAATGAGTGGTCGACGTATTCGAACTTTTAATAGAATTTATCAACGAAAGAATTCTCGAAATCACCTTGACAAGTTTCGGAGATTACACACACATGAGGAAGTGAACTGTTCGAGTCATTGAATCTTCAGATGACACACACGCGTCATATTTTTTTTTCGAACGACGTGTACATATATTTATTCGTCATGTATGAAATATCTACTAAATCTACTTCGTATCTGTTTTAAATGTTTCTCTTCAATTCATTTTATTCGAAAAATCAATCAGTGATTTATATACAAGTAATACAAATCGCAAAGTAATTTCCTGTAAAGATTTTAAAATCAACTCAAAAAAACAAATAAATTACAAGAAGAAAATGTAAAGAAAAAATCATATCAACCATAATATTATTTGATTTTTTAAAAAGTCTTAAAAACATCAATTTTCCATTTCTAATACTTAATATGTATTTCTATTTTAGTACTTTTTGAACATATTTAATTTTAAATTATTTTTTCAGGAAAATCAAGCAAATATTTACAATAAACTGCAAATATAAAGTTGTTGCATATAAAATAGCGGATTTGGAGTCACAAGAAGAAAATGTAAAAATAAATTATATCAATCATATAATTTGATTTTTTTAAATATCTTGGAAAAGATCAGTTTTCAATTTCTAATACTTAATTTCTTATGAATTTTATATTTCAGTACTTTTTGAAAATGTTTCATTTCAAATTGTCATCAGAAAAATCAAGTAGATATTTACAATAAATTGCAAATATAAAGTTGTTGTATATAAAATGGTGGATTTTGGAATGAAGTTGATTACGATTTTCATTTTAAAAACCACTGATGGAAATTAATAATTACTATACAGAATTATGAATTTAATTCTATTCCAGATTTCAGTGTAAATGGACAAATAAAAATATTTTTTAAAACAGGGAAATTTGCCAAAAACGTATAATTTTCTTTGCAAGTTTAAATTACACAGAAAAGGAAGCAAGAATATTAACAAAACATTTGGAATTGATATTATAATCAAATTATCTAGTTTAATAAATTTCGATTAGAAGATACGAACGTTAAAAAAGTTTTCTAATAAAGTCCAACTTTTGTAAATCTATAAAGGAAATTGTAAAGAAAATAGATGCCCACTATTTGAGTTTCCAGTTACTTGCAAACACTTGAAAAAGTCAAAAAATTGGATAAATAAGTGGATTTATTATGAGATCATTGAAAGGAACTGACTGGAAGTTTGCAATTTTCTACTCATCTAGAACAGAAATGAATTTTTTGAGCAGAGTAATGAAATGTGATGAAAAATGGATTCTATGCAACAGTCATAACCAATTTGCATAAAGACTAGATGCTAGTGAAACCCTAAAAAAAATGCCAAAACTGAACTTTCATCCAAGAAAAATTTTAGTAACTAGTGATTTACAGTTAATAAATGCCAAAGAAGGTGCAATAAAATGATCAGTAATTATGTGTTTAACAATCTGATTTGGTCAATTGACATGGAGTTATTTGCTTCATGGCAACTTTCAACCACATGTTATAAAAACAACTGTTTAGAAAATGCAAGAGTTGCACTATGAGATTCTTCCTTATCCATCATATTTACTAGACCTCTCGTTCAGAAATTACAATTATTTAAATCACTTTTTAGACAAAATTTCATAATGAATCACCAGTCAATTATCATCTTTTTCATTTCTACTACTATCTTCCTTTTCATACTCACAAAGTTCTTAATTCCATCCAACCATATCTTCATTTCATTCCTTTAACATTTTATACACGGACTCAAATCACTTTAATTTTATTTTTTAATCACTTCTCTTATTTTCAACGAATTTCCACGTTAGTTCTTCTTCTACTTTCCATTTCTCTTATATTCTTTAAACGTCTACCGAACCTCTATCCATTTTTATCTTTTTCATCTCTACTACTATCTCATTCTCATACTCTCCAAGTTCTTCTCACATCCAATCATATTTCTTCTCATTCTTTCTATGCAAGAAACCAAGTTATTTGAATTATCTCTTCTCAATAAATTCACTTATGAGCTTCAGATTAACTACTTATCTTCCTATTTTGTCTCTTCAATTCTTTTGTGCAAACTTTATACAGCACCTAACTTCCTTATGTTCTAATTACTAAATTATTCATTTATATTAAACTGAATTTGATAAAATATCAAAATAACTAGTTTATAGTCCCTACCAAAAATATTTTTATACTCATGATTATAATTTATGAAGTTTATCTTTTTATGAACATTTTTTAAATTATAAATTAAAAAATGAATTATCAACCTCAATCACCCGATAAGAGACTTCTCACCCCCAACACTACATATTGTAGTGTTGAGGGTGATAATTCATTTGTGTTAAAGTGAATTTGTTAGTTTTAAAATAAACAGTGATTGAAAATATTTTAAAAAAATGGTTTATGTAGACATTTGTGATTTTATTAAACTTTTTTTATACCTGATTGTTTTTTTAACTACAACTTTATAGAATTTATGTATTTTTTTCATATTTTACATTCTCTCCATTTATAGTTCTTTCTTTTCGTTTATTTTAAGAATAAATATTCTTCTACACTTTACTTCAGAACTAGATAATCTGTATTTTTTATAACAAAACGATGAATACCGATAATATGTTTTTCTCGAATTGTCCGTACCGATGGCCGACAAAGAAAAAAAACACCTTATGAATGTAAAAGTCTAAAAACAAACCTCACATATATGATAATAGTCATATTGAACGTTTGTGTGTATGTTGATACATTTTCGTTGCTTTGTACTGTACAAGTATTAGTGTACAGGTGCCTTAATATAGATTAGCATGTAAACAACAATGATAAGCATAAAGGTTAATAAACTGAGGCGGTGTCGAAAGTAGGACAAGCCAGTGCTGTTATTCGAAATGGCGGCGTAAACAGGTCATCGGGCAATATAACTAGACGCAATAGTGTCCAACAAAAATGTCACGGACACAAATCATTGTTCAAGTTCAACATGATTTTTTTTTAAAGAAAAAAATCGACGTGTTTGGTCGTCAGCGCCGAAATGAATTCCGTCATTGTCGCTGATTCTGAATGGCGTCGAAGAATAGATTCGAGTTCTGCACGAGTCATGTGTTCAGATTAGAGGTTGGTTTCAATATATTTCGACATAAATTGATTCGATAATGGGTTTGAACCGGTTTTCGGACATTTATTATCCGACGCGGAAAAAATAAGAACTTGTTTAGGGTACTGATGAACTAGTTCTTTGATTCAGAATTAAATATAAAAGATGATAATATGTTGACGAGGATAAAAAATAGAATGATGATACTATTTTCAATAATTTTAGTTTTTAATAAAGAAATATTATAAGAAATTATCAAAAATTCATTTTTCAATTACCAAGATAGTATTTTCTAATAATAAATGTCATTATTGTCGAAAAATGATTATTTTCTGTCCAAATAATAGATTTCAAGCAAAAAAGATAGGTTTAAAAAGAAATAGAAATTTTCAATTTTTGATTATCAAAAAACCACGACCTATAGTATGGAAAATTTCATGAAAAATCCAAATCTGAGAGAATCGATTTTTTTTATCTAAAATTAAAAATTAGCTGTAAAATAAGACATATCAATGATTAAAATCGCATTTTCGTACACAGAACAGATTTTAATTCGAGAAAACCGTGATTTAATCAGTTAGTCACTTCTTCCAATCAAAAATTCATTATTTGCATTTTCCAGTATTTTTCTGTAAGTGAATACTATTTTTATACACTAAAAATATTTCCAAGAGAATATATAATCAATTTGAAACCAAAATTTTATGTTTTGAAGCCTTTTAGTATTTTTTTTAGATTTTTAAAATTTTGAAAAATAAATAAGAAATTACAAAAATTCATTATTCAGCTACCAAAATAATATTTTGTAACAACGAATATTATTTTTGCTGAAAAATGACTATTTTCCATCAAAATAATCGATTTCCAATAAAAAAGATTGATTTAGAAAGGATTTTAAAATTTTCAATTTTTGATCATCAAAAAACCACGACCTATAGTATGGAAAATTTCATGAAAAATCAAAATCTGAAAAAATTATTTTTTTTCGTTTGAAATCAAAGATTGGCTATAAAATAATACAAATCCATAATTAAAATCGCATTTTCGTACTCAGAAAGAATTTTATTAAGAAAAAACAGTAATTTAACTAATCAACCATTTTTTTAATGAAAATATTATTATTTTCATTTTCTATCGTTTTTCTGCAAGTGAATACTCTTTTTAGACATTAAAAATATTTTCAAGGGAATATATAATCAATTTTCAATTGAAATATTGTTTTGAAGACCTTTAGTATTTTTTTTAGATTTTTAAAATTTTGAAAAATAAATAAGAAATTACAAAAATTCATTATTCAGCTACCAAAATAATATTTTGTAATAATGAATGTTATTTTTGCTGAAAAATGACTATTTTCCATCAAAATAATCGATTTCCAATAAAAAAGATTGATTTAGAAAGGATTTTAAAATTTTCAATTTTTGATCATCAAAAAACCACGACCTATAGTATGGAAAATTTCATGAAAAATCAAAATCTGAGAAAATTATTTTTTTTCGTTTGAAATTAAAGATTGGCTATAAAATAATACAAATCCATAATTAAAATCGCATTGTCGTACACAGAACGAATTTTCTTGAGAAAAAACCGTAATTTAACTAATCAACCATTTTTTTAATGAAGAAATTATTATTTGCATTTTCTAACAAGAATACTAATTTTTCTGCAAATGAATACTAATTTTATACACCAAAAATATTTCCAAGAGAATATGTAATGAATTTTCAACCAAAATTTTGTGTTTCAAAGCTCTTTAGTATTTTTTTAAATTTCGAAGAAAAAACAAGAAATCACAAAAATTCATTTTTCAGCTACCAAACTAGTATTTTCTAATAACGATTGTTATTTTTGCTGAAAAATGACTATTTTCCATTAAAATAATCGACTTCCAATAAGAAAGATTGAATTAGAAAGGATTTTGAATTTTTCAATTTTTGACACTAAAAAAACCAAGACCTATAGTTTGGAAAATTTCATGAAAAATCAAAATCTCAGAAAATCGATTTTTTTTTCATCTACAATCAAAGATCAGCTATAAAATAATGTAAATCGATGATTAAAATCAAATTTTCATACATAAAACGAATTTTATTCAGAAAAAACCGTGATTGAATCAATTAGTTACTTCTTACAATGAAAAATTTATTATTTGCATTTTCCAACGTTTTTCTTGAAGTGATTACTATGTTTATACACTAAAAATATTTTCAAGAAAATATATGATCAATTTTTAAACAAAATTAAATATTTTAAAGTCCCTTAGTATTTTTTTTAATTTTTTGAATTTCAAAGAAAAAAACAATAAATCACAAAAATTCATTTTTCAGCTACCAAAACAGTATTTTCTAATAACGAATGTTATTTTTACCAAAGAATGATTATTTTCTATCTAAATATTCGACTTTTAACAAAAAAATGCTTTAGGAAGGTATTTTAAAATTTTCAATTTCTAACCCTAAAAACACGATTTATAATATGGAAAACTTTATAAAAAATTGAAATCTGACAAAATCGATTTTTTCATAATTCGGCTATAAAATATAGAACAATACAAACATTTCAAATATGAATATTAGTCAAATATGAACCCCATTGAAAATGAAATAGGAACACGAAGTTTAATGCACACTAACGGCTGACACATCTTAAACAAAAACTAAGATTTAAGTTCGGTAAAGAAAACCGCATTGAATCGATGCAGCGAGTTACTGCGCAACATTGCAAACTTGTTGATGCACACAATTAAGTCCTGGCCTTTGTTGTATTGTATTTTCGTAATTGCTTCTGTGTATAGGTAAACGTGAAGTATACTTAATTCACACTATTACCGAAGTTCTACCACAACTATTCACTTTACGGCATGCATATATATACTACACTTCCGTTTTGTTCTCGTCAATGCGCCGGTTCATACTTGCATTTTTATCAAGTCGTAATTTAATTTTTTACAGTACAGACATTTATTAATATTTATTCGTAATGAATGAACGATACGGATTATTCTATCGAATAATTGTAATAATCGAAAATGGAATGTTAAGACGATGTTTTTTTTCTTCAAGACACATAATTTGTTTTGAACCGAAGAATGAACTGTGTTGATAATTAAAACATTCTGATAACAATAAAATGTTGCGTAAATATTTCGACATTTTATTATTTGTAGATTGTACAATTCGAGTTTTTAAAAATATTGGTTTGGTTATTAACTCGTTTTCAATTTAGACAAAGATAAATTCATTACGAAAAATATTCATTTCTATTCGCAAATGTAATTTGGAAAATACTATAACTGAATTCAGTTCTATAGTCAATTAATTTTTTTTAACTATCTGGTTAAACCGAAAGTTAGCCCAGATTTTCAGAATAGATAATTTTAGAAGTGATTTTATACGTGTAAAATATTTAAGAAATCATTCAGATTGATAAAGAAAATTAGTGCTGTGTGAATTCGATACTAGAAAAGCAGAAGTTGTGTTTTTGTTATCTAATATTTTTATTATTTCCAGAAAATCAAAAACTCAAGGTAAACATTGAGGAAAATTTTGTTGTATAGGGTTTTCCAATAAGTGCTACAGAAGTTTAAATGGAAATAAAACAACAAGTATTTTATTAATTAGTAGTTATTTTTTTATTTAGTTTTAAGCATATTCTATGGTATTAATCATGGAACACAATTTCAGTTCTATGACCATCACACCACTAGTGCATTCGTTTAGCCCAATTTTAGTCACTCTTGCACATAATTGTGAGCCAATTTCATGAATTACACTTTCAATGTTTATTTTTAAAATGATTCTACTGTTTGTGGTTTATCAGCATAAACCAATGATTTCACATAACCCTACAGAAAATAATCCAATGGAGTTAGATCACATGATCTTGCTGGCCAATTAATGGGTCCATTTCGTGAAATAATGGACTCATTAAACTTTTGTTTCAATAAGTCTATTAAAATACAATTTATAAACGTTACTGAAGTGTTAAAGGTTCCATGATAATTTGTCAAACTATACTGAGTTGAAATGTCGAAATAAGTTTGAAAAAAAAATTCAAACATGACTGCCATCAACTGTCAAAGTTCTGACATTCTTATTGGAAAACTATACTAAGTTATTAAACATGATTTTAATTTCATTTGTATTTAGTTTTGATTCGGTTCTTCTATATTCTTTTAAGTGTTGAAATTGACATTTTTAAAATTTTTGAGGTTCCATATATAAGTAGTACATTGTTTAAAAATCGTAAATATGATAAATATTTTCCATTTATATTTTTATTTTTAAATTTTACTTTTTTCATATTTTATATTCTAAGACACTCTCTCTCTCTCTCTATATATATATATATATATTAGGTTGGCAAATATCTCCCTTCCGCCTTCTGGTCTTTTGAATTTCGCAGCTATGTACAAAAAAAAAAAAAAGCGGAAGGGAGATACTTGCCAACCTAATATATATATATATATATATATATATATATATAGATATATATATATATATATATATATATATATACAGTTGTATAAAAAATATTTAAATCACTAATCTAAAAATTTCAAGGAATAAAAATAAATGACGAGACACTTAGTCATTTACGATTTCCTGACGACATTATTCTATTCTAAACCAGATCAGATAAATTTCAAAAAAGAATAGAAGAATTATAGTAAGTAAAAAAAAAATGGTCTTATGATTAATAACGACAAAAACAATTAGACGTTGTTAGAAACAACACGTCATTTGTAAATTCTATGAAAAAGGTATTATGTATCTTTATTTCGTTTCTTATATTGTTACCTTCATCAGCAGTTACCTCATTATCATATGTTGAATGTTAATTAATTATTGAAATTAATTTTTATTGCATTTTAAATATAATATAAATATTTTATTGTCTATATAAAAACATCTCGTTTTAATTATTTGTATATATATATATATATATATATATATATATATATATATATATATATATATATATATATATATTTTGCTACAATATTAATATAAAAGAAAATAATATAAAGATTATTTATTACGTGTCATCACATGTTTTATATTATTCGTACAACACTGCATTTATCACTACGTCGATCAGTCACGAGCATAACATTTTATGTTAAAAACAGTGACTTATCCGTCCTGCATTTAGGTAGGGGAATTCCAGTTCAAGTGCATTTAACATTTAGTCATCTGTCGGCGTATTATGGATAATTTTATAATAACGACTAATTGAATATGTAATTAATATTACACTAACAAACGAAATTGAAAGCAGCTAAAACAACTATTCACTCTAAATCTTGATACCTAACCTGTACTAACGAGCACTGCTCACGATGAAACTATTGAGCCTTTCCACACTAGTCAACATGCATACAGTATTTACGACCCATTACCACTCATCTCACACGCTCTTTCACGAAAACTAATTTTTTTAGGTGGGGGATTTTGGTTGTAAGAGGGTGAGACGAGAGGTAATAGGTATGAATACTTTATGCATGTTGACTAGTGTGGAAAGGCCCATTGGGCCAATCGGAAAGTAATTTCATTTTTTCGCTACAAGTATCGTTGGTTGTATTTTTAATCAGCTAATTTCATTCTAAACCATATTGTCATTATATATTTTGACAGCTAACATTTCAAGGTTTATTTTTTTAAAAAAAAATTTTTGATTCTGTGCAGTTATTTTTTTTTGAGTGCCGTATCAAAAAGTGGAAAATAAAAAGGAGCATTGTCATATTTTACTTTTTTATTACTGAAAAGGTAGAAATGCTGTCCAAGCAAGAAAAAAGTTATGTGAAGTGTATGGAAAAGATGTGTTAATAGAAAATAGCAAAATTTCGTTCTGACAATTTTGATATTAAAGATGCACCACGTTCTGGAAGACCATTTGAAGCTGATGAACACAAAATAAAGACATTGGTTGAAGTAAACCGCCGAATAAAAACACGAGAAATTTCTACAAGATTGAATTTATCAAATTCGACCGTTCATGATCATATGAAACGATTTGGTTTCGTTTCAAAGCTCGATTTTTGGATTACACATGTTTCCAGAGAAAGATATTTGCTTCGTCGCATTAACATCTATGATTTGCTGCTCGAAGTGAAGAAAGTGATTCATTTCTGAGGCGATGAAAAATGGATTATTGACAACAATATTAAACGTAAACGATCATGAACCAGAAGAGATAAGACGGCTCAAAGCACTTCGAAAGTCGATATTCATAAAAAAATGATGCTCTCTGTTTGGTGGGATTTCCAGGGAATTGTTTTATTTTTTGAGCTTCTACAATTCCACAACTTATTCGGAAGTGTATTGCTACCAATTGGACAAATTGAGCGGATCCATTAAACAGAAGAGACCAGAATTAATTAACAGAAAAAGTGTACTATTGATAACACCAGACCTCATACAAGTTTGATGATTCGCCAGAAGCTGTTACAGCTTGGATGGAATATGCTATCGCACCTACCATATTCGCCAGATTTGGCACCTTCTGATTATTACTTATTTCGGTATTTACAGAACTCTTTAGACGGAAAAACATTTAGTTTAAATGAAGATGTCAGAAATCACTTGGTTCAGTTTTTTGCAAGCAAAGATCAGAAGTTGTACGAGCGTCAAATCATGCTACTACCAGAAAGATGTTAAAATCTATCAGACCAAAATGGTCAATATATAATTAAATAAAATATTTACAAGCTACAAAAAAATTGTCGTTCATTTTCTAAAAAAAAAAAACGAAATTACTTTCAGAACAGCCAATAGATTGCTCTCTTTTAAAAAAATCTTATATAGTTGTAACTCCACGAACAACAACAATAATCAAAAAAAAAATCAATAACATACTCACCGACACACACACACACATATTAAAAACAACTTGAATTAAATCAATTTTACATAACAACAACTATGTTTTTACGAGCAAAACATTATAACTTCAAGAATAGAAATTGTTTTGCATATGTAAAGGTATTATATCACGTATGAAACATAGTTAAATAGTATATCCTCATTAAACACATGAAACATGTGAATTCATTCATACATAACAAGACATCAACATGCTCTACTAGTTTATTAAATTAAGTGAATTTAATGAAATTATCATGCCTCACATGATTATTTTATAATCGTACGGAAATCGGTAGCAACGAAGAATTTGTAATAAAGGTCGGCATGCAGTTTTTAATTGGTCGATTGTTGAATTAAACTAATTAACGAAAATAGCACGTACTGTGTGTAAATTTTTTATAAAAGGTTCTGGTCGTTTCATACAGTTATTTTGTCAAGAATTCGTTGTCAGATGTCTATATAAATGATTTTATTAATAGAACAGTCAGTAATTGAAATGTCTAGTTTCCAGACGTGTGTACTGGAATATAGTTTTACTCTATTATTTCACAATTACCTTATGTACTATATGGAAAATTTCATAACAATCAAAATCCGAGAGAATGGACTAGTTGTATTATCATCAGAAATTAAAGATTGGTTATAAAATAACATATCGATGATTAAAATCGCATTTTCCTACATAGAACAGATTTTAATTCGAGAAAACTGTAATTTAATCAGTTAGTCACTTTTTCCAATCAAAAATTCATTATTTGCATTTTCCAGCGTTTTTCTACAAGTAAATAGTATTTTTAGTCACTACAATATTTCTAAGAGAATATAAAATCAATTTTCAACACACAATTTTGGACTTTGATGAATATTTTATTTGAGTATTACGGAAGTTTGTTGGATACGCATGCAAAAACTTTTATTTTTTCAGTTATTTTCATTTTTCAACACACTTTTCCATTATAAAATTCATAGTTTTGTAAATAGGACTATTTATTCATAACTTGACTATACATTTTAAATCAAGAACTTATATTTTGATCGATACAAATATTTTTTGTAGAATTTTAAAATTTCGATAAAAAATAAAAATTACTAAAAATTGATTTTTGGTCACTAAAATTGCATTTTCTAATAACGAATATTATTTGTACTGAAAAATGATTATTTTCCATCTAAATAATCGATTTCTAGCCAAAAAGATTGATTTAAAAAGGATTTTAAAAATTTCAATTTTTGACCATCAAAAAACCATGACCTATAGTATGGAAAATTTCATAAAAAATCAAAATCTGAGAAAATTGATTTTTTTCGTCTGAAGTCAAAGATTGGTTATAAAATAAAACATATCGAAAGTTAAAATCATATTTTCAAACACAAAACTACTTTTATTCAAAGAAAACCGTGATTTAGCTAATCAATCATTTCTTTGATCAAAAAAATCATTATTTGCATTTTCTGACATCTTTCTCAAAACTAATACTTCTTTTCTATACTAAAAATATTTCCGGGGAAATATATAATCAATTTTCAACCAAAATTTTATGTCTTGAAGGCCTTTAGTATTTTTTTTAGATTTTTGGAATTTCGAAAAATAAACAAGAAATTACAAAATTTCATTTTTCAACTACCAAAATAATATTTCCTAATAACGAATGTTATTTTTGATGAAAAATGACTATTTTCCAATAAAATAATCGATTTCCAATAAAAAAGATTGATTTAGAAAGGATTTTAAAATTTTCAATTTTTGACCATCAAAAAACCACGACCTATAGTATGGAAAATTTCATGAAAAATCAAAATCCGAGAAAATTATTATTTTTTGTTTAAAATCAAAGATTGGCTATAATATAAAACAAATCGATGATTAAAATCGCATTTTCGTGCATAGAACGGATTTTATTTAGAGAAAAACATGATTTAGCTAATCAATCATTTCTTTGATCAAAAAAATCATTATTTACATTTTCTAGAGTTTTTCTGAAAGTGAATACTATTTTTATACACTAAAAATATTTCCAAGGGAATATCTAATCAATTTTGAACCAAAATTCTGTGTTTTGAAGTTTTTTAATATTTATTTTAGATTTTTTGAATTTCGAAGAAAAAACAAGAAATCACAAAAATTCATTTTTCAGCTACCAAAATAGTATTTTCTAATAACGAATGTTATTTTTGACGAAAAATGACTATTTTCCATTAAAATAATCGATTTCCAATAAAAAATATTGATTTAGAAAGGATTTTAAAATTTTCAATTTTTGTCCCTAAAAAAACCACGACCCATAGTATGGAAAATTTCATGAAAAATCAATATCTGAGAAAATTGATTTTTTTCACTTGAAATTCAAGATTGGTTATAAAATAATGCAAATCCATAATTAAAATCGCATTTTCGTACACAGAACGGATTTTATTGAGAGAAAACTGATTTAGTCATTTAATCATTTTTTTAAACAAAAATTCATTATTTGCATTTCCCAGCGCTTTTCTCAACGTTAATATCATTTTTCTATACTAAAAATATATTCAGAGAAGTATATAATCGATTTATAATCAAAATTTTATGTTCTGAAAGGCATGAATATTTTTTTAGTTTTTTTGAATTTTGAAGAAAAAACAAGAAATTCTAAGAAATCATTTTTTATCTACCAAAATAGTATTTTCTAATAACGAATGTTATTTTTGATTATTTTTCATTAATATTATCGATTTCCAATATAAAAGAAAGAGCCGCCCGACGTAGGGTATTTTTGTACCCCATGATTTTATTAATTACATTAGTTATATTTTAAATCCTCATATTTGATGAAAAACTGGGGTATAATAATACCACAAATTACAAGTATATTACTTTATATATACTTTTATTTGAGGATGACACGAGATAGAAAATAGTCTTAATACAAAACACTTTGAATAATCATAAAGTTAAAACTGAAAAAAATAAAATATTGTACAAATCGTGATCCTAAAACCTCATTTAAACAAATATAATCACCTACAATTCAATTAAGCTTTCTAGAATTATTTTTTTATTTTATCCTGGTATCAAATTGTACTTCAATAGCTATTTTTTTATCCTGGTATCAAATTGTACTTCAATAGCTATTTTTTAATCTAACAACTATAAATACATATAAAATTAAATACAGTACTCAGTGCAATCAGAGATTTCATTTCAGTAATTATTTTATTTACTGAATAGATTTAATAAATAAACTTGATTTCGTACGCAGTGTAAGAATCGTAATTAAATATGAATTAAAAATAACAGACATGAATAATATACACATCCGTTAATCTAAATGGTTGCATTTTATACCTTAACAAGAACATAATGCATCTAAAGAAAATGTCTGCGATTGAAAAATTAACGTGGTGCAATTAAAGCAACAAAGTAGAAGTTATTTAACAGATATATGGTCTAATTTTTAATTATTAATTTTAAATTGATAGATAACCATCTTTTAATGTTTTATTTATTTATGTGAGGCACTTGCTAGTAAACATTTTAATAATTTAATCAACGCTCGGTAGTTTTATGTACGTAATAAAAAGTAACATTTATGAATATTGTATAATAAATGATTTTTTTATTAACAAAAATAATTTGAGATGTTTCGTGATATAAATTATATAAATTGTTCAGAAATTAAAATAATGACGTGTAAACTTTTATTATTTGTTTTAAATTACAACACATACACATATGTGTCTAAATATGGATAATTCACAAGCTGAAATTGATTAACTCAACGTTTTATATTTAAAATAAATTTCCTTAATATTCAGGCTTAACAGCACTGAATGATAGAAATTTTTTGGTCGTGGAATAATTGATAATTTATTTCAGAAGCCAATCTGATTAATTTTATACTTTTTAATAAATTGTTGCAATAATGCAATTCAAACACTTTTTATATACAATTCAAATATATATTTGACAATAATGATAAATTATTTACAGTTATACTGTCATAAAAAAAGTAAAATTTCAAAAGAAAAAGAAATACATTTCATACGTTAAGTGTCTAACCCATTTTGTTTACCCATATTTTATTAATAAGAGAAAAAAGAAAGATATAATGGATCTGTTGAAATTCATTCCTCCTATTAAAGGGGTATTCTAGTCTAGACGCACGAATTTTAGGTGTTTTTTCGGCGTTCTAAAAAAAACAAGAAATATTTTTACTATCCATTATTTATTGACATTTTAAGAGTATAAAAAAGTATTATTAAAAACAAAAAATTCAAAATTGAAAAAGGTATAGGTTGGCAAAGTGGGGGCTCGAAAAAAAAGTGTCTCCTGGTTGACGTGGTTCCAACCCTTCCGGTCATTTGAAACAATTTTTTTTTTAAATTATTGAAAAAGAAGGTTGTAATAGTATCCCCGCCTAGGGAAATTTAAAAAAAAATTTTTTTCGCAAAATGGTGGCAGTGTGAAAAAACAGTCATTTTTTGCCCTATTTTTTTCAACTTTCGGAATTTTTTAAAAATAGTAAAAAACAAAATTTTCAAAAAATCCTAGATGGGAGCAATCACTGTTATATTGAGAAGCTCTGTACCAAATTTCAAGTAAATCGGTCTATTATAACTTGAGATATCACGTCAATCGTGTCGAAAAAGTAGTTTCGAGAAAAACGCGTTTAAAGTTGATTCGTTTCGGCCAGACCGAAAAATAGCTATAACTCCGAAAATAACTCGAATTTCAAAAAATCCTCTTAAGGACATATTCTTAAAGGTCTAAACTTTGAAAATATGCAAAAAAATCGATTTTTTTCGAAATTATAGACTAGAATACCCCCTTAAACACGGTTATTATAAAAATTTAAGAACAAATCAATTAGATGGATTCTGAGTACGTCTGACTAAGAAGACATTATTTATGTTGATGATTTCGACAATAATACTTAAATATAAACAATATTAAAAATAACTGTTATGATAGTGACAGAAAATTTATCGTTGACTTTTTCTAAAACCCTTTAATAAACAATTATGAGAATGATTTTTTCTAAAATCATTTTTTTTGGAAAGTGAATTCAATGATATTAATTATTTTATTTTTATTTTCACTTGCCAAATCGATTAACTCTCTTGTTATGTGAAAAATGTTGAAATAATAACGATTATTCTAAAGATATACTATTCTATACATTATTTATGTTGTTAGATAAAAGCTATATCTGTAATAATACATTCTACAATTTTTATTTGAATTTAAATTTTAAAAAAGAATGTATATTATTTTATCAATTTATATATCTGATAAAGAACTTAGGAAAAAATCCAAGAAATACGAGACAAAGACTTGAAAAAATTGTCACTGTGGAATGGAAGAGAAAAGCACTGGGTTGTTAAAAGTAAAAAAAATTGAGAGAAGTCTTAATTCAGAAATTCAACAGTACTTAGATAATAATAGTGATGATGATGAGATGAATTCTATTTTTTTAAATAAGAAACCAAGTTTGTGATAAAAAAGCAATTGGAACTATTATAAATTTTGATTATTTTTTTCAATAAATATTTATATTCAAAATTGTGATATTTATATGAAATAAACAGATTTACAGACTTAATTTTATTATTGGTTCAACATTAGGAGTTTGATCTGCATGTTTATATGAATTTACATGTATAGGATGTTTTTCAAGTGTGATAGAACTTTAAATTGAACTTTTAATTAATCCAACAGTACATAGAAAGAATCTATGGCTGATGATGATGAGATGAATTTTATTTTTCTTCAAATAGGAAAACAAGTTTATAACAAATTATCATAAATTTTGATTCATTTTTTCAAGAACTATTTACACTTAAAATTTTGATATTTACATGAAATTAGTAAACATTTACAGGTTTAGTTTTGTTATAGGTTCAACATTAAAAGTTTGATTTGTACGTTTGTATGAATGCACATAATGTGTGTGTGTGTGATAGAGAACTAAGGAATATAAAGATCCAAAAAGAAAACCATGAATAGACAAATGTCACTATGGAATGGAAGATAGAATCATTGAGTTCTTAAAAGTAGAAAATTTTAAAAGAAATTTTCATCCAGCAATTCAACAGTATATAGAAGAAGTTGCTGCTGATAATAATAATGATGATTATAAGATGAACTTTATTTTTGTAACAAAAAAGCAATTGGAACTATCATAAATTTTGATTTGTTTTCTCAACAAATATTTATATGAAATAAGTAATGATTTACAGGCTGTTTCGTTATTGGTTCAAAATTATGAGTTTGACTTGTGTTTTTATGAATGTATATTTATGTGTTTGTGTGTGTGTGTATAAATATATATATATATATATATATATATATATATATATATATAATAAATGATTGTTTTAATGTAGTCAAACGAGATATTCTTGTCAAGCTTTCAATGATTCCTAGCCATGGACGCACGTAGTACTTTTTCTCTCACATTACCTAATTTCCACACACCGCTGTTTTCAACACAACGTAACTGGTAATTGTTGATATGTATATTATTACACACACATAGACAAAACAGTTTATTGCGAGTGGCAGCACATGGAAAAAACAAAGTTAGCTAGCTGGCCGACAGCGAGTGACCCACATATTTCGCCAACTTTTCTCATCCGCGTTTGTTCTTTAAATTCTCAGACGAACTGTTCATGTCTGTTTTTGGACCTGATCCAATTTGAGTGGACCAAGGCGGGCGGTCAGCAGCCTTCGTTTTCCGCTTCTCGTTTCGCTCTAGTCATGTATTTAATTTACTTCAATTTTTTTTTCTCTTTGTACTTTTCGACAAACGAGAAATGACATATTCTCTATCAATTGAAATTCGGTTTGTTTCTTTTTCACAGTTTTTCTAAACACAATCGATTGCAGTAAATATAGACATTTGTTCTCGATATATATATATATATATATATAAAATCATAAAAAAAATTCCAACTACCTTGTAAAATCAATTCTAACTTATTTTTAGCCGCTCAAATCGATAAACATTTTAGGTTGTATGCTTTAAATAACTTTTCAGATTTTATCAATTTGTTACAAGATAATTGCTTACATTATTATACAATTTACTTATTTATATATATATATATATATATATATATATATATATATATATATATATATATATATATATGTGAATTAAAATTCCATAAAAATATATTTACATATAAAAAAAACATATCAAGTATATAAATAAAGTCAAAATTTAATTTTTATAAATTCGAAATATTGATTATATTTATTTTTGTAAACTAAATAATATAAGAGAATTTCATTAGATTATTTATATTATTTTATTTCTATTGACAATTTTATTACGTTTATTTAAATTCTTGTATCTCTATTTTTGTATTATCTATTAAAAAAAATGGTATGTGAAAACAAGCTTGAAATATTTTATATATTTTTAAAAAACAATTTAAATATATTATCTTGAAATTTTCATATTCTAATTTCAAGAATAATTGTTGAAATAACAATTTAACCAATTTCTTATATCAAAATACATACTATTTATAAATGAAATCAATTATTAATTTTTAAAAACTGAAAATTTTATTTCTTACTGTATATAAATATTATTTTGCAAAAATCGAAAAATGTACCAATTTGATTTTGATTATTTTTCAGAAATTTCAAGTGCTTAAATCAGTTTCAATATAGTCATTAAAATAAGAATAAACGATTAGACATAAATTTACTTGTTTACTGTCATTTACTATCCTTTATTATGTTTTATTCTCATTTGAGCCATGGTATATAATTGACAATAAAATTTAAAATAAATTTTGTTTACAGATAATGAAATATTTATAAATAATAATACAAGACATATTACCAATTAAAATCTATATATTTCAAAAATAGCTGAAATTTATCTATATATTTCTATTTATTATATCTGAAATTATATCTATTTATTATATCTATATATTTCAAAAATAGCTGTTTAGAAAAATTCATTGATATATAGTTAAATCGCTTATAAATGTTCTAGAATTTATATCTGTCTAGCCATTGAAATGCATATCAGTAAAAAAATGAACAATTAGTGAACAATAAATGAAAAAAATATAGTACTTGCAGTAAATAATTAATTTGTGTTAAAGTAAATTTTTCACAATACCAAAACTTTTTCTTTTTTTAAAAAAAAATAAACTTCTCAATCAAACTATAAACACACACACACACACACAATATATATATATATATATATATATATATATATATATATATATATGAGTTAAAACATTTATATTTTTTTAATAAGATAAACATTTGCATGCATTTAATAAACAACAAAATATTAAATCTGCACTTATTGTATCGCTCAACCGAAAAGTTGATTAAAGTTTCTTACTATACATGTATCCAGACAAAATAAAACATGGATGAGCGACCAACCATGTACTCGAGAAACACACACATACACTCCATATGCACGTACACATACATCCAAAACACGCAACACCTGTGCTTAACAGAAAATTATCTATTAAAATATTAATATTAATAATAGCTCCAGTAATTCATAACAAAAATGAAAAGAGTCGTAGACACTGGAACAGTTTTAGTAGAATAAAATTGAACGATTAGTCTATTTTGACGCTTGAAATTATTGTGTTTGTGTGTGGACACGCTATTTTATTATTTCAAGTGTACACGTTTTTTTTAGTTTAATAAAATAACTTCTTTAGATTACTGTATAACAGTTTAGTCATTTAAATACGTATCTTTCCAATTTAAAAAATATGCATTTTTAAAAATCAATTTAATTTATATTTTTTATATTTATATTTTCATAATATTAGGTTGGCAAGTATCTCCCTTCCGCTTTTTTTTTTTTTTTTTTTTTTTTTTTGTACATAGCCGCGAAATTCAAAAGACCAGAAGGCGGAAGGGAGATATTTGCCAACCTAATATTATATTTACATAAAATGTATTTGTAACTTATATCTACAAATATGTATCAACCAAAATAAAAAAATATCTATCCACATCTCCATATCTACACAAAATTTTGCTTCACACAAAAATTTACAACAAATAAAAAAAATTAGAACATTTTCTACTATCAGTTATTAATATATAGAATTATCCAAAAGTAACGCCTAGATTTATATTTTATTAAAAAGAAAGAAATGAAACTTATACACATGTTTCTTTTTAATAAAACACAAATCTAAACATCACATTCGGATGACCCTTTATTTTTTAATTAGATGAAAATTTAGTCGGGTAATTGCCTTACTCTGTTCAAAAATTATTAACCTGATTTCAAATCCGAGCCACCATTTGCAGATTGTCGATATAGGATTTGATTTCATATTCAGTACATACAAGCATGTACGCACGTTTCTAATAAATAAATAAGACCAAAAAAATGTGAAAGGTTGCCGACCTTCTTGTTAAATATTATATTGTCATATTTCCATGAAGAGAAGTTCATAAAAGAAAAATAGTAGTACGTAAGAGGCAGTTGTAAATACGTGATGGAATTTAATGATCCGTACGACTTAATTGTAGACGCCTTCGCAGCATTTCCCGATAACGGAGGCGCCTATGCATGTAATATATATATATATATATATATATATATATATATATATATATATATATATATATATATATATAAATACACATATTGTGTTACTCAATACATTAGTTGCGAAATGTGTTTATTTATATTTGAAAAGTTTAGTTGTTCTAGATATACGAAACGGATAAAATATTTCCAACTTAAATGTACAACAGTTGTACTAAAATAGTTAAATGTTTCAAAATGCGTAGATATCATAAATAAAGTCGTGCAGAGATTGTTGTTTCTGCGGTTTCATACAAATATGAATATCTAGGTGGAATTCTTGTTTCATCTACTGAACGCAGGTAAATAAAACCGCTGTGCGGATGTGAAAAAGACGTTTTAATCTCATGGGATTCGTGTATTGACGATCGTTGTGTTTTTGAATCTTAAACGTTAATCATTCAATTCAGGTTACACCATTTGTGATTTATTTGTATTTCTTTGAAAATCATCGAAACAATTCTAGATATCTAATGTATCTCGAAAAAATAATATAAATAAAATCTAATATATCTCGAGAAAATCTTAGGTTATGTATATATTTTTTTTGGTATTCGTTTTCTCTATTAAATGGAGATTTCACAGAATGGATAACTGTAGTGAAATAATGATGAGAGCAGCTTAGATAGAATAGTTTAAAAAAATTATGAATCGATTTATATAGAGTCATCCAAATGTGACATCTAGATTTGTTTTATTAAAAAAAAGAGACTATACACATGTTTTTTTTTTAATAAAACACAAATCTAGGCGTCACATTTGGATGATTCTATATAAATCGATTTGATTTCAGATAGTTTGAAAAGAATCCATGCTTATACATAAATTAATTACCACCCCCAATACCAGAAATATCAAAAAAATGTTCAATAATTACTAATTGTTCACTTTGTTTGTTTATAACAACGATAAGAGCTAATGAATGAGATGTTATTAATGTTAAAATATTGTGTTATATCCAGATTAATTTTTGGTTAAAACTATTTATATATTTATTTCTTGTCTACTTTTTTTTATCTTTATTCATTGTATCTCCAATTATTGGTCGATTTTTCCCATTTTATTACGTATATGCAGTGCGTATCTCCCTATATATAAATTGAATGATTGATATGATTTAGAATTGAATTTCCTGTGAGGATGTAATTAAACATAATTCCAAAAAATATAAAATTCGTAACAGAATATAATATTTATTTTTCAACAAATATTAGAGTTAGATACAGAATTAAAGAATTACAGAACGTAAAGATTATAATATACACTAGGCCATTCCACACTAGTCAACATGCATACAGTATTCATGCTCATTAGTCTCACACCCTCTTATCGACCAACTCCTCCACCTAAAAAAAATTAGATTTCTGGTAAGAGCGTGTGAGACGAGTGGTAATGGGCCGTGAATACTGTATGCATGCTGACTAGTGTGGAAAGGCCCACTGACTCACACAAGTCATCGCCATATGGGTAACATAAGAAATTTATTGATATAATTCAATGAAATCGTTAAATTAAAAAAATATATATTTAATTGATAATGAATATAATATACATTATATTATATTTATTTTCAATTAAATATTTTTTTTTAATCTAACAACTATTGAATTATATCAATAAATTGCTTATGGTACCCATATGGCGATGACTTATAAGCATCAGTGTAAATGTTTTTTTTAGGTTAGATAGAACTTTCGATATGGATTCGATTTAAAGTTCTATCACGCTTAAAAAACACCTATATATATATATATATATATATATATATATACACGTGTGTGTGTGTATTGGCTATAACCAATATAAAAAAGCATGAAAAAATGTAAATTAAGAATATCATGTAGAGACAAAAAGAGAACCGAATTGATTATAAAGACAACAAAAATTACAAACGTTATAACAAACGCCAAAAGTTTAAAATGAAATTGAACCAATCAAATAGCAAGAAGAAAAGAACACCTGTAAGAAAATTCATTGCCTGGAAATATAAAAAAGATTCACAAAAAGATGAGACATAGACACGAAAAAGTTCGTTAGAATAGAATGGAAGTGAAGGGCATTGGAAGCTGAGATATAAAATCGAGTGTTGAGTTTTAAAAATGAGAAGTAAGTGATTTTTGAGAAGTGTATGTGTGTTTATTTTTTTTTTTTAATAAATTGACTTTTCTGGTTATATGAACGTCTATTAATAATGTATACTCGAGTCAATCTTCAAAAAATACTCAATACGATTTTATATATTTGCTATTTGAAACAATTCGAATTTAATCACGATCCTAACTAACATTAAGTAAGACCGAATCAATTAAGTAATTCGAAATTCTAACTGTGCATAAAATTATAAATAACATGTCGTTCATGAACGTTACTGTTAAATCTATATACTTAAGTCTATACTTGGCAGAAGTAGTACTTAACTTACAAGCACTGAATTTTTTCAATTCGGACGGCCGTAAATATCTTTGTCTTCCTTGTGATGTATTTGCGGGACTATCATTAATATTTCTTAAGTACGTGTATATACATATTCATACATGTGTATGTATATTACATATATATATATATATATATATAAAATGTAAGTATATATAATTGTATGTATGTATTCACATGAGACCATTTTCAAATAAATAAATTATGTGAAAGTTTCATAATATTTACACACAAAAAACATTCTGTTGGCTTCAATAGTGGTACAGAATTAGATGTCTTGAAAAATATATTATTCACTTCGTGGATAAAAATATAACAAAAATCGTCCATTCAAAATAATTTCATTGCTGTTTTACTGAAAATTGTTGTTTATTTTCTCTGTAACATGCACATTTTTATTTTAGTCACACGAATTTATTAAAAATTACTGAAGTAGTAACTGCTTTCAATTCTTGTACACAGAAGAAAATCCAAAAATACAGTATGTTTAAGGGGAGGTGGTTCCGATCTACAACTTTGAAAAAATCGATTTTTTTAACATTTTTTTATTTCTTTGATGTTTGGAGAATGAGTTAAAAGGAAATTTTAAAATTCTGACAAACATCTCAAAAACTAATGGAACAATTTGAATGATTTTTTTTAAATTAAAAATTATACTTTTTGCTAGGCAGTGAACATCTAATATTATATATTGAGTTTATTCGAATTTACTCATTTTTAAGGAGTGTAAAACTGTGAAAAAATCATTAAATCAAGATAAGAGGAGGTTCGGATCTAGAACTTTCAAAAAATCGATTTTTTACATTTTTTATTTCTTTGATGTTTGAAGAATGAGTTAAAAGAAAATTTTATAATTTTGACAAACATCTCAAAAACTAATTGACAAATTTGAATGATTTTTTTTAAATTAAAAATTATACTTTTTGCTAGGCAATGAACATCTAATATTATATTTTGAGTTTATTCGAATTTACTCATTTTTAAGAAATGTAAAACTATGAAAAAATCATTAAATCAAGATAAGAGGAGGTTCCGATCTAGAACTTTCAAAAAATCGATTTTTTCTACATTTTTCACTTCTATGATGTTTGAAGAATGTGTAGTTAAAAGAAAATTTTGAAAATTACCAAGGTTTCTAAATACTTTCTAAACAGGCTTCTAAATACTTCTTTATACCTAACTCTACCACATCGGCTAACATCATGTAAAACTTGAAACGCGTTTTTCTCGAAACATCATTTTTCGAACTGATAAGACACAAATATCTCAAAAAATAATTGACCAATTTGAATGATTTTTTTTTAAATTAAAGATTATACTTTTTCTAGGCAGTTAACCTCTAATATAATGAGTTTATTCGAATTTACTAATTTTTAAAGAGTGTAGAACTATGAAAAAAAATCATTAAAATAAAATGTTTGATTTTGAAATGCCGGAAAAAACAGATTTAACTTTCGTAGCTTCACTGTCTCAGAAATTTTATACGTTTTAAAAATATTTTTGGTCTTTTGATTTCAAATTATTAACTGGGGTGCTAGACTTCTCACCATCAACAGAAAATTTTTCGTGAGATATTAAGAAGCACACCACTAACTCTTAATATATTCATATATTACATTATTATGTCATTTTTTATATTCAATGTATAGGGATGTTTTTTTAAAGGTGATAGAACTTTAAATTTATCTAACCTAAAAAAACACCTATATATATATATATATATATATACATGTGTGTATGTATATATATACAGAGGTATTATAAGGACTGTTTTTTAAACTAGATAGAATTTTCTATATGAATTTAAAGTTTTATCACGTTTAAAAAAACCCTATGCATGTAAATTGAATGATTGATATGATTTATAATTGAATTTCCTGTGAGAATGTAGTAAAAAATAATTCCAAAAAATATAAATTTCATACCAGAAAATAATATTTTTTAACAAATCTTAGAGTTAGGGACAGAATTACAACGTAAAGATTATATTATCAATTTGAAAGTAGATGAAAAAATGTATAAATAATTTATTATATACATACATACATACACACACACACACACACACACACACACACACACACACACACACATATATATATATATATATATATATATATATATATATATATATATATATTCATATACATACATATATAGTTAAATATAAAGATAAAAAGTTATGTACGTCCCAAGTATACGATTTCTATATGAAATTAAAATCGATATAAAATTTTCAAAACAAATCTCCCACAATTTTTAAACACACGTCTCCAATTCCTTTGATATCGCTTTTGCGACTCATTTAGTGTACAAGTTTTCGCCCAAACTATTCTACCAGATAGAGCACAAGGTGAATGGCATGGTTTGTAAATACATTATATTATAAATAAGTTTTCAGATTCGTTCAAATAACAACATGAATCTGACAGTTCAACGAACTGTGGTAAATTCTTTTTAACATATGTTTGAAATACTGCAATGAAAATTCGATATTAAAAACGTATATTATTTAATAAATTCGTTTAGTTACGTGAATCGATTTAGTGTAAGTAACCGTTGATGGGAAACACGGTTTTGTGAATTTGTTGTGTTCGTGAAAATATTGTGAATTAAATATACAAAAACATTAAGTAATGGTTTTTTCAATCAACTTTTTACATTGATTAGATTTTTTTATTTTTTTTCTTTATATATATATTAAAAATTACATATTTTTAAATGTAAGAAAAATATATAAAAGATTTAAAATCAATAAATATATAAAAAAATGAAATCAATAAAATTAGATAAAAATAAATAGAAATGAACATTTTCTTTCCATTCATTTTAAGTAAAAATGAATAGTTTGTTTTAGATAAAAATGATAAATATACTTGATAAAAATAATTAAATTTAATTAATGAAAATAATACAAATACTATCTCAGAGCTACAATTTGTAATTCATTTATTATCTATTTTTTTTTTTTATTTACAAAACTAAAAATTAGGGTAAATATGAATACAATTTTAAAATTTATAGACGAGATAATGGAAAATGTGAATTAAAAAAAATGTTTTTAAAAATTTTAAATTATTGACTGACAATTCCGATGACATAAAATTATTTTTCAGAAAAATACATACACATATTAGTATTTTATTTGACTAATTTTGTATTTTAAAAATCATACAAAATAATCAGTTAAGAAAAAAAATATTGTTTTGAAAGATGACAGAACTTTGACACAAATTCATAGAACTGATTTTTCAATTTTGAAGAAATAAATTTTTTTTATATAAAAATACACATTCATCAGTATTTTATTTATTTCATATTTTAATAATTAAAAATTATATACAATAATCGATTAAGAAAAAAATACTGTTTTGAAAAATGACAATTTCACAGATGTAATTTTTTGGTTTACTCTTTACACAATTTTCTATTCCCCAATGATATTTTTATTTCTTTTTTTTTAGAAAAAATTGATATTAAAATTCAACCTTTCTTAAAATATCTTTGTATTGTAAAAACTTCACGATTGATTTATAACAAAGATCTTTTCTTTACATTTCTCAGTATTTTTATATATTTTTATATCTATTTTAATATTTTGTTCGAGATATTTTTTGTTATATATTTTATATTCTTTAAAGACTTTTATGTTCGTATGAAAATTGTTTTAGTCAATGTATTGAAAATCGTCAAGAATTTTTATTAATATTTTTTAATTAAAATTAACATTTTAAATTTCACATCAATACAAACGATGACAGAACTGTTATCTAAATTTATTAAAGTTAATTAAAAGGATGGTCCACAAAAAACACCAATGAACAGAAAACCACCTCAATTAAATTTAATTTCCTAATGCAAGTATCACTGATATCACAAGACAATTTTTTAATGAATAGATAGATAATCAAAAAGATAAAATAAATAATCATTCAATGTCTAAATTATAATTTGCAATATTTGAAGATTATATTTCATCTCATTAAAATATATAATAATTTTTTCAAAACTGTAATAAATTAAATTCACAAAAACCAAACAATATTTCATTGATCTTGTTTTACAATTTTCATTTTATGCAGTAAATATACAATTTTGAAAAGTCATTTTCATTCCTATAAATAAATTAATGACTAAAAATAATCACTGTACGTGTGTGGTTTTATTTTTTATATATCAATAAAAAAAATGAAATTTGACAGTTTGCGACTCTGTTTTTGATAAAAAAAGAAAATAAAATATTTATGTGTATGTGTATATGAGTATATAAATATATATTTTGTTCTATTTTTTAATATAAACATAAAATTATTGAAATATTTCACGCAAAAAAAAATATAAATAATTTTTACTAGATAATCAAAATTTATAGACGGAAATTGGAAAATCTCCACGGATATAAAGACAAACATTTATGTCTTTGTGTATGTATGTATGTATGTATTATATATATATATATATATATATATATATATACTAAATACTAAATTTGAACTGAATCGAGGTCAGTACCTATTGCTGTTAAACGATTTTTTGTTTTATCTGAACACATGTTTTGGCAACCATCTCAAAGTTAGTACTTACATACGTTCGTACAGACATATATATATATATATATATATATATATATATATATATATATATATATATATATATATATATAAACTAATAATACACGCCACTGATTTTTGCCGAGTGAGATTTCCGTATTACATTTATTTGATGTAGATGAATGATGTACAGCATAGTTCTTTATCTGAATAAACGAAGATATTATTGTATTATTATAATTATTATTATTGGCTCTTATTCACTATATGTTTCTTAATTGCTTGTTCTTAAAGAATATACTTTATTATGTAGGAGTATTTAAAAATATAAATATATAAATATATATATATATATATATATATATATATATATATATATATATATATATATATATAATTAAGAAAAGTAATTAATTTAGGAATAGTAAAATAAAACTCTCATCACAAGTAGTAAAATTTTAGTATACAATCTTTAATGAATGAATGAATTAAAATAATGTTATATGTTTTAATCCTACTAGTAAATTTATTATTTGCGATTTAAAGACGACTTTTCTTAAGTATCGATGATGTCGAGGCTGATGACTTCTGTTCGTTGTACAGTAAAAGATTGTATATAAGTGGTAAAAAATGATTTGAAAAATTGAAAAAAGGATTCAATTTTAAATTTAATTTAATAATCCATTATTATTATTTATTTTCTACGAATAGTTATACCTATTTTACATATATAGATCGTCCAAATGTGACGCCTAGATTTGTGTTTTATTAAAATAGAACACAAAAAACTATGTTTCTTTTTAATAAAACACAAATCTAAGCGTCACATTTGGATGACTCTATACTTCAAAGTATTATATTTTCATTTTATATACCCAAATTGGGACAAATATTAAATTCAAAAGATATTAAACTTGATTTATTCAAAATTATCCAGCCACTTATTGTCTAAAAAAATTCAAACTGATAAAATTAACATTTGGTAATAAACTATACACATGTTTCCCTATACACCACCCTAAACACATTTTTATCTATCACATTTGTATGATCCTATATTTTTATTATCATAATAAGTAAGTATTTAGTAGTTTTGTACAAATATTATTTTTTTAAAATGTATATATAAACGACTATACTTAGTACAAAATTATGAAAAATTATCCACAAATCAGGTTAGAAGGTGATGAAACCAAATTGGTCACAGGACCAAAACCAACTAATATACAAAAAAAGTAAAATAACAGTAACTTTCCATTTGTAATAAATTATTTTTCAGAATTTATTTTCAACCACCAAATCAAAAATTTAGTATTAAAAAACTTTATTAATTATGAACGATTTTTTTAAAAAATCAAAAATATATACAATATAATTAATGATCGTTTTTATCGATAAGAATTGTATATTATTTATTATTTTCCATGTTTAATCAATGATAGTATTTTTTACAATTACATTAATGTTCTTGATAATTTTTTTCTTTCAAGGTAATTCTTTACATTATTACAAAAACATTATTTACTGTATGAGATATTGGCTATTTTGATTTTTATATGAAGATAATAACAGATTTGAAAACAATAAACAATGTAACAGTCCTATGAAGAATCGATTTAATGATGTTAGGAAAAAACGAGGATTTATAAGCATATAATAATTATTTTCGATAATTATTCAATCACATAAATTTAAAATGATTTTTTTACACACGAATATATATATATATATATATATATATATATATATATATATATATATAAATGATTATGTTGAATTTTAGTATGTAATATTTTCATGTCAATCATGTGTTTATTTGTTTTTAAATATTTCTATTATGTAAAGTACCGTCCATTTGACACAGAGACCTTTTAGTAAATACACAAATTTCCGATGATGCCTACGTACACGTTGTATGTACATATACGAACTCTACTATACGGAACGTACTCTATCTCTTTAAATTTTAAATACCCCGGCCCACGTACCCCCACACGATTACCTAATATTTTTGGAATGCCCATGTATGACAGTTGTTTTCTTGTGATGATTTAATTAAAATTTACCTGCTGCCAACGACCACTTATGGTATGTCCAATGATACGGTATTTGTTTATTTACTTTTATATATATATATATATATATATAGATATAGATATATATTTTATTCAAAAGAACTCAAGAAACTATATACATGTATATCCAATACACCACCCTATACACATATTTCTTTTTAATAAAACATAAATCTAGTTGTCACATTTGGATGACCCTATATAAAAAAATGAATAGACCATGTAATTTTTAAACAATTCCAAATATACATCATATTTATTTTTTATAAAATAACCAGAACCTTTATTAATAATATGAAAATAAAAATGTTTAGTCTCGATTGAAATAACATTTCCATGACTTCTCTTCGATTATTATACAATTTTTACATAAATAACAGCAAGAAAACGTGAGAAATTTTAATAAATACAAGACTGGACCATACATTCGTTTGTGTAAAAATTTAACAACCTATTTTTATATTTATTCATATAGTTTTGTTTAACAAGATAAAATTACTGATAAGTTCTATCTTAAAATTCCAAAAAGTCGATGTAATAATCTTCTGTATGAGCCTTGTAGGTAGACTATATGAGACAGAATACCAGGTTAAATAAGTAAAAGGATGGGAATATGTAACATGTTTTTCTTGTGTTAACATCTAATAGTTTCGAAATGCTTGCAAGATTTACATAGTACAGCATTTTAAAATAAATAAAAATTGTAATTTTCTAATATTAAATAACTTATTGAAGAAAATTGTATTATATACTTAATGAATCATAATATTAATTCTCGTTAAAAATAATTTAAATATTTTTTTGAAAAATAAATACTTGTGTTAAAGTAAGACAAAAACTGTAATTTAGTGTTTTTCTTTCGTACGAATGAATATTGAAAATTTTTTAATGTGTGAAAACGTAGATTAAATATCAGTAGCTGTTATGTAATTGTGGTTATTCTATTCACAACTTGTATTATTAAATAACTCTGTATTATTTCCAAGACAGTATTAAAATACTGTCACGATGATAGATAAATATTTTATTGAAAAATGAACTATGAAATCTAATTTGAACAATGAAATAAAACATAAAAGTTTATAATCATAAAATGTAATTAATTGTTAGTGCTTGGAAATTATTGTTTATTTTTTTAAAAAATACAATTTCTTTAAAGACTTCAAATTTAAAAATAACTTCACAAAGATATGAATTTAAATATAAATAATATATAATCAGACTAGTCATCAACTCTATGTACCAACGTTTTAAATTCTTTTTTAAAAGTACACCGTAGCCTTTTTAATGCTATAATTGTTAACAATAAAAAATTGTATAATTTAAGGGCTATTTTTTAAAAAAATATAATTATCTGCAATGAAAAATATTTATTATTTATATATATATATATATATATATATATATATATATATATATATTAAAATGTGTTACTTTTTTTATACAAATTTTGAATTGAAATATACAATAATTATGAAAAAATCACAAAGTAGACGTTTTTTTTTTAAAAAAAAAAAAAAACAGTAAAAGAAAAGAAAAAATGATAAATTATTCAAAAATGCCTAAAAATATTTTTCCAGTCATAGAAAAAAGTAAAATATTTTTTTTATGGCATGAAATACATAATTATGACCTCTAATGCCTTTATTTTTTATTATATTTTCGTTGTAAAAAATATAAAATCAATTAAATACAATAAATTTCTCTCTCCATCTCTTCTTCTCTCTTTATTTTAAAAGAGAAAAACAACTAATTATTCAAGAATACTCAGAAAATATTTTTTTCAAACACAGAAAAAAGTAAACTAAATTTTTCATGGCATTAAGTACCTAATTTTTGACTTTCAATGCCATATTTTTTTATATATATTCATTACTGTAAAAAATACAAAATATATCAATACAATAAATTTCTCTCTCCATCTCTCTCTCTTAATCCATATACATATATATATATATACTTTTTAAAATGTGGTGTTATTACTTTCTTTATATAATTCTAAACTAAAACAAAGGATAATTAAGAGAAAAAAAATACAAGACAATGTAAAATGAGTAGATTTTGTAAGAAAATACAAGAGAAAAATAACTAATTATTCAAAAACACTTAATTATATTTTTTAAAAAGAAAAAACTGAACTAAAATTTTTCATGGCATGAAGTACTTAATTTATGACTTTCAATGCCATGACACTTTTTATATTTTCATTGTTGTAAAAAATACAAAATATATTAAATTCAATAAATTTCTCTCTCCATCTCTCTCTCTCTCTCTATATATATATATATGCAATAGACATACTGCTGAAATTAATAATAATTAAATAATCAATGTAATTCAAATTTGATAATGAATAAACATTTATAAATAATTAAAAATATGCACACACACACAAAACCCATACATACCTACACACACACACAGATTATATATATATATATATATATATATATATATATATATATATATATATATATATATATATATATATATATATCTGGAATCAAGATCTATTCATGCCACTTATTTTACTGTAAATCATGAAAAATGATTCGAAATTTCATACCTTAAAAAAGGTATCCCTGGTACGTTGTCAGGTCAACTTTTTTTAATTAAATTCACACCTCGAAGGAATATTACAGTCACTTCATGCACTTAGTATATCACAAATTGACTTTAATATTACTTTCTTCGAATACTTTCTATTGTGATAAAGCGAACGTCATTGTTGTAAAAATGTACATTTTCAAGGTACTATTTAAAAATATATTTTTTTAAAAAAATAACAATTAAATTTCATATATATAAATAATTATTTAAAAAAATAATAATCATTAAAGAATAAGCAGTTTCGAAAGATGCCAAGGAACAAAGTCGAAGCAACGTTCTATCGTATATCTAAAGCCATATATCGATTTAAAGCACTATATTTGACCTTCACGATAAACATAAGTCTTCTTTTTTTTACTTAAAGTACGCATTAAGATCACACATTCCTCTAACAACAGTCCACACTGCACTAACTGCAGTAACTAAAATTTTGTTCGAATGCTTCGAGTATTCGACGATTACTACCGACGTTGTTCACGAACACATTCATTGATGGAAACTCTATTCATAAAATACAGTTGCTGACAATATTATCTGAAGCCACGTCGTTGTATTTGTTACTCGTTTTTTGTATGTGTGTACATGCATACATACATACATACACACGACACTAACACATTTTTATAAATACATCATTTACAAAAGTTCGAAAAATTTCCTTTGAAATTTGAGTCAAATACTGAATATTCTAAATCGATAAAATAATTGTACATGTACATATATATATATATATATATATATATATATATATATATATATATATATATATATAAATACATACATACACACATAGGAACAAAGGTCTGTTATTTAACAAAATTCAGTTACATTAAACATTGTTACTTTTTACAATTAATTGTCATTCTCAAAAAATAATAAAACACTTCTCAAAAAAAACAACAACAAACTGTTTATTGAAAACAGCTTTTTATTGTTGAAAATTTTTTAATTTATTCAACTGTATTCGAAGAAAAACTAAATATCTATTTGTAACAATTAACCCTTAACGTACGAAAGGCCACACGTAGCAACGTATCACTTTTGATATAAAAAATGAAAGGCAAAATTTACACATAAATAAATCACTTTTAAAAATATTGTTCCTTTTTTTATTATCAAGAATATTTTTTAAAAATTCAGTTAACATTCCGTCTTATATATATATATATAGTCATCCAAATGTGACGCCTGGATTTGTGTTTTATTAAAAAGGAACGATACACATGTTTCTTTTGAATAAAACACAAATCTAGGCGTTACATTTGGATGACTATATTTCCTTGATATCCAACCATACCTGGTGAAAATTATCGAATCTGTCACTTAAAGAAGCACTCTCTATGGAGGATTATCGACCCTACATAGAAAAATCTTCATATTTGTTTTATAAAATTTTTAGGTAATCAGAAATTGATAAAAAAAAATGGTTTCATATCTATGAATTTTTTCTTTGATTTATATTAACATTATTAGGAGATTTCTAATAATAATCTTATAACATAAAACAAATATGAAAAATATCAATTGTTACAATAAAAATAGATTTTTTTGTAATTCCAAAATATCAAGGCCAGAAAACAGATGTAAAAAGAAATTAGAGAAAACAAATATGAAAAATATCAATTATTACAATAAAAATAGATTTTTTTTGTAATTCCAAAATATCAAGGCCAGAAAACAGATGTAAAAAGAAATTAGAGAAATAAAAATATATAGTTTGATAACAGAGATAAACGATAATAAAGCCAGTAAAGATTTTAAGAACAATAAGATATTTTTAAATTAAAACTCATGGAAAAATAATGTTCAGTTCATTGTTTATAAAAAATATAAAAAAAAATCTATTAGTTTTGTAAAACAAATATTGAGAGAATAATACAGTATATTGTGATATTTTATTAAGAGAAAAGTTACCACATAAAATTATTTAGGTCTACTTTTTTATTTAAATATTTTTTGGAGTGAATTATATACAATTTATAAAAAAATATAAAATATGCTCTCTCTCTCTCTTCTTATATATATAAGCATAAAAAATATTTTTTTAGAATTTTTTTAGTCTTTTTTCAAAAAAATAATTAATTCAAAACTTTTATTATATTCTCTATAACTTGTGTTATATTCCTTATAACCTTTTTTGTGTCTTAATTGTTGTACATTTATTGTCTCTGTGTGTCTTGTCTATACTATCTGTCACGTCCTGGTCTTCCCTCTTCCAGGTGGTAATATTAATTTTCAACAATTACAATTATAACGAACACTTTATAAATTAAATTTTATATTAAACAAAAAAGTAATTCTTTCAAGTCTGGAGTTAAAAAATACATAGTAGTTTTATGTTATAAAATAAATAAAATCTAAAATAATATTTATACATAATTTTACAAAAAAATATTCAATTTTTAAAATTATTGAAATATATTTGTTCGATACTATTTAATATCTTTTGATTGAAAATCAATATTATTTTTAGAAAATATTTATTTTTTACTCATGAAGTAAATTAAATTAAACAATCATTTTCTTACCAAACTCAAATTCAAATCCGTTCACACCCACGTACAAGTATATGTATATAATGAAATAAAAAACCAGAAAATAACAAACACTGAACAATAATCACTACAAACCCTGTCCAGATATAACACATTTTATATTAACCAACAAATTAACAATTCTGTGAGCCAAAATTCGAAACTATCCTTGTTACCACTGAAGAAAAACAGAAAATTGTGACGTTGTAGTAAATGTTTGCGCCCATGACTTGTCTGTCGACTTGTCTACCTTACAATGAAACACGCATGTCGTCATCTTTTCGTAAGTTACGGTTAGTTAAAAGCAACAATTACGTGTTTCCTTGGACGTTACATAAACACCCATTATCGAAAACAAGGAAAATGATATAGTTTTCTAAAAGCTTTTACATGTCTAATAATATCATTTATTCTGTTATGTGATACGTATTAATTAGAATATGCGTTTTTAATACACAATCGGTTAATACTTTTTGTGCATGAGCCGATTAATTTCAGATTTATATAACAATATGTTTGTTAATTAAATAGAAAAGTTATATAAACATATTATTAATTTTTGAATACCTACACAAGGATATAAAATGTTTTTTCAACGATTATGTATGTATGTATGTATATATATATATATATATATTAAAAAATAATTTATTATTTTTATAAATAAGAAGATAATCAACTGAAAATTAAATTGAAAGCAATAGTTGAAAATATTTGTATATAAATATTTCATAAATACTGAATGTGATTAAAAATTTATATAGTCATCCAAATGTGACGCCTAGATTTATTTTATTAAAAAGAAACATGTGTATAGGATGCTGTATAGGGTAACATGTGTATACTTTTTTTTGTATCATTTTAATAAAACATAAATGTAGGCGTCACATTTGGATGACTATATATATATATATTAGGTTGGCAAGTATCTCCCTTCCGCCTTCTGGTCTTTTGAATTTCGCAGCTATGTGCAACAAAAAATAAAAAAAAATAAAAATAAAAAAAGCAGAAGGGAGATACTTGCCAACCTAATATATATATATATATATATATATATATATATATATATATATAGAGAGAGAGAGAGAGAGAGAGAGAGAGAGAGAGAGAAGTACAAGCTTGTATGTATGTATAGTATAAAAGGTATAAAATAGTACAGAAAAAATATTTAAAAATTAATAAGTAATTATTCCAAAATTAAATTTTTTGTAAATAAAACTAATTTAATTATTGTTTAATTTAATTACCTAATTTATGTATTTGAAGCTGATTGATGGCGTAGTGGTATGAATCAAGACATGTCAAACGAGAGGCTATGTTCAATCCCTGGTCAGAAATTCCCTCAAGCTGGAAGTTGGACATGGGGCTGACAATCACATCTTGTAAAAAAGTATAACTGGCACAGAAATATGATACTGTCAAAGAGACTTGGTGCACTTCACATCAGACAATGTCGACAAATGTTCTAAATCAATTATATAAATATAAATATATATATATATATATATATATATATATATATATATATATATATATATATATAGCGTTTTCCAATAATCGCTTCAGAAGATTAAATGCAAATAAAACCAAACGTATTTAATTAATTGTATATTTATTTTGTTTTATGTTCAAGCAATATTGGCATTAATGATGAAACACAATTTCACTCATATGACCACCACGACTTCGCTTGACAGTGCATTCGTTTAATCCAATTTTTAGTCACTTTTTCACATAATTGTGGTCCAATTTAATGAATTAAACGTTCAATGTTTATTTTCAATCGATCTGTTGTTTATGGCCTATCAACATAAACCCACAATGATTTCACATAACCACACAAAAAATAATCCAATAGAGTTAGATCACATTTCTTGATGGCTCCATTTCGTGAAATAATGGACTCAATAAACTTTTATTTCAATAAGTCTATTGACATTTTTATAATTTCTAGACGTTGTTGAAGTGTTGAACGTTCTATGTTAATTTGCCAAACTATACTGAATTGAAATATCAAAATGAGGTTAAAAAATTCGAACATGGCTGTCACTAGTTGCCAAAGATCTGACATTTTTGGATGTAAAGATAATGGGGTTAAATTTTGATACTATATAAAAAATTGTAACTTACATTTATAAATATTAAATATTTTTCTAAATGTTACTAGATAATCAATAAACGAAACTATGCCGTATATTAGCCCCTTTACAATTATAATAAATATTAAATTTCTTATTTTAAAGTTCAAGAAGCCAAAGAGAAATTTTGCTGTGAAATAAATCCCTCTTCGCGAATTCACTGTTATCACCGGTTTCAATAGTAATTAATATGGAAATAAGAAATGAAATAATAGTAAAATAATGATATAAAAGTATTATAATTATATTATACACACTTTGCATTTGTGAAATAATAACCTTTTTTTTAAAAAAAACATTGTTATGAATACAGGAATAATTTACATACGAATTGTCAAACCTAGTGAACAAAAATAATGCTTTTCTAATTTTCATAAACACTGAAAAAAAGTCTATATAAATGTTATCTCGTTGAATATTTTTCATGATCGATACTAAGACTTAGATTGAATGCAGATTAATGAATATTTTATGCACTTTTATTGTTTCCTGTGAAACAATCGAGACTATTGTTATTGTTGTCGTTGCCCTTACTTGAATTATTTATTTATTTACATTCCGATTGCCTATGGTAATTATTTTATTATTTCCTACTTTCAATATCGATCGTATGTTATTATCATTCGTTCCATTTTCTAGATCAATGTAAATTAATTTCTTTTAATATCAATTGTTCTAAAATATTCTAATTACATGTTATAGTTTTAATTGATATATTGTTTTCAATGGGTAATTTAAATTGTTTTAGTTTTATATAAACGGCAGGAAATACGTGCACGCATATGTTAGTATTCATACATATATTTTTTTATCTTTTTTTCATATTTCACTAGACTAGAAGTTGTATTGTAAATACATTCATACATTTTTTATCACAAGTTAATATACACAACTGTTATTTATATATATATATATATATATATATATATATATATATATATAATCATTATAAAAGTCTATATTAGCCCATTGTTGAATGAAAACCTCATCAAATGCCACTAAATATTTTCCTAAGATTTTTCACAAGTCAGCATCAACCTATTAAAGAGAAAAAAATTTTGTTCAATGCATTATTCTATCTGTTCTCACATATGGCAGGGAAACACAGTTCTTAAATACCAGAAAATTCAATGACTTCCAGAACAAAGAAGCATGGAAAGATGTATGTTAGGAATAACATATAAACCAGAAAGAGAATTGAGTGGATTATAAAAAAAAAAAAAAAAAATTACGAATTTAAGGGCAAGAGTGAACAGTTTGAAACGAAATGGACCAGTTGTATATCAAAAAGAGAAGAAGAATCGATGGAAAAGAAAAATTATTGATTGAGAACTTATATATATATATATATATATATATATATATATATAAAGGATCAAGAAGAGATCCATATAAATGGAACAGAGATATAAAAAAATTCGTTAAAATGGAGTGAAAAAGAAAAGTATTAAATTTGTCGAAATTAACAGTTTTAGAAAAAATCTTCAACCAGTAGTAGACAGAAAAAGGTTGATATATATATATATATATATATATATATATATATATATCTAGGATACTATATATATATATATATATCATCTATATACTATAGATGATATATATATATAAACACACACATACATACATCTTTCCATGCATACATATAAAGAAGGTTTTTTAGTTTAGATAGAACTTTCGATAGGAATTAAATTTAAAATTCTTTCACGCTTAAAAAAACACCTATATATATATATATATAGAGAGAGAGAGAGAGCTGTTTATTAATGATTGGTAATTTTAAATGAAATATCAGATTTTTCCATTATTACAAATTTAATCTCTGTATATAAATTATTATATTGTATTAATTGCCTGTATTAATATTTTAAAAAGAGTTACAGAGGCTTAGGTATGGAGGAAAAGAGAAAAAAAAGCAAGAAATTAATGAGAAGAAAATAGCAGGGGAGTAAGAAAAAACTCAAAAAATAGTGTCGAATAGAAAAGAGGAATTCCTGAAACTGACCGAAGATTTAACACCTTAAATCATGGGAATTTTAAAAAAGAAGAAGTTTATGTATTTATTTGTTGTTTTGGAACTGTGGCTGATTCACTTTACACAAATGAATTTTAACCCCAACACCACAATAGTTTAAAGTGTTCAATAATCATTTATTGTTCACTTATTATTTATAATTATTTCCTTTTCTGTTAAAATCTGATCAGATTTTAACAGAAAGAATCTGACGATGTTGGCGTCGCCATCGAAATGCATCAGCCGATATAATTATAGACTATATAATTATAAATAATAAGTGATTATTGAACACTTTAAATTATTGTGGTGTTGGGGTTAAAATTCATTTGTGTAAAGAAGTTTATGTTTTATTTTTATATACAATAATTTAATAATGAATTATCAAAAAAAGAAAATGTATAATTTAATTGATATTTTCCGAATTGAAAAAAATAGAAAATAATTACAAAACTAATAATCTGATACTTCAATAACCCAATTTTCAATTAATATAGATTTTCGTAAGTAAATACCTATGCGGATGTTTCATTTGTACGATAACCGAATCCAAATATCGCCATGAAAACCGTAGACCAGTTCGATTTCATTGTCGACTGTACGTCGAATGTAGATTATTAACTTGTACGCAAAGAAGTGTTTATGATGGAAACACGCATGCATGTGCACGTTGAAATTCCTGAACGTTTTTTATTTATTTGTTTAACGTCGGTAGTATTACGCGATCTATTGTTAACCGAACGAAGTCTTTACAGTCCATTGTAAATGAACTCCAGCTACACCTGTATACGAATATTCATGCGAATGTGTTCTGTTATTGACCGGCGACAAATACCTCTTTGTATCTCACCAATAACCGCGTCTCTGCATGAACAGTTCTCATCAGACACCATTATAGCTGACATATGCCAGAGTGATGGATCAATTGTCTTAACTGAAATAACTTACTATTATTAGGTATGCGCGGATACATTAATACAGACGTATTTGATGCATGTGGAATGTTTTGTATTGACGTTCTACTCTTTTTTTTAATTAAAGAGCAAATAAATAACTATTAACAGACAAAAAAATACACAAATGGTTGCACTGTAATCATTTAAAACATGTTTCTCTTAATGTATTTTACAACTTATTCTCTGTTTACAAACTATGCACGTATGTACCTGTGTATATAAATTTGTTACATGTTATTCGTTAAATAGGAAAATATTTCTAATAATATTCATTTGATTACATTAAATACATTTATGGTAAGGTAATCATCCAAACGATTCACTGAAACAAAAGGGCTTTGATAAGAACGATATTTCCATATATTGTTTAAAATCTATACAGACGAAACTTTGAGACAATGGGAAGAGAAAAAAAGATGAGAATTGAAAATGGTGACACAGTACCAGATTTATGTCTAGGCTAAAACATAGAGCCTTAAAAAGAAGGAGTTTCCCGACCAAGGTGTATAATATTATTCCTCTAGTAGCGAGGATAGAGAATTGGGAAATTGGGAGGGAATCAGGGGCCTTACAAGTGAAATAGTTAAGAGCCTTTATTTATATAAATCCGGCTCTGTACAATACTATACTTATTACAATATACCAATCATCAAGTAGTGATAATCAAAAATAAAGAAGATTTAAAATGTATGAGCTATAATTTAATTGAAGGGTATTTTAAATGGGACTTGGAAGTAAATACAGAAAAGAAACAGTATGTCTGTATAAGAAAGATAAGACTGAAAATTTACAAATGGAAGAGGAAAGCATATTAGGATAGAAAGAATAGATATACTCAGAAATCAAAATGACAAAAAGGAAGTAAAAGAAATATAATAGAGAGAACAATCAAAGAAAAGAGAGTTATTAGCATCCTCAATTTAGTACTATGATAAATAAAAATAAAAAAAAAATATATAAAATATAATATTTATACTAATTTTGACTTGTGGATGTAAAATATGGCAATTAATGCAAAAAAATAAAAGGAAATTATTGTCACCAGAAATGGTTTTTTGGCGAAAAGGACCATAAAGAAGCAAAATAATAAAGTTTGTTATAAGAGATGATTTAAAATTAAGATCACTAATACAAAATAGAATTTGTATGGAAATGTATTAATTTAATTGTTTGAATGAATATTTTGAAGAGAAATTTAAAAGTTTAGTTATAGAGCAAAAACAAATAAGAAGAAACGAAATTAATAGGAAAAAATAGCAAGGGGTTAGGAGAAAGTTTAAAAAATGGTGTTGAATAGAAAAGAGGAATTCGTGAAATGGACCGAATATTCAACACCTTAAAGCATGAGAATCTTAAGAAAGAGGAAGCTTATATAGGATTTGCTAATAAGAATGTCAGAACTTTGACAGATAGTGGCAGGTATGTTTGATTTTTTTCAAGCTCATTTTGACATTACAACTCAGTATAGTTTGGCAAATTATCAAGGAACTTTTAATACTCCAACAATGCTTAGAAATTGTAAAAAATCAATAGACTTATTAAAACAAAAGTATGATGAGTTTATTATTTCACGAAATGGACTCAAGAAATGTGATCTAACTTCATTGGATTATTTTTTGTGAGATTATGTGAAATCATTGGTTTATGCTAATAAATCACAAACAACAAAAATATTAAAAATAAATATTGAACGTGTAATTCATGAAATTAGACCACAATTATGTGAAAGAGTGACTAAAAATTGGATTAAATTAATGCACTGTCAAGTGTAGTCGTGGTGGTCATATGAGTGAAATTACGTTCCATCATTTATGCCATAGAATATTTTTAAAAATTAAAAAAATAAATAACTAATTAATTAAATACTTTTTGTTTTATTTCCATTTAAAATTCTGAAGCCTTTATTGGAAAACCTTATATTTGTATACAATAATTGAGTCAATAATAATGAATTATCCAAAAAATATACAATTTGATATTTTCCAAATCGAAAAAATGAAAAATAATCATGAAACTAATACTATGATCCTTCAATAATCTACTTTTCAATTAACCTTTGACACCCGGCGTTCTCAGGATTCAATGTAGAGTATTTTTATACTGAAGTTTTTTATTATTTATAGTAAAGTATATTTAATAAAATCATGGAGTATAAAATTACTCCACGTCGGGTGGCCTGGATTAATATTGATATACATTAATGAAAATTTACAAATCGTATCTCTAGAATATCTGTTATAACTGTTTATATAAATCTATCCATCAAATATTTATCAACAATCTTCTAATAAATAATAGTAAAACTATAAAAAATAATGTTGAACTATCAAAAAGATATACGGTTAAAGAAAATACAATAATAAAATCTAAACTATCTTATTATCTCTCTGTATTTTAACTATTTATTTTAGTACGCCTATAATCCACAACGAATAAACTGTTATGATCGTTTTTAAAATAATCATATTTTCTTAATTTTACAACCTATCAACATAATTTTATTAAACGTTAAATTTTCATATGTATATATATATATATATATATATATATATATATATATATATATATATATATATATATATTGATATAAACATGTTTACGAAAAGATTGGTTAAAAATACATTTAAATAAATTTATGTTATGGGATTAACAAGCCCATCTGCCGTCTAAGCGACACGCGCGCGTCTTCCGGAAACTATTTCGGTTGTTTTTACAATCTCTTCGCGGGGGAGCGTCGACGTCTATGGCCTAAATACTATTGCGTACGATGATGTTTTTCGGTTATAAATAGTGTATACATTGCTGTTTCAATACTACATACATTTCTAATCATAGATTTATTTAAATAGGTCATCGTAATTTCAAGTTAAACAGTATTGTTAATTACAGAAGAATAATTTATTTTTTAAGTGTAATAACAGACGTTTCGATCAAATAGCGTATTAACAATATTAGATTGGCGTGTTTTATTAAATAAATTGAAAAAATATACGGTTATTTTTAGATTCAATTAGTGGGTCGTTATTAAGTAGATTTTTTTAAAATTATAGGATTTTTCAATAAGAGCTTCAGAATTTTAAATAGAAATAAAATTAATTAGTTTTTTATTTCTTTGATTTTTAACCATATTCTATGGCATTAATGATGGAAAACAAATTTCATTCATATGACCACCACGACTTTACTTGACATAGTGCATTCGGTTAGTCCAATTTTTAATCACTCTTTCACATAATTGTAGTCTAATTTCATGAATTACACGTTCAATATTTATTTTTAATTCTTCTGTTGTTTGTGGTTTATCACCAATGATTTCACATAACTTCAAAGAAAAAAAATCTAATGGAGTTGGATCACATGATCTTGGTGGTTAATGATGGGTCTATTTCGTGAAATAATGAACTTTTTAAACTTTGATTTCAATGAGATATTGAATTTTTTTACAATTTCTAAGCGTTGAACTAATTTGTCAAACTATACTGAGTTGAAATGTCAAAATGAGTTTAAAAAATCAAACATGGCTGCCACCAGCTGTCAAAGTTCTGAAATTCTTATTGAAAAACCCTTTATATTTGTCATTCATCTCGGTTATAGATAATTTCTTTTTATTTATTTTGTTTATGTATCATAAATCTGCTCCATTTAATAACGTAATTTTAAACAACACGTAAATATTGAGTTTTCCATTTTTGTAAATGTATTTGCTTCAAAATATATCATTCAGATAATCAATAACTTTTCTGAGTTGAGTTTCTGAATGAGTCCATTATTTCACGAAATAGATCCATCAATTGGCCACCAAGATCATGTGATTTGACTCCATTGGATTACTTTCTATGGGGTTATGTGAAATCATTGGTTTATGCTGATAAACCACAAACAACAGAAGTATTAAAAATAAACATTGAAGTGTAATTCATGAAATTGGATCACAATTGTATGAAAGAGTGACTACAAATTGGACTAAATGAATGCACTGTCAAGTGAAGTAGTGGTGGTCAGATGAATGAAATTGTATTCCATCATTAATGCCCTAGAATATGATTAAAAATTTAAAAAATAAATAACTAATTACATAAATACTTTTTGTTCATTTCCATTTGAACTTTTGGAACGCTTATTGGAAAACCGTATAGAATAAAAATACTGGCAAAAATTCCACATTTTTCAAAATGTATTTTTTGACAAACAGTGCTAGATATCCATAAAAGTATCCATAAATAAAATAAGAATTATTATATAATACAGAATAAAATACACAGCACTTTGGAAAAAATGTGCAAAAACCGAATGGACTTCTTTTTAATACTAGGAAACACATTCATATCTATCTATTACAATTCCACAAATGTTATTATGTAGTAAACACAATAGTACTGTAAATGTCGCAATAAAATCTATTATTGAAAATATAATAAAATAACGTACGTTAAAAAATCAATAGAACTAGTCATATAAATACGCTTCTGGAAAAAAATTCTAAAGATTACAAATCATTCGTGTCTTATACAGAAGCTATTATGTACAGAGTATTTAAAATTGTATATTGTACGAATAAAATATGTATTATTAAAACGTGTAATATTAAATATTGCTTCCCGTGTTGGTTCTATTTCAAAGAATTGATTCGTCTTACTTTGATGAATATAAATATATATATATATATATATATATATATATATATATATATATATATGCATATTTATGTATTATTGTGATACTATTTAATATAACTGTAGATGAATACCTTAAACATTCCGTGATTCAGTGATTAGCACGTCAGACAAGTGACCTGTTAGATCTTAAGTTCAAATCAGTTTCTAGCTGTTCCTTTTCATTAAGAAAAACAGTATTTAAATACTGAAAGCTGATCGTTTTATTTATAACATACGTTCATAAATAAAGTAATAACATTACGTATGGTGAGATGAATTCAGATGATTTTATTTATTTAATCATTTTTTATAGTAGAATATTTAAATAATTTTGATAAGATATTCGATATATAAAACGAGAATATCGTAAATGATTTTATATTAAAAAAAAAATGTTGCTGTTTATAATTTTATTTTTGGAGCGAAAAATGAAAATTTGAGATTTTTATGTTTGGTTTTTAACTGAAAAATATTTACAATCAATAATTATTTTATTTATTTAATAATTTTTTATATTAGAATATTTAAATAATTTTGATAAGACATTCGATATATAAAACGAGAATATAGTAAATGATTTTATAAAAAAAAAAAAATGTTGCTGATTATAATTTTATTTTTGGAGCGAAAAATGAAAATTTGAGATTTTTATGTTTGGTTTTTAACTGAAAAATATTTATAATCAATTATTTTTTATTAATACTCAATTTATTTTAATATATAGAATCTGAAATTTGTATTATTCTGTATATTTTTTTTGTATAGATTTTTATATTTAATTTTTAACTAAAAAATATTTACAATATATTATTATTTTTATGAGTACATAATTTATTTTAATATATAAAATCTGAAATTTGCATTATTAATTTTTTTATATAGATTTTTATATTTAATTTTCAGTTAAAAAATATTTGCGATAAATAATTATTTTTCATTAACACATAATATTAATTTTTTTCAAAGTACTGTGTATTTCATTCTGTATTATATAATAATTTTCATTTCAATTACGATCAAATTGATTTTTATCACTGATTTGCATATTGTTTTATGGATATGTAGTGTTGTTTGTCCAAAAATACATTTTGAAAAATAAAAACAAATATAATTTATTTCAATACATGAAATTTGATATTTTATTTAAAACTTTTTTGTAGATTTGGATTAAAATTTAAAAAAAAAAATTTAATTTTTAAAAAATTATTAATTTTTTATTTAAAAAGTTTTTTTTTAGATTAAAGATCATGTTGAGTCGGAAGACCGAAAAATTCGATTTTTGGATTTTGATATTTTCTATAAGTATAATATTTAGAGAATATTTCCTGAAAGTTTCAAATTAATCTGACTAAAATTGATGGAGATATAAGCATACTACTGTTTTTACAAATATTTGTGTAAACTAAAATAAAACACTTAAAAAACATTTTTCTAAAAATCACATTTTGAAAATCAATGAGCAAAATATCTTAAAAAACGACTGCATGGATTTATTTCAAATTTTTAAGGCTTATTATAGATACAAAAAACTAGTCTTTAAAGGAAGGATTTTTTCCATTACATAATTTCTTTTTATTGATTAAAAACGAACGATTTTTTCATCGAAAATCTACATTTTAAATTAGAATATCCATCATTTTGTTCCAAATCAATATTTAAAAAAAATGATCGTTCAAGGATTACATAATTTAATAAATCAAATAAATCTTCTGCATTTTTTAATTTCATACGGTACGAATTTGAGCAACAGTTTGTATACAAATGAATCACTCCTAAATCCGGACGATTTAGTTACCTATTAATGACTTTTTAATCAATGTGCATTTCAACAACCTTGTCATTAATATCATAGTTCGAAATTATAAAACCTGTATTTTTGAATCGAATTCCTAGATGTCTATCTACGTAATTAATTTTAAATATCTTTGTTTAACAAATCTTCAACGGACTTTTATAACGGTTGTTAATTCGTTTCATTCAAATAATCTCTCCATAATTTACGATTTTTTTTTAAAAAAAACTCCAGTAAATTTTTTTAAAGGATACTATAGAAATATTTGGCATAGCTCCGTTTCACTGATTAAATTTCTATCGTAAACGATGACGTAAATCAGCTGTGCACGTTCGTGGTAGAAACTTTACACGTAGTCACGTCCATTTGTACACTCTTACGCATATATATATATATATATATATATATATATATATATATATATATGTATGTATGTATGTATTTGACATTTTTACACGTATTTGTACGTGTAGCACGTGTCGAGCATTC